>OV049924.1:241559225-241905880 GCA_920104205.1 Eupeodes latifasciatus
GTAGCCAATGCATTTGCTTCTAAAGCAAGGCAGTTTATACAAAAATGCCCTAATCAATTTCTGAACAGTTATCAACCATCCAAACATTTAAAAAAATAAACGTGGATTTCCTAGCTTCATTGGCGCAAATGACTGCACCCACATTTGAATACAAATAAATTTTATTATATTTCTAAATGTGTTCACAAATTACCACAATTTCCTGTGCGGTATTATATAATTACTATAATAAAAGAAAACTAATTACATATAAAAAGGTGAAATACGAAAAATAAAAAGAAAACAAACTAAACAAAAAAACACCACCAACTATGACACGACCGAGGACGACCACTCAACTGCTACTGCAACTGCATGTGCTTACTTTTTTGGCAAGTTATAGCAACTACCAGCTGATAATAGGTTCTCTCTTTGGTCAACAAGAGCTATGGCTGTCACTCAAATCACAAATTGAGTGATTGTCAGGTTTGACATAATTTGAGAATGTTCAGAGGGAATGTTGCAAAGGTGAAAAAACTCACCTCTGTTGCATGAAACAATTCGGATGCGATCGGTGTCATGACATTTATGAATCCGATTCGCATCCGAAGACGTTCGCAACAAGTGCGTAAATCACACCCACTAATGCGTACACGCACATAAATAAATTAATGGCGTTTTTATAACACGAATGTAATAATGCGGAAGCTAGTGGGTGTGAAATGAGACAAAGGCTGGAAAATCCTGATAGGGTGGTATTAGTGTGATAGGTAGAGCTAGGGTTCTTGAGTAAAAGCCGTCGGTAAGTACCTTCTTTTCAAAATCATACACCTTGGACTGAGGAAGCAAAGAAATATTTCCAAGAGGGTACCAGCGATCGACTTTTTCAAGGAACCTAGCTCAAAATTATAAAACGTAAGTAGGTTTTAATCAAAACAAAAGATATTCCAGTTTAGTTTTTTTATATAGTTTTTTCTTAAAGAGAAAGCCATCAGCGCTGGGTTCGCCCCTTCGACATATAGGTAGCATATTTGTACCTCAAGGATCGTAATGAGTTTTTTCTATGTTGAGGTCATTGCTGGCACACAAAATATCTCTCGCTAGCTCAGGAGTGGATTCGTTGACCTTCTCGTTAACAAAAAAAATATGCCAGGCTTTGCATCCCGATGGTATCGATGCGATAGTTGTTTTTCTCGCCGAACAACCCCTTGAAACAACGTTCCTTTTCCTCCGAACTTCTACCCCGTTTTCCTCATCTTCTCATCTCCCCCTTTTAAATCAAACTAATTAGATCTTGGACGATCCTTGAGGTACAAATATGCTACCTATATGTGAACGGGCGAACCCAGCGCTGATGGCTTTCTCTTTAAGAAAAAACTATATAAAAAAACTAAACTGGAACATCTTTTGTCTTGATTAAAACCTACTTACGTTTTATAATCTGTGTTTGTTTGAGGTGATTTTCATAAAAGGAAAAAACGCTTTCCTTCGTCTTATAAACCAAAATGTGTATTGCAGATTGAGTTAGGTAGTATAGCTTGAACTAATTCCGTTGACCAACGGTCGGTTGCGCAGAGAGAGGATTTTAGAGAGCAAAAATATTTAATGAGTAAAGATTTTTCCTTAAATCTGACAGTGCCTAACTCAACTTTGGTTTTCTTTAAAATTAAAATGAAATGAAATGTATGAGTTTAATTTTAAATTTTTACTTGACTAATTTCAGCGAACTCATAACAAAAAATAAATAAATCCATACTAATATTATAAATGCGAAATGTAACTTTGTCTGTCTGTCTGTTACTCAATCACGCCTAAACTACTGAACCAATTTGCATGATATTTGGTATGAAGATATTTTGATACCCGAGAAAGGACATGAGCTACTTTTTACCCCGGGAAAATGACGCATTGCCATGGGACAATTCAGGTGGGCCGATCGCTTTTACGCCTAAACTACTGAACAGATCTAAATGAAATTTGGTAAGGAGATAGGACATGAGTTACTTTTGACCTTCGGAAAACCACGCATTCACATTGGAAAAATTACTTTACGGAGAATCTGATCGCTTTAACTCCTAAATTACCAGAGATTTGAATAATATTTGGATAAAATTAGTATTACGGGAAAACAACGCATTCCCAACCCTTATGAAATAAGTTGTCGAACATGTTAAACTTATCATACACGTATATTAACGCGGGCTTCGCGCCACGTGCCTCAAGCCCTCAAAGTTAGACGCAAACTGTATCTCCCACCAAGTTCCACAAATAATAAATTTTAAACCTAAACTTTGCTATGCTCAACCTTTCATCGCCAAACACGAGCCATGTAGGTACAACAAATAATTCACTGGGTCTGTCTTCTACTTCTGATAATTCTGTTTCGCCTGAGGCGCGGGGCGGGTGCGTGGGCGGGGGTCGCACGTGGTAGACGAGGCGGGTGGCGGCGGTAGTGCGGCGCGGGGGGAGGACATCATTGAGTGGGTCTACCCGAACGGGCACACGTGAGGGCACACGCCGTTGTCGGATTTGTGAGAAGGCAATTTTAGCTCCAACTAATGAGATAGTTAGCCAGATAAACGAACAAATTAGACAACGTTATGGACACGGAGCAAGTAACATCATATCCCATAGACTTTCTTAATTCTTTGGAATTATCAGGGGTGCCTTCTCATATGTTGAGATTGAAGGTTGGTGTTCCAGTCCTGTTAATGAGAAATCTTGACGCACCAAAGTTATGTAATGGTACACGGCTAAAGATTACTCACATAGGACGAAATATTATAAAAGCTATAATCATGACTGGAATAGCGAAAGGAAAAAATGTTTTAATTCCCCGCATTCCGATAATTGCAACCGATTTGCCGTTTCAGTTTAAAAGAGTGCAGTTTGCTCTGAAAGCAGCATTTGCAATCACAATAAATACAGCTCAGGGCAAACGCTGAAAGTTGCAGGTGTAAGTTTGGAAAAAAAACTGTTTTTCCCATAGGCAATTTTAAGTAGCGTGCTCACGAGTCTCAAACCCACAAAATCTTTACATTCTGGCCAAGGAAGGAAAAACAAAAAACGTCGTATATAAAAATGTATTGCAGTAACCTATCTTCTTTTTAAAATGTATTAACCTAAACTAACCTAACCTATGACAATCACACTTAGTATGGCCTCATCCCATCTCGACACAATTCAAACATACATACGTACAAAAAAATACAGCTCAGGTTTTTTCATACTACTATCCAAAAAAAACTATCTAATGCGGACGAAGTCGCGGGTAAAAGCTAGTATAAAAATAAAATAAAAATAGTATAAATAACTATAATATAACGAATTCTTTGCTTCTTCCAGTTTGTCATTATATATCTTAACAACTATCTTACGCGCCTGGCTTCCAATAGGTTTTCCTTTACTGAATGGATAAATTAAAGTTTCTTGTATCTAAATGTATTTCGATGTATAATTCTTGTTTGTTATTTTTTTATTGAATTGAAAACCAAAGCAAATATCATTTAAATACCTTAATACCCTCTGATGCAAGTATTTATTCTTAAAAGATCGTAGGTAAAAATTATTCAAACTCGTAAACATTAATCTATCTAATCAACACTAATCTAAAATTAATCCCAACCCCACAGGTAAAAAAAATCAAATATACACTAACGCCATAAAATAAATATAAACACAACGCCCCCGGAACCTTTCTGTTGCTAAGCCACAAATTATAAAATGTAGAAATAAACAATAATCTATTTTTTGTCAATTAATCCTATGGCGCATGCTAGCAGGTATTTATGTCTAACCCAATTGCATCTTGCAATAGACTTTTTGTTTTTATTATAGGTGCACTGAAATTGGTCCCAATAATAAAAACAAAAATTATTAATTTTATTTTTTTCAAGTAAGGTTTACAAATAAAATTTTTTTCTTTTTCTCTCACCAGAGATGAAATAGTTTTTCAGACATCAAGCTTTAAAATAAAAATAAACCATGATTATATCTTATTCAAAGAAACAAAGACACTCTATATAAAGACCGGAAACCAAATGTCATTCTGGTTTGCCTACAAGCTGAAACTTCTACCACTATGCATCAATTCACCACTGCTAAAGTCAATTTACCACGAATTGATGAGAAAATACGAAGAATGAATTGTATAGTGCTTACCTGACCTAAAAAAGACAATTTTGTTGCAACATTGGTTGATATGGAAAAATTTATTAAATCTAATGCATAATATAGGGATGATAAATTAAATTGGGTGGGCTGAAAAGTGTGTTGTTGTTGTTGTTGAAAAGATAACTGATGTAATGCTAATACGAATTCGATAAAAAAACATAAAATCAATAATACAAACAAATGGGTCACTAAAATATCATGCTTTAAGTTGTTTAAAAATGTATAATTATATTATGTTAACTTATAAAAATAAATAATTTGCCTTTCTTATTCTCTACAATTTGTTTAAATTTATATGTTAAAAGAAGAATGAAGTCATAGCAACCATAAGTTTTTAAAAAAATACATTTTAAGCGTAAAATAACCTTACAAGTAAACTTCTTTCTGAAACAAAAATGCTTGTTGGGACTAAGAAACAAGAGATGGGGTCTTACAATTAAATAAAATTTGTTCCACCAAACCAAACATACCTACTTTAGTTGGTGGAATTTTTGGATATAAAACATATAGTTCTATTTTCGTGATTCTTAAGCCGACGGCACCTAGTGTCACGGGGCCATTAGCTATTGCATTTTTTTGCTAGAGGTCTTTCTGATTGAAAGTGGCAAGAAATTGTTAGTTTGTAAATTCACTACATTTAAAAGTGTGTACTGAGTATAATACACTTTCCAATAATTCAATAAAAAGTTATAATTGTCTGAACAAGACCTTTGTTGTATTATGTAAAGAAAAGTTGAAAAAAATATTAGCAAAACTGTAAGACATTGTTTTTTTTTTAAATTTTAAATGTAATGTACAGATTTTTGATCCAGGTAAAATTATACGTTCCAAAAATTATCTTTTTTGATTGTTCTAATAATTCTTTTTTTTTTTAATTTAAAACCGATGACTATTTCATGAAAGTATTTTGATAATTACAAAAAAGTGAACAAGTTTTAACAATTTCACTAAAATTTAAGTTTTTGAAACTAAAACAAAACATAAAAGTGTGACATCACCTTATTTAAGAAAAAATCCCACATAACATCAAATCTTAAATTCTCACCACAGCAATTTAGTAAAAAAAAAACAATAACATCTGTCAAAACAAGTAAATACACCGCATCGAATTGTTGTTGGATTTCCATTATTCATATACCTAATGTCAAAATTACAAATACAACAATGTAAACAAATGGGTGTTGGAGGGTGAAACGTAAGATTCCGATCTTTATATGGATTGTCTTTGGTGCCAATACATATTAATCCCTTAAAATTTGTAATGGTACTTTGAGTTTCCAGCTGGGGTAAATACTCAGCGGTGTTTCCAGGGTTCAGAACTAAAGAGAGCACTAGAAACTTTAGATTTAGTAATTTAGCTTGTATTTTATTATTTAAATTAAAATAAATGTATAATTTAGTGATTCCTTTGTTATTTGTTTTGTATCGAGGGTTGTCTTCTAGCTAGGCGTGTTGTGTTGATGCTGTAGTAGAGTTATCTCCGTTTGCCGGTACTATGGGTTTGCTTCCTTTTAATGTTACTATGGTACTATGGTGCTATGGGTTTGCTTCCTTTTAATGTTTTAAATCTCTAGCTCATGGCCGGTATATCGCATTAAATAGTAGATCTCGGATTCCTTGCGACTATCCGGTAATCACAAGCTTAGCCTGGGTAAATCTCAGTTTATTATTTTAACTGGTAAAATCGCAGATTGTAACAAATCTGGTACATCACAGATTATTGGTCTGGTATATCACAGTTTTAACTTAAATTGTAGGTTTAGCCTAGTATTTCACTTTTTCGGCAACCTTGACCGCCAGACTATGTTGAGCTGATGACTCCCTGTACTTCGATCTTTTGACCATCTGACAAAGCCCTCTTGTCCATTTAAATCATAAGTAAGAGCATATTTTTATTGTTGCTATAGTTAGACACTATGGTAGGCCATATAAGCTTGGTGGCTCGTGGGGGTCGTTGTGTGGTGCGTTTTAGTCATATCATCGGTAGCGGCAGCGGCTTGTTATCTTTCTTATCTTCTATTTCTATTATCTCCCACGACGACGTTCAATCAACGTTTTAATTTATGTAATACTGGTTCTCTCGTTAGTATGTAACTCTGGTTTGGTTGGGTGTGGTGAGTTTGTGAGTTTTTCACTTGCTATTTGTATTAATCTTAGTCAGTCTATCTTTCGAGGTAGGTCATGGCATCTGGTGCATGAAATTTATATGCAATTTTATAAATTTTTATTTTGTATAGGAATGGCCAGTGGCGTCGGTCATGTGATTTTTGTCATTTGTAATGCTTCACTACATTCTCCCCTTTCTTTCTAGACGAGAGCAATCTCGGCTTTTTATTTGCAGCGTACTGGTATTTATATATATATTGTTTTTTTTATATACATATTTTTTTTTTATATGTTTATTTTACTTTTTTTGTTTTTTTTTTTTCTTTTCTTTGAGTTTTTTTTTTCTTTTATTCCGTTTATTTCATTTTTTTACGTATAGTTCATGTGTTTTTTTTTATATATGTAAGTTTAAATTTTTTATAATTCATATTTTTTTTTCTTATACGAATATTTCAAAAGTATAAAGTATAAATAATAAGGTAATAAGTATAAATCAAAAATATAATAGGTCTAATTCAAAATATAGCTGGATGTTGTGGCTACACGTAAAGGTACAACCTCTACCCACTTGGTAAAGTTGTCCACTAGTACCAACATACTTGTGTTACCTTTCATTGATCGAGGAAGTTGGCCCACAAAATCGGCACAGACCACTTCCCAGGGTTTTTGGACTGTAGACAAGTGCATCACGCCGCTAGGCTTTAACTGAGATGCCTTGGCTGTAGGCAACTGACACATTTTCCCACGTATTTGGCAATTTCACGATACAACCCGAGCCAATAATACAGTTTCATTAAACTCGACGCCGTTTTGGATAACCCTAAGTGTCCTGCAGTTTCTGAATCATGATTTTGTTGGAGTATATTACTATGCTCTACTTAAGGTACACATATCTTCCAGTGATTTTGCACGTTAGAAATTGGATGGGCATCTAATTTTCGGTACAACTGGCCTTCGCTAATGCGGAAATCGAGGAATTTTTCAGCATTTTCAAGAACTTTCTTTTTCCGTCTGTTTGTCGTTCTAATATTTTTTAGGAATTCTTATAATTCCTTAGATTAGACTCTATAATTCTTTAAAATAAAAATCTTAATTGAACCACGTTATAAAGTTTAAGTTTATTTTGAAAAGAATTTGATTAGTTAGGTATACAGCAAATAAGAATAAAATGAACCGAACAAGTTGAGATGTTGACGATAAAATGAATAATAAAGAAAAAATCTGCTATGCATACAATTACAATTATGTTAAAAAGAGATTAGCAGCTTAAGCTAAGCTCAATCGCCTGATTATGAGGGGAATCTATGTATAGCAGGTATACATACATTTCGTTTAATGTGAAAAACAAGTTAAGTTAATGATTATTAATTAATAACATTTCATATTTTTCATATTTAAAATTTATAGGGTGTTCAAAATAGTTTCGACTATGCAATAGTTATTTAATACATTATTTCTTTTTATCTATTAAATTTTTTGTTTGAATTTATTTTAATAACGTTGATGTCTTATGATGGTAGAAAACTTAACATGCTCGCCGCCTTGAAAGCATTAGGTTTCAACAATTTTGTTTTCTTTAGTGAACTCTTCATCCCTTTCGTGAATAGGCAATATACATATTTTGGAAATGGCTCGTTTGACAATTCCATCTTGAGTTTTCAAGTTGACAACTCGAACATGCCCATCGGGACCTTTAAAGACTTCTATAACTCTAGCCATTGACCACTTTAAGGGTGGAAGATTATCGTCTTTGATGACGACCAATGTTCCTATTGAGATGTTCTTGGTAGGAGTGTTCCACTTGTGTCTTTCTTGAAGTGTATGCAGATACTCACTGCTCCATCTGTTCCAGAAATGTTGTTGCATTGACTGTCGTAGCTGCCAAGATGCAAGTCGGCCAGGATTTTCGGTTGTAAAATCTGGTTCTGGAGTTGAGGTCAGCGATGTTCCAACAAGGAAATGACCTGGGGTAAGGGCATTCAAATCAGCAGGATCATCTGTAATGGGACTCAAAGGGCGAGAATTAATAATTGCCTCAACTTGGCATAAAAGAGTATTAAGGTCATCAAAATTTAAGCTTGCAAAGCCTACTATGCGACGTAAATGAAACTTGGCCATCTTTACAGCGGCCTCCCATAGGCCACCAAAATGAGGAGACCAAGGAGGAATGAATTTCCATTCGATACCTTTGTCCAAGCATTCTTTGCGAACAGGATCGAAATCTCGCTGCTGTTTATCAAATAATGCTTTTAAGTCTTGCAATCTTGAATTCGCTCCAGCGAAATTTGTTGCATTATCGGAAAAAATCATACGAGGTTTTCCCCTTCTGGATATAAATCTTTTTAAAATTGATAGAAATGAATTAGTGGAAAGATCAGCAGCCAACTCTAAATGCACGGCCTTTGTAACCATGCATACAAAGACACAGACATAGGTTTTTGTAGGTCCTCTTCCTCGAATTGATGACTTGGTATAGAATGGGCCACAAAAATCGATACCACTGTGAAGAAATGGTCTTGTAGGTTGAATTCTTTGATATGGTAGCTCTCCCATGAGCTGTTGACAAACCACCGGTCGGGCTTTGAAACAGCGAACACACCTGTTGATTACCTTTCGAATAGTGTGTCTTCCTCCTAAAGGCCAGAAACGCTCTCGCAGGAAACAGGTTAAGGCTTGACAACCTGCATGATGATTGTCGATGTGATAATAATCAATTAATGTTTCTGTAAATCTATGATTTTTTGGTAGAATCATTTGGTGCTTAGCATCATAAGTAAGAAAAGATTTTGAAAGTCTTCCACCAACTCGAATTAGGCCTCCTTCATCTAAAAATGGATATAGAGTTTTAAGAATGCTATCCTTGGCCAATTCCATTTTGGTTTCAAGTCGTTTGTAGTCATCTGGAAACGCCTTTATTTGAATACATTTCTGAATCTAGATCAAATGCTGAAAGTGGCAAATTCTTGCGGTATGATTTCTCTAAAGTTGAATTTTCAATAAAACGATCAATATAAGCGAAGGTTCGACGAATCCGTTTAAAGTCATTAAGATACATGCATTCTTCAACTACATCTATGAGTTTTTTAGTTGTTGACAAACAAGTTTTTACAGAACGACGTTCAGGTAAATTTTCTTTTGAGCAGGTTTCTAACACAGGCCAGCGTTCAGGACTTTCTTTGAGGAAGCAAGGACCAAAAAACCAAAGATCGTGATGTATAAGATTTGAAGGCGAAATTCCACGGGAAAGAACATCTGCAGGGTTTTGATTCGTTCGTACATGCCTCCAGTTGAAATTGATGGACAGGTTCTTAATTTTGGCAACACGATTGGCTACAAAAGTATTCCAAGTGCAGGCCGGTGCTGAGATCCATGCTAGCACAATAGTGGAATCGGTCCAACAAAAAATGTCTTCGAAACTAATTGGCATCGTTGTTAAAACACGGTCTATGAGTTCGGCTAGTAATAATGCTGCTGACAATTCGAGCCTTGGAATTAAAATGGTGTTTATGGGAGCTACACGAGATTTTGAACATAGCAATCTTACTTTAACATTACCTTTGTCGTCGAAGCTTCTGACATAAATGCAAGCTCCAAATGCATGAGTGCTAGCATCAGCAAAGCCATGAATCTGTAATTTTGCCTTAGGTGATAAAACATGTCTATGTAGTTTTAAGTTGTTGATGAAAGGAATCTCATCACAGAATTGTTTCCACTGCGTGTGGAGGTGAAATGGAAGGGTTTCATCCCAATCAAGATTTTCTTTCCAAATAGATTGGATGAATAATTTTGCCTGCAGGATTACTGGCCCTATAAATCCAAGGGGATCGTAAAGTTGAGCAATCCATGACAATATGGTTCGTTTAGTTATTCCTGTTGACATATCTGGACGATTACTTGAGAACCAAAACTCATCAGTCTTAGGGTTCCAAATAAGCCCTAATGTCTTTGTAACAATACTATTATTTATTTGAGGAAATTCTTCCCTTTCTGCTAATGGAATTTTCGATAAAAGCTTTTCTGAATTCGAGCACCATTTTCTAAGGTAAAAACCACCTTTCAAAAGCATTGCAGAAACTTCTGTCTTGATTTTAAGTAGATCTTCCAAGGAATCTGCCCCTGTTAATAAGTCATCAACATAAAATTTAGTTTTGACTTCCTGAGACCCAAGTGGAAAGGTTTCCTGCTCATCCTGTGCAAGCTGATAAAGACTACGAATGGAAAGGAAGGATGCGGGCTTTGTGCCATAAGTTACGGTGGTGAGATTATAAATAACGAGTTCTCCAGAATCCTTATCTCTCCAGAGAATACATTGGAAGCAATTATCTGGTGGCTGAATCTGCACACAACGATACATTTTTGCAATGTCAGCAGTGACTGCAAATTGATGAATGCGAAAATTTAAGAGTGTACTAAACAAGTCATTTTGAATAGTAGGTCCATTCATTAAAATGTCATTTAATGAAGTACCGCTGGATGTTTTAAAGGCTCCATTGAAAACTACACGAAGTTTTGTAGAAGTGCTTTCTGGCTTTAAAACACAATGGTGTGGAAGAAAATAATGATTTTTTTGAAGTATATCAAAAGGTGCTAAACAAAGATGATTAAGTTGCTTATATTCGGATATGAACTCAGTGCAAAGCCTTTTTGTTTCAGGATTGCGATTTAATTTAGCTTCTAAATTAAAGAACATCTTTTTTGCGGCTTCATATGAAGATCCTAAGCAATTTGGTGAGTCCTTAAAAGGAAGTCTTACCGCATATTGTCCCGACGACAAGCGAGTGTATGTTTGTAAGAAGTGATTTTCACAATCAATTTCTTCTGGAGTCTTAGTTTGACTGGGAAGCTCATGGGATTCCATTTCCCAGAAACCTTTGACTAATTGATTGAGTGACAAATCATGAACGTTATTTTCGCACTCATTTTTAGTGACTTTGAGACAAATTCTATTTGAAGAGTGATTACTTAAATTTCCGGAGACAATCCAACCCAGGCGGGTTTTTTGAAGAAGAGGCTTATTTTCACCTAAACGTATTTGTCCGACCGAAAGAAGTTCAAAAAACAGTGAAGCTCCGAT
This sequence comes from Eupeodes latifasciatus, assembly GCA_920104205.1. Lineage (NCBI taxonomy): Eukaryota > Metazoa > Arthropoda > Insecta > Diptera > Syrphidae > Eupeodes > Eupeodes latifasciatus. The sequence continues at coordinate 241,570,558 of OV049924.1, forward strand.
GAGAATGTCGATTTTTTGAGCTTTGTAAAAATATGGGTCTGCTAGCTCTATATTGTTAGGTATAATGAACGCATTTGAATTAAAATCTCGATTAGGTTGATTTTCCGTTATGGTTGGAAGTATGAAACGGTCAAAGGATTTCGAATACTCATTTATACGAGATTTCAAGGTGATGTTAATTTTGCGATTGATGACAGATTGAGATGAATTGATTCCGCTTATGGACATGTCAATCGAGCTCTGTTTTAAAGCCAACATATGGGCAAAGCGCGAAGTTACGAAATGCAACTGCGATGCCGAATCTAGCAAAGCTCTGGCCGGAACAAATTTGTTGTATTTATCTCGAACTAAAACTACTGCAGTAGCGAGAAAAACAATCTGATTTGTATCTGCATTTGAAAATTGATTTGAATTAGAAGAAGAAGCAAGTGCGGTATTGTTGCCATCTGGCTGAAAACGAGATGAACTAGCGAATCGATGAGACGATGATGAAGGCAACGATGCTTGATCTGTAGAATTTATGACCACAGAAGTACTTGTGTTGGACCCTTTCTCCAAATGCAACAAGGAATTATGACGACGATTGCATTCTTTACAGCGACTTGACCCACAGAACCTAGTAAGATGCCCAGTTCTTAAGCAATTAAGACATAAATTTAATTGTCTTGCTTCAAAAATACGCTTTTCAACAGGATTTGCTGAGAACTTTGGACAATTATAAATGTTATGCCCAACCGTTTTGCAAAATATACAGTTTAAATTTGTTAAGCTGGATGAATTTGATGCAATAAGTACCTTGTTTGTACAGTCGAATGTATCGAGCTACAGAGTAGACGTGTTATCTATTGGCTGGCAAAGTAATCAAATTAATCAACTCGTTTTGTATTCGATTGTACTCGATTCAACCATATTAACTTTCTAAAGCTGTTTACTATCTAAACAAACAAAATCAGTGACAGTGACACTAAATAAAGTTGTTTAAATCCACTTTAAATTAATTTTCATTGAAATAATTTTGTTAAATTCCCTTGGTTTCCTTACTGTTCTTTTCTCTCTCGGTCATACCTTAAAAAGCATGTCGCACACAAAACGGTCTAGATCTAACTCCGCGTCCAACTTCGAGTCACCTGCAACATCAACATCACCAACTTCATTGCAACAAAATCCTAAAAAAGTTGCAATAGACGAAAACATATTGGGAACAATAATGGACGAGAAACTCAAACGTCAAAGTGATCTCATAATTACACTCATAACAACTAAATTGAAGGAGAATAATGAAGCCTTGAAATCACAAATGATAACACAATTTGCCGAATTGAAGGAGCCGATTTCTGACATTAATGCGAGAGTGAATCAGCTGGAAACGAATGCATCTACTTTAAATAGTCAACACAAGACCGTCAAAACCGATATTTACGATATCAACACCTCTCTATCTAATGTACACAAAGCGCTGGCCGACGCACAATCTCAAATCTTGGATCTGAATTCTCAAATTAACACATTCACACTAAAACAAGAAGAAATGGAAAACAAAAATGTTTCACGCGATGCAATTTTATTTGGAATACCCAATATCACAAATGAAAACATAAAATCATACTTTGAACACATCTGCCACGTTATAAGTATACAACCACCAACTTTAAAAGGCATCTTCCGCACACGCCCGCACCCGAACAGCAACACCTCCACCATCATCATTAAATTCCAATCTGCATACGATCGAAATTATGTTTTAGCATCGATTGCAAAGTTCCGCAAAGATCAAAATAGACAATTAAAACTAAGTGATGCTGGATTGGATTCAAACTCGAATATTTACTTGCGCGAGTGTCTAACAAAAACCAATAACAATATTCTTCATACGGCACTTCAGCTAAAAAAACAGAAGTCACTTTTTTCTGTGTTTACTATGCGTGGTAATGTATTTGTCAAACGTCACCAAAACGAAGATGAAATTAAAATCGAAAACATCGCCAAACTACATGACATTGCCAGCCTAAAATCATGAATTTTGCAGTATTATTTTTATTTTAAAATTTTAATCCAGTTGTTTTCAAACTTTTCTATTACTTAATTTTACTACATTTTTTTTTTTTTGTTTTCTTTCTCTTTTTTTTTCTCTTTTATTTTAATTTCATATTAATCTCATATAATTCATTTAAAATTTTGTTTAATTCTCTTCTTTTTTCTTTTTAATTTACATTTGCTAAAATTGTTCTTTAAACCAAAATGGTTTTAAAAAACAAAGTTATTTTTATTTTAATACATCTCCATTTTACACTTTACTTTTTTTATTTACAGTTTTTATATTCACTGTCTTTCATTATGGGTTTGATGAGGGAACGTTCTTTTCTGAACCTTTTATCGACGCTTTCCCTTCATGTTATGTCTTTCCCTTTATTTTTATTGATTTACAACAAATATGCAGTCAACTTCTGAAAGAGGAATTTCGGCGAGTGGATCTGATAACGGAATCATGCGTTCGATGTTGGATGTTTTTAGCAAACAAAAGAATGGACTAAGGGTATGTCACTTGAATACTCAAAGTTTGGCTCCTAAAATAGATGAGTTCAGAGATTTGTTTGAAGGCTCTAAAGTAGACAAAATTTGCGTATCAGAAACTTGGTTTTCTAACAAAATTGAAGATGTATTGTACAAGGTTCAAGGTTATAGAGTTTTTCGTGGAGACAGAGTGGGAAGAGTGGGTGGTGGTGCTGCAATTTATGTGAAAGAGGGAATAAAATGTCGTTTTAAATGTGCATCCACAGTAGGTAGTTTAATAGATTATGTTTTTGTTGAGATCAAATCAATACTTGGAGATCTTCTTGTTGGATCGGTTTACAGACCCAACAAGAATATCGACCCAAATCCAATTTTCGATCTTTTAGAATCAATTTCATTGTCGTGTCCTAATATCATTATAGGTGGTGATTTAAATAGTAACCTTCTAGTAGAGAGAAGTATAACTGATAGCATGAGTACACTTAATCTGACCCCGATCAATGTTTCCAACCCTACTCATTTTACCGCCGATTCAAGTACTCTATTAGATGTCTTTTTTGTTAGTAACTGCAATGACGTACTTTTTTATAATCAATTATCAGCTCCCGGATTTTCTAAACATGATCTTCTTTTCCTGACATACAATTTCTCGGTAAGCTATTCAGTTCCAAGTTTCCAATTTAGAAATTTCAATGCAATTGATTACAGTCAATTGGAAATAGATACTCGAAATGTCGAATGGGACCGTGTGTTATACATGTCATCGACTAATGATCAAGTAAACTTCCTCAACACGAATATACGTTCTCTTTTTAATGCACATGTACCAATTAAAACTAAAATTATAAAATATGGACATCATCCATGGTTTACAAATGAAATTCGACTTCTTATGGATCAACGTAATAAAGCCTATAAACTTTGGAAGCGGTATCGGTTAGACAGTCATTTACAGTTGTTTCGATCCTTACGTAATAATGTGGTACAAAAAATAAAAACATCTAAAAAAATATTTTAGAGCAATCAGTTAAGTCCATCGCTTCAAGGTCGCCAGCTCTGGAAAAACTTAAGTGATATAGGAATCGGAAAACAAAATTCTATCCCCGATGAAAACCTGGACTTAAATGCACTCAATCAAAAATTTACTAATTCTAATTTACCAACTGTAAGTGTAGATACGACAGACTTGCTTCTAGTTAACTCCGCTGTTCCAAGATTTGAGTTCGAATGTGTAGACGATGTTGAAATCGTTTCTTGTTTGATATCTTTTAAATCAAATGCCGTAGGCTTTGATAAAGTTCATCCTAAATTTGTAAAAATAATTTTACCAGTAATTCTTCCATTTTTAGTTCATGTATTCAATAATATTATAACATCTAGCTGCTACCCGTCCCAATGGAAAATCGCTAAGATACTGCCTTTTAAGAAACATAATAGCAATGATTATAGACCGGTTTCAATTCTGCCCTTTCTTTCAAAGGTTTTTGAGCGAATATTACAGAGCCAAATAAATTCACATTTGCGTTCAAACTGTTTGTTGACTCCAATGCAATCCGGGTTTCGTAAGCTCCACAGTTGTATAACAACTACAATCGGTGTAGTAGATGACATAAGAGAGTCGATGGATGAAGATAAGGTTACATTTTTGGTTCTTCTCGACTTCTCAAAAGCATTTGACACTGTTGACCATACTAAGATGTGCAACAAACTGTCATCTCTGTTTAGTTTCTCGAATTCAGCTGTAACTCTTATGTCATCTTATCTAAATCATCGAAAGCAGGCGGTTTCAGTGAAGAACAGTACATCTGATTTTCTTTGCACAACTAGGGGAGTCCCCCAGGGTTCAATTCTGGGGCCAATTTTATTCTCGATGTATGTGAATGAACTTCCCTCTAAAGTGTTATCTTCTGTCCACATGTATGCTGACGATGTCCAACTTTATAAAAGTTGTCCTCTAGGTATGATTGAAGATGGTGCGCATGCAATAAATAACGATTTGGATAGTATTTCGACCTGGTCTGAAGAAAATGGATTGTTTTTGAACCCTTTAAAAACAAAATGTTTGGTTATTAGCAAAAAGGTGTTGGATCTTTCCTACTTTCCTGACATTAATTTAAAGGGTTCAAAAATAAATTATGTTGAAAAAGCAAAAAATTTAGGAATAGTGTTTAATAGAACCCTTACATGGAATGACCACATTAATTCTACAATTGGCAAAGTTTATGGTGTTTTAAGGAAACTTTGGATGTCTCATAATTACACTCCACAAAAAATACGTATGTTGCTAGCAAAAACGCTCATACTTCCCATTCTCTCTTACGGTTGTGAAATTTTTAGAAATTGCGATGCATCTAGCAAGAGAAAACTTAATGTGGCGTTCAATAATACCGTGCGTTATGTGTTTAATCTGAGACGATTTGATCGAGTTTCAAACTATTCGAAGTTAATTTTAAATATGTCATTTGATGACCTCCTTGCCTATAGGGCATTGGTTTTACTTTCGAATGTGATTGAAACTCGTCAACCTAGTTATTTGTTTGATAAGCTACGCTTTGGATCCTCTAGCAGATCTCATCAACTCATTCATCCACGATTTACATGCTTAACATCTGAGCGTCAATTCCTAGTTAGCACTATTCACCTATGGAATTCTCTACCAGGGCATATACGAAGGTGCGGCGGGACTGAGAGATTCAGGATCGAACTTAAAGCTCACTACACTAATTAATATTTTTTTTTTACTTCTTTCTTATTTCTTATATTAAAACATAAATGGAGATGTATGTTTAAAAAACGTATACATTTTTGAAAATTATTATTATAATTGTTATTTTGTAATTTTTAATTTTTTATATTTATATAATGTTATATTGTCATAAACACATATATATGTTCTGTAGCTCAACTCAAACTCAATCAAATTTTTAAGCTTCACTTGCTATAAGATAATTTAAGTCTTAATGTGTTAGCATTTATTGAAATAAAACTAAACTAAACTAAACTAAACTTTGATTTTTGATGCTGCTTTGAATTTTGGTTATAGTTTACCCTTTTGTTGTTAGAGATCTGCTGCAATCCATACTCCATATTTTCTAACGTCTGGCACCTCTTGTTGAGAAAGGTTGACATATTATCCCATTTGGAATAGCGACCAGCTCAGCGCCTTCTTCCCACTTCGCTTGTGTTTGAGTGTCGAGCTTGTTTCCGATTAAGAACGTCAAAAGTCCATCGGCGAGTTGCTCCTTCGTACCCAATGATTGTAAGGCACGCAGGTGGGAGTTTACTGAATCACTAACTTCTCTTAGGTTCTGAGAAGACGCCGAGTTCAACGATTTAATTTAGAATAACTCCCTGACGTGTGCCTGAAAAACTAACCTTTTATTATTAAATCTTGACTCTAGTAACTCAAGAGCTTTAGTATAATTATCCTCTGAAAGTTCCATGGTTTCAATCGAAAGTAGAGCCGATTTTGATAAACAAGAACGTAGGTGTTCAATCCGCGTAAGCTCTTCATCCGAATCTACTAACGTCTTGAACATTGAATGGAATGAAGGCCATTCAATATAATTCCCGGAGAACTTTGTAAAGGGTATTTTTGGCAACTTCGCGGTTTTTCTTTGAACGGAAGATGTATTAAGAGTTTCATTCTGAACACTGGTTGTTACACGGGTTGTTTTTCTTTAATTAGCGAAACGATTTTTGATTTAATGGAACAATAGCTTTCTTCAAAAACCGGACGCTTATCTCCTTCCCATTCGGCTACATCGAGAATTTCTAAAGCTGTTTGATACTCGTCGAATTTTTTATAATAACTCTCCAACATTCCGAGCCTAGTTTCTAATTCTGAGGCAGTCATATCGGCGCTAGAAGTTGAAGTTATTGATTTTAATTTAATTTAATTTAATTTTTAATAATGCGTCCGCTACTACATTCATGGCTCCTTTACGGTATTGTATCTCGAAATTGTACTGCTGTAACTCTATCGCCCACCGTGCGAGTCTTGCGGATGGGTTCCCCTTTGAATGGAGACATTTTCCTTCAAGATATGGTCTTAATTTTCTGATGCCCCTTAAAATGTTGGCTCGCGTCAGTTTGAAGCGTAAAGGGTATTATAAAATCGGGACACATATATACAGGCGCTTCTGTAAGTTTGGTTTTGAGCTCGATAAAGGCGATTTCTTGTCTAAGACCCCATTCCCGAACTTGTTTTTTCTTTAGGAGCTTCGTAAGTAGGGTGGCTATGATTGAAAAATCTTTATTGAACCTGCGGTACCAAGATGCGATTCCGAGAAGGCGTCGGAGTTCTTTCACGTTCTTAGTTGCTTTTAGACTTAATCAGGATCGGTACTGATACCACGGTCACTCACAACGTGCCTTACGTATTTAAGTTCGCATTTACAGAAAACACATTTTTCTTTGTTTATTTTAAGTTGTACCTTTTGTAGACGCTTGAAAACTTCTATAATAAGCATTCATCAAGATATGCAAAAGCGTAGCTGTCCATATCCGGTCCTATATAAAATTAGCTCGCTTTAGTTTATGGAGTATAGCAAAGATTTGAGGCCGTGGGTACGCATCCATAATAGATACTTCATTAAGCTGTCGATAGTCAATGCATACCCCCTCCAAGAACCTGTTTTCTTTTTGGCTAATGCGATCGGGGAACTGTTTGCTATTGGAAGGCTCGATTCTCCCTGCGTTTATTAGTTCATCTATTTCTTCGTCGATAATTTTCTGCATAGATGGGTTCCTGGGGTAGTATCTCTGTTTAAATGACTGGTCAGTCTTAAGACGTATTCGATGGACTGCAGCATTCATTGTGTGCGGTAAATTATGGAATTTAGGAAGTTCGATATCTAATAATGAGGTAAGTTGATTCTCTTGCTCAGTAGATATTGGTATGCCTCCAAGTAGGCAAAGTGAATCTCTTTGTTCTGATGGAGGAGCTTCATTAGACGTTAGATCTTTGTCCGCTACAAACATTGAAAAACCAAGCTGCGAAAGTAGATCCATACCTAGAACTACCTCTTTGGTTAACTGTTGTAAGTAAGTCATTTTGCCTTTCATTATCTTATCGCCTAGCAGAAAAGTGACAGTGAATGATTCTCTGGTACTGAGGTGTACTGTGTGTTTTTGGTAAGCCATTGAAATTTTAAGACGGCGGGAAAGCTGTTGGGTTTCAGTAGTAATATATAATTTTGTAGCGCCTGTATACATAAGGGCTGTCAAACGATTACCAAGTCCGGTGACATATGTGGAATCGAAATAAATACACAATTATTTATTAAGTATTTAACAATTCAATTAATAATTATAAAAAGAACACTCCGCCGAACACTAGCTTCTGTTCTGTCTTCGGTATCTAAATCGACTGACTATGTGTTTTACAAAAGAAGAAGATTGCCAAAAAAAGAGATGAAGGAGATGGACAATAACAGAATAAAAGTGTCTCCGTGTGCGTGAGTTGGGCAAGTTAACCCAGGCGCGGAGCGGATGCATTGTCTGTCTTGCGTCGCGCTTGCGCTCTTGTTGTGGGGCCAATATAACCTCCTGAACGGTCATTCGTCCCGATTGACCTACACCACGGCTTCATGCTGTCTGCAGCTGCCGATGTTACTCGCGGTCCTTCGTGGTCAACAACTTTTTCTACATCGTAACATTCGTGCTTATGAAGTTTCGTCAGTTTGTAAGGTCCTAGGAATTTCGGCTTTAATTTGAGCCCTCGACCGAACTGTGTTCTTCGAACTGCTCTTTCTACGTGTTTGTACCAACATGAGGAATCTTCTAACGTGAGTTTTGTGAGGGTAGGGATCAGTAGGCGGTTTATTCTTTCTACTTGCTCGTTTCCTCTTGGAACTCCAGTAGTTATCACCAAGTGTGATATATCTTCTTCTCAACAATACTGTTCAAAACAGTTAGCTGTGAAGGCGGTACCTCTATCAGTTATGATGCGTCTCGGGTTTCCGAATACAGACGCCTGCTTCTTCAGTCTTTCTACTACCTCCTCGCTAGTTGTACTCTTGGTGGGGTATAACCAAACGAACTTTGAAAAACCATCTACAACAACAAGTATGTGGTTATACTTTTTCTTTGTATTTTCCATTGGGCCAACATGATCCAAATGATATGTTTGCAATGGACGGTCTTCTTTTTCAATGGGCGAAAGGAAACCTTCTTGTTTGCCTACTTTTCTTTCTGCCAAAATACACTCCAGACAACTTATAACATTACCTTCGACCTTTGCCAACAGTTTCGGAATGAAGTATGTCTTTTCAATAATTTCGGCAGTCTTCTTTGTAGAAAAGTGTCCTTCTTTGTGGGCTATAGTAATTATTTCGTCCTTTATGACAGTGGGTATGACAACCAACTCCTTGGCTTCATCTTTGTAGAGGATTCCGTTCTTCAAGAAATAATCTTCGTACCGCACAAATTCTAAAACTTGACGTATAGCTTTCAAACAAGGGTCTTGCATCTGTGCTTCTTTGATTCGATGACTCATAGTATTGACTATAAGCATTGCAATACGGCTTAACGCATCCACGGGCTTCATCTGCGTTCCTGCTCTATGTACGACTTGATAATTAAAGTCTTGAAGAAACATCGCCCAACGTGACACTCGTAACGGAATCTCTTTCTTATTTTTGTCATGCTGAATTCCTTACAGTCCGTTACAATGGTAATCTGTCTGCCCAATAAATAAATTCTCCACTTTTCGAGTGCTTTGACTACTGCTAACACTTCTAACTCGTAGGAGTGGTACTTCTCTTCCTGAGGTGTCGTTTTTCTGCTCATGTACTGTACTGGATGAAAATACTGCTCATCGTTATCCTTTTGCAACAACACAGCTCCATATGCTATTTTGCTTGCATCTGTGTGTACCTCGGTAATCGCGTTCGGGTCGAACAGTTTGAGGACTGGTGACTTTACTAATGAATTCTTCAGTAACGAAAAAGAAACTTCTTGATCAGTACCCATTATACAATTTGATGGCTTCCGAAGTAAGTCGCTTAACGGCTCAGCGATCGCAGCATAATTTAAAATAAACTTTCGGAAATATCCGGTGAGTCCCATAAATCGCTCCACCGACTTCTTGTCTGTAGGCTTCAGGCTTCGGAAATTCCTTGACAGCTCTAGTTTTTTCGTCTGATGGCTTTATCGTCCCTCGTTCGATGATGTATCCCAAAAACTCGATTTTGGTTTTCAAAAATTGACATTTGGTCCACTTCAACTTCAACCCATTCTCACTCGCTATTGCCAAAACTCTTTTCCGTCGCGAGACTGCTTCATCCTCATTTTCAACCAAAATCACAATATCATCCTTATAAGTCAGCATCACTCCTTCATTTACCAATGACTTGAATATCACATTCACGAAACGTGTAAACACAGCTGGCGAGTTACATAAACCAAACGGAACTTTTAAGAATTCGTATTTGCCGTTGTGCACTATGAACGACGTGTATTTTTTCGATTCAGGCTCGATAGGAACATGAAAGAATCCGTTGACCAAGTCTAATGTCGTGAAAACCTTAGCCCGCTGTAATCGATCCAATAAGTCATCAATAATTGGCATCGGGAAGTGATCCTTCATGATCTGTTGGTTTATGCGTCTAAAATCACAACATAGTCGCTTGGTTCCATCCTTTTTGCCGACTAACAGAGCAGGTGAGCTGAACTCAGAATTACTTGGTTGTATTATTCCACCGTCCAACCAAACACTTATCTGCCTTTCAACTTCTTCTCGGTCTACAAACGGCATTATTCTTGGTTGATGGTGTATTGGTGATTCATCCTTCAATATAATTTTCATCGTTACTGGTGAATCTACGTTTTGTCTTGGCTTGTAGTTCAGGATTAATTCTTCAACTTCGGGCTTTGCTGTTGATGGTATGAGAGAAAGGTCTACTTCATCAGTTACTCTTATTTCCGAATTGTTAATGGCAGCACAACAAAGTTTTTCAAATTCTTTATGCAGTTCACGAATTTGATCTTCTTCTCCTTGGCACGGATTCATCGGTTTTTCATCTTCTGTCTCACAAGTCTCATTGATGTCTGAAATGCTTGACTTCAGATTTCCTTCCAATTCATCGTTGTTTTTGTCTTCACCAAAAGGCAACTTCTCTTCTTCTGTCTTCTTTCTTCGAAATCGTATTTCTCCATTACCAATGATGACGATAGCTTCCTTCAACAGGTCATTTCCTATTACTACAGAAAATGGTGACTGGTCTTCCTTCACTACATGCATCTTTACTTCGAAGTCTATTTTATCTACTACTAATTTACATTGAATAAACCCATGAGTAACAACTTTGTGATTACCTAACCCAGATAAAACAATCGGTTCATATATGATGTTGGCTCTTCTTAGTTGGATCATAAAATCTTGCCTTATTAAACAAATATCACAGCCGGTGTCCACCAGAGCTGTAGTAAATACACCCTCTACCTTAATATCTTTCATAAGATGTTTTGAATGCAACCCAAATTTTGCATTCGTTACTTGGTCTTTCTTAATGCTTGCGGCACCTTTGCACTCAAAAGAACGGTGCCCCAAAACTCCACATTTGTAGCATTTGACCTGCTTGCTACAATCTTTGGCCAAATGAGTTGTCTCATTGCAATTGTAACATTTTCGTGTTAAGCTCTTATCTAGCGATAAATTTCTTGCTGACGTTCGCTTATCTGAGAGCATTGAAGTATGAGCTTGGCCTCTAACTTTCTCGTATGTCCTAAGTTTATTCTTCAGCTCCTCTATCGCTTTGGCCTCATACAGGATAACTTTGTTTGTTTTGTCGTCCTTAAGGGCATCGACAAAGTATTCGACGATAGACTCCTCATCGACATCAATTGGCTTTGCCAGCTCAATCATTCTATATAAAAATTCACGAAGCGTTTCAGTTGGTTGTTTCTTGGTGGTTCTTAATAATTTATGGACCTCAGCAGAATTTACCTTTAAACCAAATTCTTTGGTAAGTGCTGATTTAAGCGACACCCAATCTATTATTACCGTTTCACTCTGAACGTACATTTTTGCTGCCCCTCCTAACAAACGTTTACCATAGATGAACATTTGAAGAGCGTTCCAGTGGACAAGTTGACCTACGTCCTCAAACGCGGTTATCCATTTGCGAATATTTTGTGATTCTTCGCTTTTGAATGTCGAAATGCTTTCTTCAATGTCCTTAAATGTGAATGCGGGTTGTGCTATTCGTTGCTCCATCACAGGTAAAATAGTTGGCGCTTGCACCGGCCATGGTGCCGTTGTTTGCGCTCCAATATTCTAACCCTGCACCAGCCCCGCCCCATAAACCACCTCACCCACCCCACGCTCATCAATGTTAACAGTTGTCGTGTCAGTTTCATCTTCTCTTCCCTCAGCACCCTTGATGGAGTGTAAGTTCAGATAGAGCCGCAACCTTTCTACTAATTCAGATTTATCACCTGCTTGTGACAAACCCGCCTCCTTTAATTGTGCTCGCAATTCATCTCTTGTCATATTATCAATAACCTTCTCCATCTCCCCCTTACACTTCTGATTATAATAAAATGCAAAATAATTATAAGTATAATAATAATAAGTTATTGTTTACTTCTTTAAAACAAAAATGAAATTAAACTTACTTCAGAAAAGAGAATTCTACTTAAATTTAATACTTCTATATTAAAAAAAAATTAATCATATGACGATATTAATTCAATGCTAGTGTTCGTACTCACATACATACAATTTTTCAAAAAAAATATAGCTGGAACTGCTGCTGCTTTTACTTAAATTTTCGCACCGGTTATTCCAAAAAAAGTTTACCGCTGCTTCGGTTCACCTTCTACGTTGGTTGTTGTTTTTTTTTTTTTTTTTTTGGATCTCCTCTACTTATCCCAATAAAAAAAAAGCACCGCTACTTCGGTTCTACTGCTGTTCTCGTCGTCGACGTCTTCTTCGTGTTTTTTTTTTTGCGTACCCACAAGTGTCTTAGGTTTCAATATTCTGTTATTTTAAAATTATTGCACTACTGCTGTTGTGCGTTTTTTTTTCACAAAAAATGAAACAGTTCTGCATAATTGGTTGAGCCCCCAAGTTTGTGGAATCGAAATAAATACACAATTATTTATTAAGTATTTAACAATTTAATTAGTAATTATAAAAAAGAACACTCCGCCGAACACTAGCTTCTGTTCTGTCTTCGGTATCTAAATCGACTGACTATTTGTTTTACAAAAGAAGGATTGCCAAAAAAAGAGATGAAGGAGATGGACAATAACAGAATAAAAGTGTCTCCGTGTGCGTGAGTTGGGCAAGTTAACCCAGGTGCGGAGCGGATGCATTGTCTGTCTTGCGTCGCGCTTGCGCTCTTGTTGTGGGGCCAATATAACCCACATTCGGCCCTCCTTAACGGTCATTCGTCCCGATTGACCTACACCACGGCTTCATGCTTTCTGCAGCTGTCGATGTTACTCGCGGTCCTTCGTGGTCAACAACTTTTTCTACATCGTTACGCTCGTGCTTATGAAGTTTCGTCACTTTGTAAGGTCCTAGGAATTTCGGCTTTAATTTGAGCCCTGGACCGAACTGTGTTCTTCGAACTGCAACCAGGTCTCCGACTTTGTATACTTTCGCTGCTTTCCTCTTCTCGTTGAAGCTTCTGATGTTTCCTTGCTGGATTTTGTGGATATTTTCTTTTGCTTCATTTCTTACTTTGTCCCGCTCTATATCCAGTTCTGCCACGATCTCTTAATGGAATATCGCTTGAATTTCGGGTCTCACTGAGATTCTCAGTTCAAGTTGTACTCTTTCTACGTGTTTGTACCAACATGAGGGATCTTCTAACGTGAGTTTTGTGAGGATAGGGATCAGTAGGCGGTTTATTCTTTCTACTTGCTCGTTTCCTCTTGGAACTCCAGTAGTTATCACCAAGTGTAATATATCTTCTTCTCAACAATACTGTTCAAAACAGTTAGCTGTGAAGGCGGTACCTCTATCAGTTATGATGCGTCTCGGGTTTCCGAATACAGACGCCTGCTTCTTCAGTCTTTCTACTACCTCCTCGCTAGTTGTACTCTTGGTGGGGTATAACCAAACGAACTTTGAAAAACCATCTACAACAACAAGTATGTGGTTATACTTTTTCTTTGTATTTTCCATTGGGCCAACATGATCCAAATGATATGTTTGCAATGGACGGTCTTCTTTTTCAATGGGCGAAAGGAAACCTTCTTGTTTGCCTACTTTTCTTTCTGCCAAAATACACTCCAGACAACTTATAACATTACCTTCGACCATTGCCAACAGTTTCGGAATGAAGTATGTCTTTTCAATAATTTCGGCAGTCTTCTTTGTAGAAAAGTGTCCTTCTTTGTGGGCTATAGTAATATTTCGTCCTTTATGACAGTGGGTATGACAACCAACTCCTTGGCTTCATCTTTGTAGAGGATTCCGTTCTTCAAGAAATAATCTTCGTACCGCACAAATTCTAAAACTTGACGTATAGCTTTCAAACAAGGGTCTTGCATCTGTGCTTCTTTGATTCGATGACTCATAGTATTGACTATAAGCATTGCAATACGGCTTAACGCATCCACGGGCTTCATCTGCGTTCCTGCTCTATGTACGACTTGATAATTAAAGTCTTGAAGAAACATCGCCCAACGTGACACTCGTAACGGAATCTCTTTCTTATTTTTGTCATGCTGAATTCCTTACAGTCCGTTACAATGGTAATCTGTCTGCCCAATAAATAAATTCTCCACTTTTCGAGTGCTTTGACTACTGCTAACACTTCTAACTCGTAGGAGTGGTACTTCTCTTCCTGAGGTGTCGTTTTTCTGCTCATGTACTGTACTGGATGAAAATGCTGCTCATCGTTATCCTTTTGCAACAACACAGCTCCATATGCTATTTTGCTTGCGTCTGTGTGTACCTCGGTAATCGCGTTCGGGTCGAACAGTTTGAGGACTGGTGACTTTACTAATGAATCCCTCAGTAACACAAAAGAAACTTCTTGATCAGTACCCATTATACAATTTGATGGCTTCCGAAGTAAGTCGCTTAACGGCTTAGCGATCGCAGCATAATTTAAAATAAACTTTCGGAAATATCCGGTGAGTCCCATAAATCGCTCCACCGACTTCTTGTCTGTAGGCTTCAGGCTTCGGAAATTCCTTGACAGCTCTAGTTTTTTCGTCTGATGGATTTATCGTCCCTCCTTCGATGATGTATCCCAAAAACTCGATTTTGGTTTTCAAAAATTGACATTTGGTCCACTTCAACTTCAACCCATTCTCACTCGCTATTGCCAAAACTCTTTTCCGTCGCGAGACTGCTTCATCCTCATTTTCAGCCAAAATCACAATATCATCCATATAAGTCATTATCACTCCTTCATTTACCAATGACTTGAATATCACATTCACGAAACGTGTAAACACTGCTGGCGAGTTACATAAACCAAACGGAACTTTTAAGAATTCGTCTTGGCCGTTGTGCACTATGAACAACGTGTATTTTCTCGATTCAGGCTCGATAGGAACATGAAAGAATCCGTTGACCAAGTCTAATGTCGTGAAAACCTTAGCCCGCTGTAATCGATCCAATAAGTCATCAATAATTGGCATCGGGAAGTGATCCTTCATGATCTGTTGGTTTATGCGTCTAAAATCACAACATAGTCGCTTGGTTCCATCCTTTTTGCCGACTAACAGAGCAGGTGAAGCTGAACTCAGAATTACTTGGTTGTATTATTCCATCGTCCAACCAAACACTTATCTGCCTTTCAAATTCTTCTTGGTCTACAAACGGCATTCTTCTTGATTGATGGTGTATTGGTGATTCATCCTTCAATATAATTTTCATCGTTACTGGTGAATCTACGTTTTGTCTTGGCTTGTAGTTCAGGATTAATTCTTCAACTTCGGGCTTTGCTGTTGATGGTATGAGAGAAAAGTCTACTTCATCAGTTACTCTTATTTCCGAATTGTTAACGACAGCACAACAAAGTTTTTCAAATTCTTTATGCAGTTCACGAATTTGATCTTCTTCTTCTTGGCACGGATTCATCGGTTTTTCATCTTCTGTCTCACAAGTCTCATTGATGTCTGAAATGCTTGACTTCAGATTTCCTTCCAATTCATCGTTGTTTTTGTCTTCATCAAAAGGCAACTTCTCTTCTTCTGTCTTCTTTCTTCGAAATCGTATTTCTCCATTACCAATGATGACGATAGCTTCCTTCAACAGGTCATTTCCTATTACTACAGAAAATGGTGACTGGTCTTCCTTCACTACATGCATCTTTACTTCGAAGTCTATTTTATCTACTACTAATTTACATTGAATAAACCCATGAGTAACAACTTGGTGGTTACCTAACCCAGATAAAACAATCGGTTCATATATGATGTTGGCTCTTCTTAGTTGGATCATAAAATCTTGCCTTATTAAACAAATATCACAGCCGGTGTCCACCAGAGCTGTAGTAAATACACCCTCTACCTTAATATATTTCATAAGATGTTTTGAATGCAACCCAAATTTTGCATTCGTTACTTGGTCTTTCTTAATGCTTGCGGCACCTTTGCACTCAAAAGAACGGTGCCCCAAAACTCCACATTTGTAGCATTTGACCTGCTTGCTACAATATTTGGCCAAATGAGTTGTCTCATTGCAATTGTAACATTTTCGTGTTAAGCTCTTATCTAGCGATAAATTTCTTGCTGACGTTCGCTTATCTGAGACCATTGAAGTATGAGCTTGGCCTCTAACCTTCTCGTATGTCCTAAGTTTATTCTTCAGCTCCTCTATCGTTTTCACCTCATACAGGATAACTTTGTTTGTTTTGTCGTCCTTAAGGGGGTCATCCCATGTGACGGCCTGTATTTTAAGGAATATTTTGTATTTGTTTTTACGACCAGTAAATAGATACAACTTTATTAAGTTTATTATCATTTATTAACATAGTTCGACAGTATAAATATAAAATAAAAATATTGTAAAGAACACGAGTTACACCGGCGCGGTGTATACAACTCCACCTCGAAAAAATGGGCTCGCACTGCCTCCACGACTCCGGCTGATTGGCTTATCTAAAACAATAAAAGTAAACGGCGTTTTAATCTGTAAGCCTAAATGCATGGAATGAACTATCATCGAATGAATATACCAAAAATTGGACTTTTGGGAGACATTTGAAAAAAAAATTTGCGAATTTTGCGTTTTTTTTGTTTTTTGCTATAAAAAAATCAAAATATTTGGAATTTTTGCTTGTCGATAGTTCATTCCATGCGTTTACATGTGCTGAATCCAACCCATCAAATTTCAAAGTCATTCGGTCAAGCCGTTTTTAAGATACGATGGAGGAAAGTTTGAAAAACACAGTTTTGAGAAAAACTCGTTTAAAGTTTCAAGTTCTCTTAACTATGAAAATATCACCTTACCTTTCAATCGGCGATGCCAGGTCCATAGAGTATTCCTTCCTCTTCTTCTTGAAACTTTTTCAAAGCAGATTGTTCAGCTCTTGAATCAATTCTGGCTTGTTTAACGGTATCACTTACGCACAATTACAATTAAAGCCTAACACACGCACAAAATACAAAACATAATTAACATTTAACATGAATTATTACAGAACAACAAAAAATAAAATAAAGACGTTTACGATAGTGGAGCACTGGTTCTAAACATGGACCTGCTTTATCTTTAAAACGACTTCGAATTTTGAAAAATCCCTTTACTACCGTATTCTAGACATATTAAACTAGCAATTTATGAAAAAAAAAACATCGATTTTTTTAACCCATCACATGGGATGACCCCCTTAAAGGCATCGACAAAGTATTCGACGATATACTCCTCATCGACATCAATTGGCTTTGCCACTCAATCATCCTATATAAAAATTCACGAAGCGTTTCAGTTGGTTGTTTCTTGGTGATTCTTAATAATTTATGGACCTCAGCAGAATTTACCTTTAAACCAAATTCTTTGGTAAGTGCTGATTTAAGCGACACCCAATCTCTTATTCTCGTTTCACTCTGAACGTACATTTTTGCTGCCCCTCCTAACAAACGTTTACAATAGATGAACATTTGAAGAACGTTTCAGTGGACAAGTTGACCTACGTCCTCAAACTCGGTTATCCATTTGCGAATATTTTGCTTTCTTTAATGTCCTTAAATATGAATGCGGGTTGTGCGATTCGTTGCTCCATCACAGGTAAAATAGTTGGCGCTTGCACCGGCCATGGTGCCGTTGTTTGCGCTCCAATATTCTGACCCTGCACCAGCCCCGCCCCACGCTCATCAATGTTAACAGTTGTCGTGTCAGTTTTATCTTCTCTTCCCTCAGCACCCTTGATGGAGTGCAAGTTCAGATAGAGACGCAACCTTTCTACTAATTCAGATTTATCACCTGCTTGTGACAAACCCGCCTCCTTTAATTGTGCTCGCAATTCATCTCTTGTCATATTATCAATAACCTTCTCCATCTCCCCCTTACACTTCTGATTATAATAAAATGCAAAATAATTATAAGTATAATAATAAGTTATTGTTTACTTCTTTAAAACAAAAATTAAATTAAACTTAATTCAGAAAAGAGAATTCTACTTTAATTTAATCCTTCTATATTAAAAAAAATTAATCATGTGACGATATTAATTTAATGCTATAGTGTTCGTACTCACATACATACAATTTTTCAAAAAAAATATAGCTGGATGTGCTGCTGCTTCTACTTAAATTTTCGCACCGCTACTTTCGGTGGTTTTACTGCTGTCCTGCTGCTGTCTTGCCCTTGGTTATTCCAAAAAAAAGTTTACTGCTGCTTCGGTTCGCCTTCTACGTTGGTTGTTGTTTTTTTTTTTTGGGTCTCTCTACTTATCCCAATAAAAAAAAAGCACCGCTACTTCGGTTCTACTGCTGTTCTCGTCATCGACGTCTTCTTCGTGTTTTTTTTTTTTGCGTACCCACAAGTGTCTTAGGTTTCAATATTCTGTTTGTTTAAAATTATTGCACTACTGCTGTTGTGCGTTTTTTCACAAAAAAATGAAATGAGTGGGTACCCAGCTGAGTTATTGTTTTTTATTTTGGCTTCGCTCTTTTTTTTTAATATTTTAATTGGTTGAGCCCCCAAGTTTGTGGAATCGAAATAAATGCACAATTATTTATTAAGTATTTAACAATTTAATTAGTAATTATAAAAAAGAACACTCCGCCGAATACTAGCTTCTGTTCTGTTCTTCGGTATCTAAATCGACTGACTATTTGTTTTACAAAAGAAGGATTTCCAAAAAAAAATGAAGGAGATGGACAATAACAGAATAAAAGTGTCTCCGTGTGCGTGGGTTGGGCAAGTTAACCCAGGTGCGGAGCGGATGCATTGTCTGTCTTGCGTCGCGCTTGCACTCTTGTTGTGGGGCCAATATTACAAACATTCGGCCCTCCTAAACGGTCATTCGTCCCGATTGACCTACACCACGGCTTCATGCTGTCTGCAGCTGTCAATGTTACTCGCGGTCCTTTGTGGTCAACAACTTTTTCTATATCGTTACGCTCGTGCTTATGAAGTTTCGTCACTTTGTAAGGTCCTAGGAATTTCGGCTTTAATTTGAGCCCTGGACCGAACTGTGTTCTTCGAACTGCAACCAGGTCTCCGACTTTGTATACTTTCGCTGCTTTCCTCTTCTCGTTGAAGCTTCTGATGTTTCCTTGCTGGATTTTGTGGATATTTTCTTTTGCTTCATTTCATACTTTGTCCCGCTCTATATCCAGTTCTGCCACGATCTCTTGATGAAATATCGCTTAAATTTCGGTTCTCGCTGAGATTCTCGTTTCAAGTCCTGTTAAAATTCGGAAAGGTGAGTGCTTTGTGCTTCTTGGTGTCGTGCTGTTAATTAGCTGTTGTACTCTTTCTACTAGTTTGTACCAACATGAGGGATCTTCTAACGTGAGTTAGAAGATGTATGTATTTTCCATTGTATTTGTATGTATTTTCCATTGGGCCAACATGATCCAAATGATATGTTTGCAATGGACGGTCTTCTTTTTCAATAGGCGAAAGGAAACCTTCTTGTTTGCCTGCTTTTCTTTCTGCCAAAATACACTCCAGACAACTTCTAATATTAGCTTCGACCTTTGGCAACAGTTTCGGAATGAAGTATGTCTCTCAATAATTTCGGCAATCTTCTTTGTAGAAAAGTGTCCTTCTTTGTGGGCTATAGTAATTATTTCGTCCTCCATGACAGTGGGTATGACGACCAACTCCTTGGCTTCATCTTTGTAGAGGATTCCGTTCTTCAGGAAATAATCTTCGTACCGCACAAATTCTAAAACTTGACGTATTGCTTTCAAACAAGGGTCTTGCATCTGTGCTTCTTTGATTCGATGACTCATAGTATCGACTATAAGCATTGCAATATGGCTTAACGCATCCACGGGCTTCATCTGCGTTCCTGATCTATGTACGACTTGATAATTAAAGTCTTGAAGAAACATCGCCCAACGTGACACTCGTAACGGAATCTCTTTCTTAGTTATTGTCATGCTGTGTTTGTTTTGCACAAGAATTTTTATGTTAAAAATTAAGAAAAAAAAAGAAATTGAGTATATTTAGAGCAAATCGTTGAGATGTTGCGTTCGAACAAAAGTGTATTACAAAGTAAAAGTATATGTACATATAATTGTAATGCATATTAGCTTAATTTAAATTAACCTTAATTTGACATTGAATTAAGTACATATTTTATATTTTCGATAAGTTTATTTTGAAATTTAAAAGTTGGCAATACTGATATATGTACATACATAAAGCTGAATTTACATTGATTTTATAAATTTGATATTTTTTATTAATTTTATTGATTTTATTATTTTATCTAAATAAATGCATGTATTTATAATCGCACATTCTTCGCCCTCGGATTGAGTTCTGTTTCGCAACCATTTTATTTTTCGCAGGCATCTGAACAGGTCTTTTTTCTGCATAGCCGCAAGCCGCTATCTAATTTGACATTGAAAATAAAGAGTTGAAACAAATTAGAATTTAAACAAAGAAAAAATCAAATCTACGACAACAACAATTGCACATGAACATGTTATGTTTTGCATTTCTCCATATGTATGGAAAAGACCCGTTGGTTATTATGAACCAACTATGCTGATAGCCTACTACAATGAGTAGTGTATTTTATCCCATTGATCGTTTGTTTTGGTTTTCGTTCGTGCGCGTCGGTTTATTTGTGAATTGTGTTTGTGATGTTTTAGTTTTATTAATTTAACTTTGATTGTTTTAATTGTTTTACTTAAATTTAAATTTTATTATTTGTTTTAATTTTGAATATTTATTGTGTGGTGAAAAATACAAATTTTTAAATGAAATGTTAAGCGAAGAAGAAGTAGCAAGGAGAATCCAGGTGATTGTTTGTTGGATGGAAAATTTTAATTTTGAGTGAATGTGTATTATTTTTTTGTTTTATTTATTTCGTTTTAATTAATTTTGATTATGTTATGATGATTTTAATTACATTATAATATTATATAATAATGTTTTAATATATTAATTATAAATTTCACCTTCTATATATGTATATGTATATGTATATGTATATGTATATGTATATATGAGGTGATTTGGTTAACGGTCTAATCAAAGCCGGTTTTATGTACATACGCGAGTACACCTTTATATATATCGAGTGCATACGATCATTAGTAAATTGTGTACATAGTTTTTTTTTCTGTTTACAAAAATTTGGTTAAAAAAAATATTCGTGTGTGAAATTCTTCGGTCATATTTTGTGACGTCATTAATTTTGACATTGCTTTTATTTGTTGTGAATATTATTTCTTTTCGGATTTTGACATCGCGAGTGACTTTGTGTTTTAATTTTTAAATGTTGGACACATTAGTTATTTGCAGTGGCCATTTTAAATTATTTATTTGTTTGTTTACATTTTGGTGATATTAATTTATAATCGATGAAAATAATTATTCTCTTTTTATTTTGTTTATAATAGTGTACATTAAGATTTATTTTATTATTATAAATGTGTATATTCTATTTTGATTAATAAAACGTTGTTTTAAATTCAGTTTGTTACTTTTATTTATGTATTTGTTTGTAGATTATAAGAATACATTTTGATTTTTTTTTTTTAAATATGTTGTAAATTAATTTAAGATCATTTTGAATTCAATAATTTTTTTAAATATGAAATTAAACTGGCGTTTCATTTTCATTATAATTTATATCTATTTTGTTTTCCTTTAAATTTCGATCAAATAAAAATTAAATTTTGAAATTAATTTGGAGTTTTATTTTATAATTTTAGTTCATATATATATTTTGTGAATTTGGTTTTAAAAAATTGTTGAGTCTTGATATTCAATTTTGTTTGAATTTTAATTTGTGGTTCGTTATTTCAACTTCTCGAAATTTGATTTGATTTAGTTTTGAAAGTTTTTTAAATAAATAAATCAAGCTGAGTTGCTCGAACTTTCATTTATATTCGATTTTAGATTTTAAAATTTTCAAACGATCCTGGATTGTTGTGATGTTTCATTCGAAGGCAAGCGACATATTTTAGCGATGGGGCATTTTATACATCCTGTTTTGGTTTTGACCGATACAACGCGGACTAATCCGTCGGATCCAGGATGTATTTCTTGGACACGGCCTAAATTCCAATTGGTCGGTGGAAATCTTTCATCTTTAATCAAAACGATGTCTCCGACTTTTACATTTTCCCGTATTTTTGTTCACTTCGGGCGTTGTTGCAGTCTGGACAGGTACTCGGAACTCCATTTTCGCCAAAATGTTAATGTCATTGACTGAACTCGCTTCCATCTATCCATGTATGTTATGTTGCTATCGATGTCACCTTGAGGTACAGCATGAAGACTCTCGCCGATCAAAAAGTGTGCTGGGGTCAGCACATCCAAATCATCCAAACTATCTGAAAGAGGACATAAGGGTCTCGAATTCAGACATGCTTCTGTCTGAGAAAGAAGTGTGGTGAGCTCCTCAAAAGTCAGTCTCTCCATCCCGACAACTCGTTTTAAGTGGTACTTGACTGATTTCACTCCAGCTTCCTACAATCCACCGAAGTAAGGAGAAGCGGGAGGAATAAAATGCCATTCTGTACCTTGATTTGCTAGATTTTCAGCTATTTCTTTCCAATCATGCTGTGAAACCTTTAACATATTACCTAGTTCTGAACTAGCACCAATAAAATTTGTACCGCAATCACTATTGATCTGCTTACAAGTTCCTCGCCTGGCAGTGAATCGCCTAAATGCTGCCAAAAACGCTTGCGTCGTTAAATCTGAAACGACTTCAAAATGGATTGCGTTTGTCGCCAAGCAAATAGAAATTGCAAAATATCCTTTAAGGATCTTGCTTCCACGAGCTTTCCAAGCTTTGATTTCGATGGGGCCTGCGTAATCTATACCAGTGTGACAAAATGGCCTAGCCATGCGAACTCTAGCAGCTGGTAGATTTCCCATCAATTGCTGCATCTCTGCTGCCTTTTGCCGGTAGCAAGTCGTACATTTGTGTAACTAGTACTTTACACTTCTTCGAATTTGACCAATCCAAAACTTCTGACGTATATAAGCAATCATCTGTTGTATTCCACCATGCAATGTATTTTTATGAGCATCTTTTACAACCAGTTTTGTGAAATGATGGTTGTTTTGTAATACCATTGGATGCTGCGCTTCATAAGGTAGCAGGGAATTCTGCAATCGACCACCAACTCTTAAAATGCCATTGGCATCAATAAATGCATTGAGTGATTTTAATTGTTTTGAAATTTTACCGTTTTGTTGCAGCTCTTTTATTTCGTTGGAGAACATCTCGGTCTGAGCTCTCTTGACTGCCAGCATAAGAGATGCTTCCAATTCAGAAGCAGTTAATGAACCGCTTTTCTTTGGTACAATAGTCGATTTGTTACCATTTTGGGAAGTTTTTCTCGCCCAACTCATCGATCGGAGGTTGTTTTTGAAACGAAGCCACCATGCGATGATACGAATTACTTTGAGTAAGTTCGAATATTTATGGATGATGATACTAATCAATTCTCTTGTTACTTGTATGGTGTGAGCTTTTACTGGACGACATTCCTCTTCTGTTTCGAAGTTCTCAACTTGATCGGGCATCTCAAAATCCCACTTCGATCTTAAGAATACTGGACCGTTCCACCAAGCATCTAAGGACTCCAAGGCTGATGGATAAACTCCACGAGATGCTAAATCAGCTGAGTTTAAATGTGTTGGAACATGAGACCAACAATGGCTGCCTATAAGTCGCTGTATATCGGATATTAGATTTGAGACAAATGTTGTACATTTAGCTGGAGTTGCTCTAATCCAGGAAAGAACAATTGTAGAATCCGTCCAGGCAAAGATTCGGACTTCAGGAATTGCTAAAACATTGCATGTGTAGTGTAATATTTGGGCCAAGTCTACTGCACCGCAAAGTTCAAGACGAGGCAAGGTGATCGTCCGTTTGCTCGGAGCAATCTTCGTCTTTGCTAAGAGTAAGCTGGTGTGAATGCCTCCATTCTTATCCAGGACTCGAACATATACAACAGCTCCATATGCTTTCATTGAAGCGTCACAAAAGCCGTGCAACTCGATTGCTTGGTTCGAAGGGCTCATTCGGTTCCATCGTGGTATCCTTACCTTTTCAATCATTGGAAGCTCTAGTTGAAAAGTTTTCCAATCCCTTTTAAGGTCGTCTGGAATCGGATCGTCCCAATCACATCCGAGATCCCAAAGCTTCTGCATAATAATCTTCGCAGTGATTATGCACGGAGAGATCCATCCAAGTGGATCGAAGAGCTTGGCAATGGTAGATAAAATCGTTCGCTTTGTTATTGAATTCTCATTTTTTTGAAAATTTTTGTAAGAAAAGAAGTCGCAATTAGGAACCCATTTGATGCCCAGAGTTTTGACGTGGTTGGAAGGATCAAAGGGAAGCTCGAAATCAATTTCTCGATCTTGAAGCGGGATATTTTCCATTAAATCTCTATGATTTGCTGTCCACTTTCTTAAGTTGAAACCGCCTGACACTAAAAGTGCTCTTGCTTCATCTCGTTTTTCTTTTGCTTCTTCTAGGGAATCTGCACCACTTATCAAATCGTCCACGTACATGTTTTCTTGTACGACCTTCGCCCCCACAGGAAATTTCGCACGTTCATCTTGGGCTAGACGTTTTATAGTTTTGATGGCTAAATATGGGGCACTTGCTGTGCCAAACGTTACCGTACTTAGCTTGTAGAGTTTCAAAGGCTCTGTTCGTTCACTTCTCCACAAAGTGATTTGGTAAAAAGAGTCCGGTTGAGTTACCCAAATATGTCGATACATCTTCTCTATATCGGCAGTGAAGGTATATCGGTGAGTTCGCCATCGCAAAACGAGATCGATTATGGAAGTTTGCAATTTTGGACCTACCATCAAATAGTCATTTATCGATTTCCCATTCGAATCTTTGGCTGCTGCATCGAAAACAACTCTTGTTTTAGTGGTTGTGCTTGATTCTTTTATCACAGCATGATGCGGTAAAATGAAATGGTTCGGCGTGTTAAGGACTTCATTGTCGCTGCTGACTTGTTCCATGTGCTGGAGTGTCTCATACTCTGTGATACATTTTGTGTATTCAGTTCTAAGATTTGGATTTGCATCAAGCTTTTTCTCGAGGTGAAGAAACCTTCGATATGCCATGTGTCGGCTGAAACCTATTTCCGGCAGCTTTTCATCTTTGAATGGCATTTTGACTTGAAACCGGCCATCAGGTAAACGAATAGTATACTTTTCAAAATGTTCCTCACAGGCAACATTTTCTTCAGTTTCATGAGGTTGAAACGGCAATTCTTCTATTTCCCAGAACTTTTGTAGTTGAGCGCTCAAATCGATCGGAGAAAATTCGGTCATTTGCACGAAACTGCGTGTTTTTTGAGGAGGATGTGTGGAAGTTCTTCCGAGAACGATCCAGCCTAACTCCGTATTTTGTGCCATAGGTACGACGCCATCTTGCGAACGTTTGATTTCTGGAAGAAATATTAGGGCACAAACGTCACAGCCTAACAACAGATCGACAGGTGCTGGCTCGTGGATATGTGGACCTGCCAAAGGAAGCCCAATTAAGTGATTCCATTTTTAAGGTATCATTCGTTGGGTCGGAAGAAGGCCAGTTAGCGACTTAAGATTAATGCCTGCATGGCAGTTTCAAACGATGAGTGGCAAGAAGTAATCTGGACTTGTACAGCGTTCTGCGTAGTGCCACTACTGACCAACCCCAGCCCTGATACCTCAACACATGTACGCCACTTCCGAAGCTTTAACAATTGCGCAGCCTCTTCTGTAATAAATGAACTTTCAGAACCTGTATCAATCATGGCACGTAAATGATGTACACGGCCGTCTGAAGCACGGGCCTTGACAATAGCGGTTGCTAAAAGCACTTGCGAAAAATTTCGATCACTGTGCGACGTATGATGATTCATAGTTGTTGAAATCGGAACATTATCAGTTGGTACAAATTCTGTTGCGTTTGTACTCATGTTCGTTTAAACAACATTTGATGTGGTTGCTGTTGGTTGAGTTCGAACTCTTGAAGACGGTTGTGCAGAATATCTGGTATGATTATTGTCTATCTGTTGATGGTTGACATGCAACAGAGAATGATGCCTTTGTTGGCAAAAGAAACAGCACAGTTGGCTTGGGCATTCATGCAAAGAATGCCTATATGAAAGACAATTTTCACATACCCGCAATTTCCGTACAACTTCTTTTCGAATCGTGATGTCCATATTTAGAAATTGTTGACATCTTTTCAACGAATGTTTTTCTAAATTACATAACTGGCATACTATACCATCCGTACCTGTTGGTTTCGTGGGCTTATACTTTGGCTCGGCATGTAAAACTTTAGATTTCAATGAAAAACGTGATTTGCTATTAGCTGGAGGATCAATTTTTGTATAATTCGAAGTACTTTGATCCTTTTGGTCAAAAACTTCAAGCGTTCGGAAGCGCTTCTCCAAAAAAGAGGTAAATTCTGTAAAATTGGGTAATTCTTTCTTATCACACAACTTTTCTTCCCATAGCTTTTGAGTATTTGGGGGCAATTTTTGGTTAAGGAACCAAATTAGAACAATGTCCCACTTGTCAACAGGAACTTCTAAATTTTCCAAACCATGGAAGCATTCTTTTGAGGTATAGAGGAGATTTTTCAACCCGGAAGCAGTTTCACGGGGTAATTGAGACTGACCGAAAAGTTGCTGCATTTGGATATGCACCAGAATGCGTTTGTGGTCATATCTCTCTTTTAAAAGCTCCCACGCTTTGTCATAGTTGGCGGCCTCAACGGGTAAGTTTTGTAAAAACCGTTTTGCATCATCTTTTAAGCAAGATTGAAGATAGTGAAGCTTATCTAAATCACCTAGGTTTGAATTGTTGTCAACTAGAGCTTGGAATTTGTCATGAAAGGCTCTCCATCAAACTTCGGAAGATCAATACGGGGTAACCTAACTTCCGAATGAGTGGAATGTTGCATTTCGGAACCAGAAGTCGTGGACTTCGAAGAGGAAAAATTATCCATAGTTTCGACTAAAAGGGCCCTATATTCCAGGTAATTATCACTAATTTGATCATAAATATCTATTAAATTTTCTAATTTTAACCCTTCTTCCAGGCAGCCTCCGCCAACAATTGCCTCATGGTAGGATTTAGCCGATTTTACATCATCTTCTAGCTTTGATAACCGCCCCGATATATATGGTTTAGTTAAACGCTCCTTAGGTGATTTTTTAAAATTGGCAATATCTTTAACTATTTTGTTAAGAATTCCCTTTTGGAGCTCTCCATATTTAAATCCCTTACGATCCATTTTTTATTCGACTTAATAATGTATAATTTATTTTTTTTAGAATGACGAGTTAACAACATAAAATTAAGGCAACACTTACTGCGTTGTTTGCTGCTGTTGCTGCTGGTGCTGTTGCTGGTGGTGCTGTTGCTGCTGGTGCTGCTGTTGGTCGTTGTCGTCGTAACCTTCGCTGCCGCCGTCGCCGTCGTTGTCGCCGCCGTCACTGTATCCGTCGTTATTACTATTGCTTAGATGCAATTTGTTTGCGATTTTTATATCGCAATATAGATTAAGTTGATTTAAAGTTTTTAAATACTTATTATTTGTAAATTGTATTGTCACAGTAACCTTAACACTCTTTAGGTTATACAAAATATGTCCATTTATATATGTATATGTATGTATGTACATATATTTAAATTCTTAAATTTGATGTTGCCTTTAAACTATAATCAGATATAATTATTTAATCAATTTTGAAATTAAATATTTTAAAAGGCTCGAAGGACCAATGTTTGTTTTGCACAAGAATTTTTATGTTAAAAATTAAGAAAAAAAAGGAAATTGAGTATATTTAGAGCAAATCGTTGAGATGTTGCGTTCGAACAAAAGTTTATTACAAAGTAAAAGTATATGTATAATTGTAATGCATATTAGCTTAATTTAAGTTAACCTTAATTTGACATTGAATTAAGTACATATTTTATATTTTCGATAAGTTTTTTTGAAATTTAAAAGTTGGAAATACTGATATACATATATAAAGCTGAATTTACATTGATTTTATAAATTTGATATTTTTTCTTAATTTTATTGATTTTATTATTTTATCTAAATAAATGCATGTATTTATAATCGCACATGCTGAATTCCTTACAGTCCGTTACAATGGTAATCTGTCTGCCCAATAAATAAATTCTCCACTTTTCGAATGCTTTGACTACTGCTAACACTTCTAACTCGTAGGAGTGGTACTTCTCTTCCTGAGGTGTCGTTTTTCTGCTCATGTACTGTACTGGATGAAAATGCTGGTCATCGTTATCCTTTTGCAACAACACAGCTCCATATGCTATTTTGCTTGCGTCTGTGTGTACCTCGGTAATCGCGTTCGGGTCGAACAGTTTGAGGACTGGTGACTTTACTAATGAATCCCTCAGTAACACAAAAGAAACTTCTTGATCAGTACCCATTATACAATTTGATGGCTTCCGAAGTAAGTCGCTTAACGGCTTAGCGATCGCAGCATAATTTAAAATAAACTTTCGGAAATATCCGGTGAGTCCCATAAATCGCTCCACCGACTTCTTGTCTGTAGGCTTCAGGCTTCGGAAATTCCTTGACAGCTCTAGTTTTTTCGTCTGATGGATTTATAGTCCCTCCTTCGATGATGTATCCCAAAAACTCGATTTTGGTTTTCAAAAATTGACATTTGGTCCACTTCAACTTCAACCCATTCTCACTCGCTATTGCCAAAACTCTTTTCCGTCGCGAGACTGCTTCATCCTCATTTTCAGCCAAAATCACAATATCATCCATATAAGTCAGTATCACTCCTTCATTTACCAATGACTTCAATATCACATTCACGAAACTTGTAAACACTGCTGGCGAGTTACATAAACCAGACGGAACTTTTAAGAATTCGTATTGGCCGTTGTGCACTATGAACAACGTGTATTTTCTCGATTCAGGCTCGATAGGAACATGAAAGAATTCGTTGACCAAGTCTAATGTCGT
Source organism: Eupeodes latifasciatus (assembly GCA_920104205.1). Classification (NCBI taxonomy): domain Eukaryota; kingdom Metazoa; phylum Arthropoda; class Insecta; order Diptera; family Syrphidae; genus Eupeodes; species Eupeodes latifasciatus. Next base: position 241,599,663 of record OV049924.1, read on the forward strand.
GAAAACCTTAGCCCGCTGTAATCGATCCAATAAGTCATCAATAATTGGTATCGGGAAGTGATCCTTCATGATCTGTTGGTATATGCGTCTAAAATCACAACATAGTCGCTTGGTTCCATCCTTTTTGCCGACTAACAGAGCAGGTGAGCTGAACTCAGAATTACTTGGTTGTATTATTCCATCGTCCAACCAAACACCTATCTGCCTTTCAATTTCTTCTCGGTCTACAAACGGCATTCTTCTTGGTTGATGGTGTATTGGTGATTCATCCTTCAATATAATTTTCATCGTTACTGGTGAATCTACGTTTTTTCTTGGCTTGTAGTTCAGGATTAATTCTTCAACTTCGGGCTTTGGTGATGGTATGAGAGAAAGGTCTACTTCATCAGTTACTCTTATTTCCGAATTGTTAACGACAGAACAACAAAGTTTTTCAAATTCTTTATGCAGTTCACGAATTTGATCTTCTTCTCCTTGGCACGGATTCATCGGTTTTTCATCTTCTGTCTCACAAGTCTCATTGATGTTTGAAATGCTTGACTTCAGATTTCCTTCCAATTCATCGTTGTTTTTGTCTTCATCAAAAGGCAACTTCTCTTCTTCTGTCTTCTTTCTTCGAAATCGTATTTCTCCATTACCTATGATGACGATAGCTTCCTTCAACAGGTCATTTCCTATTACTACAGAAAATGGTGACTGGTCTTCCTTCACTACATGCATCTTTACTTCGAAGTCTATTTTATCTACTACTAATTTACATTGAATAAACCCATGAGTAACAACTTTGTGATTACCTAACCCAGATAAAACAATCGGTTCATATATGATGTTGGCTCTTCTTAGTTGGATCATAAAATCTTGCCTTATTAAACAAATATCACAGCCGGTGTCCACCAGAGCTGTAGTATTTACACCCTCTACCTTAATATCTTTCATAAGATGTTTTGAATGCAACCCAAATTTTGCATTCGTTACTTGGTCTTTCTTAATGCTTGCGGCACCTTTGCACTCAAAAGAACGGTGCCCCAAAACTCCACATTTGTAGCATTTGACCTGCTTGCTACAATCTTTGGCCAAATGAGTTGTCTCATTGCAATTGTAACATTTTCATGTTAAGCTCTTATCTAGCGATAAATTTCTTGCTGACGTTCGCTTATCTGACAGCATTGAAGTATGAGCTTGGCCTCTAACCTTCTCGTATGTCCTAAGTTTATTCTTCAGCTCCTCTATCGCTTTGGCCTCATACAGGATAACTTTGTTTGTTTTGTCGTCCTTAAGGGCATCGACAAAGTATTCGACGATAGACTCCTCATCGACATCAATTGGCTTTGCCAGCTCAATCATCCTATATAAAAATTCACGAAGCGTTTCAGTTGGTTGTTTCTTGGTGGTTCTTAATAATTTATGGACCTCAGCAGAATTTACCTTTGAACCAAATTCTTTGGTAAGTGCTGATTTAAGCGACACCCAATCTCTTATTCCCGTTTCACTCTGAACGTACATTTTTGCTGCCCCTCCTAACAAACGTTTACCATAGATGAACATTTGAAGAGCGTTCCAGTGGACAAGTTGACCTACGTCCTCAAACGCGGTTATCCATTTGCGAATATTTTGTGATTCTTCGCTTTTGAATGTCGAAATGCTTTCTTCAATGTCCTTAAATGTGAATGCGGGTTGTGCTATTCGTTGCTCCATCACAGGTAAAATAGTTGGCGCTTGCACCGGCCATGGTGCCGTTGTTTGCGCTCCAATATTCTAACCCTGCACCAGCCCCGCCCCATAAACCACCTCACCCACCCCACGCTCATCAATGTTAACAGTTGTCGTGTCAGTTTCATCTTCTCTTCCCTCAGCACCCTTGATGGAGTGTAAGTTCAGATAGAGACGCAACCTTTCTACTAATTCAGATTTATCACCTGCTTGTGACAAACCCGCCTCCTTTAATTGTGCTCGCAATTCATCTCTTGTCATATTATCAATAACCTTCTCTATCTCCCCCTAACACTTCTGATTTGATTATAATAAAATGCAAAATAATTATAAGTATAATAATAATAAGTTATTGTTTACTTCTTTAAAACAAAAATTAAATTAAACTTAATTCAGAAAACAGAATTCTACTTTAATTTAATCCTTCTATATTAAAAAAAAAATTAATCATATGACGATATTAACTCAATGCTAGTATTCGTACTCACATACATACAATTTTTAAAAAAAATATAGCTGGAACTGCTGCTGCTTCTACTTAAATTTTCGCACCGCTACTTTCGGTGGTTTTACTGCTGTCCTGCTGCCGTCTTGCCCTTGGTTATTCCAAAAAAAGTTTACCGCTGCTTCGGTTCGCCTTCTACGTTGGTTGTTGTTTTTTTCTTTTTTGGATCTCCTCTACTTATCCCAATAAAAAAAAGCACCGCTACTTCGGTTCTACTGCTGTTCTCGTCGTCGACGTCTTCTTCGTGTTTTTTTTTTGGCGTATCCACAAGAATATTTTGGCTTCACTCTTTTTTTTAAATATTTTAATTGGTTGAGCCCCCAAGTTTGTGGAATCGAAATAAATACACAATTATTTATTAAGTATTTAACAATTTAATTAGTAATTATAAAAAAGAACACTCCGCCGAATACTAGCTTCTGTTCTGTCTTCGGTATCTAAATCGACTGACTATTTGTTTTACAAAAGAAGAATTGCCAAAAAAAGAGATGAAGGAGATGGACAATAACAGAATAAAAGTGTCTCCGTGTGCGTGAGTTGGGCAAGTTAACCCAGGTGCGGAGCGGATGCATTGTCTGTCTTGCGTCGCGCGTGCGCTCTTGTTGTGGGGCCAATATAACCCACACATATATGAAAGACCGTGGGTCTGCCCATACGTTCGAAACTTGCCTTTTACATTGACAAAATATTTCATATTCTTTCTCCTCAGCTATTGAGGTTGCAGGTTCGCAGTACATTGAGTAAGTATTCGGCTCGGTTGACTCTGAAAGTGCTGAAGTGATGGGAAGTGCATACTCTGGCATTTCTTTTATGTCATTCAAATCAGTGGGTATGGCTGACGAATCTGATAGATCATAGATTACTAAAGCTTGATGAGTTTAGGAACTTGAGCCCACCATCGAAGAAGGAGATCTTCAATTTTACGCTGACACGGAGTCAGCTTACCACCGTGGCTAACAGATCATCAAACAGACAACCGGGCCTGAACACCCCGAGGATTTATAAATTTTTTATTGATTTTTTTTATCTGACAACATTAATATTTTAGTTTATTCTTTAATTTATCAAAACAAACAATGTATAGAGTTAGGCCCCCTAAGTGCCAACAAAATATGTACCTAACCATTTAATATTTAATTATAAGTTTATTTTAAGACAATTGCAATATATAAAAAGTTCAATAAAGATAAATGTAAAAAAAAGCTTGATGAGTATGACAGGGGCATTCTTTGGTTATACGCCCATCTTCCCCGCAATATGAGCCAAATAATTGAAACGTTCGGTTACAGGTGCTCTTGGTATGCCCCCTTTGCTTACAATTCTAGCAATGCTTAAAACGATAGTGCGAAGATGCTGGTCTATTGAGAGGGTTACCTTGTTTTTGTGTCTGTGGTTGGGCCTGTGACTGATGGCCACCGAACGTGGGCTTACTGACTATGTAATCTATTGGATGACGACCTCAAAGGCTGATTTCGTTCTTCACGCTTAATGTTTTCGTATTCGTCGTTAAGTTGTATTAACTCGGCGGGGGTCTGAAAGTCTTTTCTACGAATATACATGTGGTATCCAGGAAGGAGACCATCAAAGATTCCATCTATGTTATCATCAACTTTCCTTTGGGGATGCTTATGGATTAGGTACTGCGTTGCTTGTATAAAGTATCTGGCCTTTTCCTTGAGCCCCTGTTTCTTTCTTGCTATTTCATTTTCTAGCTTGGGTATATACCTAGCCGGAAGAAAGTTTTGTAAATAGGCTTCTTCGAAGTCTTTCCAAGTATGGAAACGGGTGCGGTTGATCCTATACCACTCTAGAGTAGTACCAACTAATACTTCAGGAAGTACTCTAACTATCTTTCGTGAAGACTTAAAACCGGAAGTGAGCTCCTCGCATCGCTTCAGGAATTCAATGGGGTCACTATCTCACTATTGGATCTAAACTTTATACCCCATTTCCTTATTATGTTCATTACATCTGCCTCTCGGCTAACTGAAACTCTGCCCTTGAACCTTGGTTGAAAATTGTCAACCTGATTAGGGGATGACGTATTTTCTCTGGTTACACTGGCAGTGTTGTAGGTAAATTGTTTACTCTGAGATTTCACAGGGCCTATAGGTGGTACTGGAAAACATAGCTCAGTGAAATGTGTATGTTTGCTGGTTTTTACGTTGTCGGTGTTGGTTGGTGCGTTTTCGATGGATGGTTTCGTTTGAGAATTCGCGTTCTAAACCTAGTTTTTCCATTTTTGCGCACATGTCTTGGGTCAAGGACCGCCAACGCGCTTCCTTTGAACGAACGTGACATACGTTCGATTATCTGCTAAAAATATTGTCCTCGTCATCAGACATATTTAAACCCTTCTCTTTCTCTTTTGAACGCTTCCTTTTAGCTAAAAGATGTAATGGTACTTTGAGTTTCCAGCTGGGGTAAATATTCAGCGGTTTTTCCAGGGTTCAGAACTAAAGAGAGTACTAGAAACTTTAGATTTAGTAGTTTAGCTTGTGTTGGTGTGTAGCTGTAGTATGTCCCAGCCGCAGTCGCACGAAGTTGGTTATTTTGGATTTTTTCATGTCTGTGGGATATTGTGGGTGGCATCTGTTTAAGTTGACTTTTTTGTAATGGTGATGTTGATATGAGTTCCATTCAAGATATCGGTTCGCATTTATAGATTTTTGTATTTTGTTTTTTAAATCTGCTTTGGTGTACATGTTAAATTGAAACACTGGTGCAGTTTTTGCGCATTGAGCAGCATGATCGGCATGTTCGTTACCTTGCATACAAGTGTGGCCAGGAATCCACATTAATTTGAGCTTGTTAGGTGATTTCACAAGTTTATTGTGGATATCGATTATGAGTTCGGTATTATTATTTGGATTGTTGTTAGCTTTAAGTACAGATATACTGTCAGTGCAAATGATGTGCTTAGCACTGCAGTCCAGTGCTTCTATTGAGGCTTGCAAAATGGCGAATGCTTCTGCTGTGAAGATGGATGCAAATTCAGGCAAGATTCCAACACGTAGGATGGTACCATTTTCAAGAGTCACTGCGAAAGATGTACTTTCAGGTGACTTTGATCCGTCAGTGAACATAAATTTCCATCCGTCTGATTTTACCTGAGCGTCGAACTTGTCGAGTTGTAAAGGCTGAGTAGGGTCAATGATTCTCGAGATTTATCTCCAGATGAGTCCTGAAACCAAAGGTCGCTCACATACCTTCACCCCTCTCTCGATCACTTCCTCTCCCACATAGGAAGCGAAATAGGCGACTATTGTCACCTTCTCATCTCCTACCCACCCCTCGTTGCTGGTGAAAAAACCATCCAACGAACCCCTCCTTCGTTTCCTCTCGTAACCATCCTTATAATCAGTCCTTCCATCAGTGCTAAACTGCCTGAATCCATGCCCTCTCTCTCCTTCCCTCAATCTACCTCCCAATTGGGCTGGATCTAAGGTGTTACACGACCCGTGCCGACGATCAGCCTGGCTGAGGGCCCAATTAAAAAACTAGCTCAGTCGCTAACGGAGTATCCGGATACCTGGCGACCTCCGGATTAACCAGCCTTATCTGTATACACGGATCTCTGTACAGATGGACCAGCCCTTATCCGCTAATCGTGGGATTCAAATGAACTTTTTAAAAACAAAACAAACAAAACAAACAAAACAAAATCAAAAGAACGAACCGGCCAGCAGTACGACGGCAAAGTTGTCTGCTGCTCATCCCTCTTCCACTGGTGCTGACATGGCTGTGGACACTCACAGACCTGTTGTCGCCAGTGGAATATCGGATAACCTGGTAATATTACCTTCTTCCTGTAGTGAGGCAGTTGTAAAGATAGGCTCCTCTACTACCACAGAGAGTAAACCTCTCAACTCTTCAACACCGCGAGTCGGAGGTAGTAGGGCTGTGGTGCCAGGTCCTTCTACCTTTAAAGCAAAGAATCCTAATGAAGGTCCTGGGGGAGATGGGCGTAAGCTCAGACCCTCCAAGGCCTACTACAGGGACATGCGCAATGCTAAGAGGATTCTCCAGACGTTTGGTGAACAATTAGGCGCTGGAGGAAACTCTCAGCACGACGCCGAAATAAAATAGGCCAAGAGCTTCCTGGCCAAAACTAATTTAAAGACCAGCCAAGACTCAACGTCGAAGCGACAAAGGTCTATGGAGGGTAGTGTTTCACTACCTAAACGCCCCAAAGTGCTAAACACCAGCACTTCTCTTGACCCTCGCAAGGCAAAAATGTCCTTCAGTGATGTTCTGAAGGACAAAATGGTAGTCGCGATTATCGACAGAAGTGACGTAGATGGCACGATCTCTGCCGAGAACTGGACATTGGCGAAAGGACAGCTGGCCTTCAGTTTTGTCGAGATCATGTCTGACAATCCGGGACCACCACCCATCACAAAATATGGCGGTTGGCATCAGGGACACATCAAGTTGATGGTCTGTGATGATCGGAGGTCGTGCGATCTACTGACGCTGGCGGTTAGCCGACTTGGAGAGGTCTGGCCTGGTGCTTAGCTGGAGGTTGTCGCAAAGGAGGATATTCCTTGCAGACCAAGAGCTCGCATCACGGTTCCGGCCATATTCAAGGAAGCTGACCACGTTCTGAAGGTAATCCGGCTCTCCAATCCAACCCTTCCTACTCACAACTGGAAGGTTGCCAAATTGGAGGATCCAAAGGGACCCTACAAGGGTGCAATTGTAATCATCAATTCAGAGTCCCTTTCTCCTCTGGCGCAATCAAAAGGTGTGATTAGGTTCGGGTTCGATGAAATACCGCTGAGGGTCTACAAAAAAGATGGGGCCGAGGCACAAACCGTTCCCCCTTCCCCACCCACACAAGCGGAAACGGTTGCTGAGGAACCTGGTGCATCGGTCACAATTCCTTCATTGGAAGACGATGCATCTCAGGTATCCCCAGTAGCAGTGGGAGCTCCTTACACCGACCAAGGTTTTTCCGCAATGGAGGCCGAGGTCTACGACAGCGGAGATGAGGACATTCTTTTAGAATCGTCCTCTGATATAGATGACTCCGACATCACTGTGTTGGAGACTGACCGGGAGTATGGTAGCGAAAATGCTGCGGTTACTCCAGATTAACCTCCAACACTCCATAAATGCTTCGGCCTCCCTTCTTCTTCGCTTATCCAGCAGCGATGAAGATATTGTCCAGATTCAAGAACCCTGGATTGTTAAATCCATTGTTCGAGGAATCAGGACTTCCAAATACTGCGTGTTATATGCATCAGGTGAGGATGAACCCAGATCTTGCATATTAGTAAAACGTAGCCTAAATGTATATTTACTCCCTAATTTCAGCGATCGAGATATCACCGCCGCAAGTCTGGAAACAGCCAGAGGAACATTCTGGCTGGCGTCGGCGTATCTCGGCCACGACCATCTTGGCCCTCTCCCGGGTGACACTCTGGAGAGATTAATAGCTGAAGCGCAAAGGCTCAACATCGGCCTCATCATCGGCAGTGACGCTAACGCCCACCATACAGTGTGGGGTAGCAGGGATATAAACGACAGGGGTGAGTCTCTTTTCGACTATATTCTAAATACTAACCTACTCATAAGTAACGTTGGCAAAGAGCCAACCTTTATTACTAAAAATCGACAAGAAGTTTTAGATATAACTCTCTTCTCCGGCTTCATTAATAATAATATTTTGAACTGGAAGGTATCTAAAGATCACTCCTTTTCTGATCATAGATACATCCAGTTTGACTTTATAAATAAACCACCTTGACAACCGATCTTTCGAAATCTTAAAAGAACAAATTGGCCAAAATACAAGAGAACGTTAAATAGTTTAGTAAAACCTGAACTCTTTAATACTCCCTCCAACACTGAAGATCTTGACGACAAAGTCAATAATATAACATTAGCCCTAAACAAAGCTCTAGATACTGCATGTCCTCTTATAGAAGTAAGAGGTAAAAAGAAGCCACACTGGTGGAACTCAGGGCTGGATCCACTTCGAAAAGAATGCAGAAAACTCTTTAACAGAGCGAAAGCTTCTAGAGACATGTCTGAATGGGATTCATATAAAGAATCACTGAAGATATATAAAAAAACTGAGGAAAACCAAACGATCGTCCTGGAGAAACTTCTGTAGCAACGTGGAAGATTGCTCTGAAGCATCCAGGTTGCGCAAAATCCTCTCCAAAAATACAATCATGCCAAGCTGCTTGAAAAACGCCTCTGGCCTCTGGACCAATTCAAGCGAAGAATCGCTCAACTTGCTACTAGACGTTTACTTTCCTGGTAGCTCTAATATTATTAATAACATTGTACCAAATAGTTGTGACAATACATTATATCCCCCACAAGGTCTAGTCACTAGGGAAAAACTCAAATGGGCTATTAACAGCTTTAAGCCATATAAATCTGCAGGTCCGGATGGTATAATTCCAGCTGAACTGCAAGAAAATGCAAGTTTTCTAATACCCATCCTAGAAAACATCTTCAAAGGATGCCTTAAATTGGCATACATCCCGATGTCTCGGAGACAGGTTAAAGTCGTTTTTATTCCAAAAGCTGGAAAATCCAGCCACGTCAACCCTAAAGACCTAAGACCTATCAGCTTATCATCATTCCTTCTCAAAACTTTTGAACGTTTGATCGATATTCACTTAAGGGCAAGTATTGATAAGTCCCTCCTATCAAGGGCTCAACACGCCTACAACAAAGGGAAATCAGTTGAAACGGCACTACACAGTATAGTACGTACAATCGAATATACCCTCCATCATAAAGAGTACACCTTAGTTGCCTTCTTAGATATAGAAGGTGCATTTAACAATGTCGACACATCTGCAATTGCACGTGTATTGACATCTCTGAAGGTAGATAAGTCGATCAGCGAATTGATTAATCAGATGCTGATAAGCAGGATTATCAATTCAAAACTGGGCGATTTTACTTCACAAAGGGGTGTCAGCAGAGGTACGCCACAAGGTGGTGTCCTATCCCCTCTCCTCTGGAACTTAATAATAAATTAATTACTAATTACTCTAGAAAGAGAAGGATACAGAGTGTTTGCCTATGCGGACGATGTTGCTATTGCAGTAACGGGTAAACATCCCAATATACTAAAAGAACTCTTACAAAACGCTTTAAATAAGCTCACCAGATGGGCAAATCGGTGTGGACTAGGCGTTAACCCACAAAAAACCGACCTTGTACTCTTCACAAGGAAATACAAAGTCCCACACATTGACCCTCCCCTCATAAACGGTGTACCACTTAAATTCTCTGAACAAGCAAAATACTTGGGTCTCATTTTAGATAAGAAATTAAGTTGGAAACCTAATATTCAAGAGAGAATAAACAAGGCCACAGTAGCCCTGTTCTCCTGTAAAAAGGCCATTGGTAATAAATGGGGCCTACAGCCCCGCATTACACAATGGCTATATATCTCGGTCATAAGGCCGATCCTTACTAATGGAGTAGCGGTATGGTGGACGGCGCTAGGTTAGGTTAGGTTAGGTTGAAGTGGCTGTCCAAGATGGAAACGGACACACTTAGGCCAGTTTGATGGCCCATTGTGATACCACATGAATCTTGAGGTTTCTTCCTAAGCTCAATGGAACCAGTTTGAGTCTCTTACGAAACGTGAGAGGCTGCTTATGCCGATATGATTTAGATCGTTTAGATCGTTAAAGAAGAATTCTCCTAGGTAATTCTTGCGTTTTCGAGCCAGAGCAGGGCATGTGCAGAGAAGATGAAGAACTGTTTCTTCCTCTTCCTCGTCCATACAGCTTCTGCAGAAGTCATTTGAGAATACGCCTAATCTCATGGCGTGCTTTCCTATTAGACAGTGTCCGGTTATGACACCTATTATCGAGCTTATATGCGATCTGCTTAGAGAGAGCAAGCACCTTGAACGTTTTAAATCCAGTGCTGGCCAGATGTTTTTTGTGACTTGACACGTGGTGATGTTGTTCCACCTGGTGCCTGCCCTCCTCGCAGCGTCTTGCATTAGCAACAGTTTACAAGTAGCGATTGGTATGCCAGTACGTGCCAAACGTGGTAGAATGGGCTGTACTGTACCGTTCCTGGCGAGTTCATCTGCCTTACAGTTACCTGGAATGTCTCTATGGCCCGGCACCCAGCAAAGGTGAATATTAAACTGTTGTGCCATCTCCATTAGAGATGATCGACAGTTCTGGACTGTTATAGAGTTTGTAGAGACAGAATCCAGAGATTAATAGCGGCCTGACTATCTGAGAAAATACGGATATCAGATGTCGATATCACGTTTTCTTTAAGCCAGGACAAGACTTCTTTTATCGCCAAAAGTTCCGCCTGGAACACGCTACAATGATTGGGAAGGCGGAATGAGAGACTTAATTTCACTCGTTCAGAGTACACACCTCCACCAACCCCTTCTTTTGTTTTTGATCCATCTGTATAGAAGTGGATTGACTCGTCTTCCAGGAATGTCCTATCCTCCCAAAAAGATCTGGGAGGTATAGAAATCTGGAAATTTCTGTCGAATTGTAGTTGGGGGATGGTGTAGTCTGTGTGCTTTGGGATTGATTCTAAATAACTAAGAATAACGGAGTGGCCAATGTTGTTGTTAGTCCACTGCGACGAAGCTTTGAGGCGAATAGCAGAACTTGCAGCTATTTGTTTGCTAAAGATGTCAAGAGGTGTTAGGTAGAGTAAGGTGTCCAGTGCCGCAGATGGGGTCGTGCGAAGCGATCCACTTATACATAGGCAAGCTGAACGTTGGACTTTATTTACTTTATCTCGGTTTATACCTATTTCTAAAGCAGTCCACCATACTGCCACACCGTACATTAAAATCGGTCTGATTACCGATGTGTATAGCCAATGCGTGATTCTGGGTTGCAAGCCCCATTTATTACCGATGGCTTTTTTGCAAGAAAAGAGAGCTACAGTAGCTTTTTTTGACTCTTTCCTCTACGTTGCGTTTCCAATTTAGTTTTTTATCTAAGACAAGACCCAGGTATTTAGCCTCGTCTGAGAATTTTAATTGGATTCCTTTAATATGGGGAGGGTTGACAAATGGAATTTTGTATCTCCTCGAAAATAAGACCAAATCGGTTTTGTGTGGGTTAACACCCAGTCCACACCGATCAGCCCAAAGTATTAGTCTATCTAAGGCATTTTGTATGAGTTCTTTTAACGTGTTAAGATGCTTTCCTGAAACTGCTATAGCAACGTCGTCCGCATATGCTATCACTCTGAAACCCTCCGCATCCAGACCAGTTAGGATTTCATTCACCACTAGGTTCCAGAGGAGAGGGGATAGAACACCACCTTGCGGTGTCCCTCTACTAACGAATCGTCTGCCAGAAGAGTTGCCCAGTTTTGAGTTAATTATCCTGCTAGTAAGCATTAAATGAATTAACTCCCGAAGCGAACTCTCTACATTTAGAGATGTTAGTGCAGATGTGATTGCAGATGTGTCCACGTTGTTAAAGGCACCTTCGATGTCAAGGAAAGCAACCATAGTGAACTCTTTATGATGGAGGGAATATTCGACGGTGCGTACTAAGGTGTGTAACGCTGTTTCCACCGATTTACCTTTACAGTAGGCATGTTGAGACGAAGACAGAAGTCTTGTATCAATACTTGCCCTTAAATGGATATCAATCAATCTTTCCAAGGTCTTAAGAAGGAATGATGATAGACTTATAGGTCGTAGATCTTTAGGATTAACTTGCGAGCATTTACCTGCCTTGGGTATAAAAACAACTTTAACTTCTCGCCATGCCGAGGGAACATGGACCAGGTAAAGACAGCTGGTAAAAATTGCCTCAAGGATTGGTGCAATTATGTCAGAAGTCTTTTGTAGCTCGGCTGGTATTATTCCATCTGGTCCTGCAGATTTAAATGGTTTGAAGCTGTTGAGAGCCCATTGTAGCTTGTCCCTTGTGATCAGACCTTGTGGATATGTTGTATTGGGACTTGAACGTATATAACCGTTGCAAGTCTCGGTAAGAGAACTTCCAGGAAAATGAGTATCCAGTAGTAAGTTCAGCGATTCATTACTTGAATTTGTCCAGGAGCCGTCTGCATTTTTCAAGCAGCTTGGCATCGCTGGATTAGTTGAAAGAATTTTCCGTAACCTAGAGGCTTCAGAAGTTTCTTCTATCGTGCCACAGAAGGATCTCCAAGAAGATCGTTTAGATTTCCTTAGTGCCTTCTTGTAAATTCTTAGGGATTCTTTGTAAGAATCCCAGTGAGAGGCTAGTCTTGCGGCTTTGGCTCGGTTGAAAAGTTTCCTGCATTCTTTCCTGAGCGAGTCAAGCTCTGAGGCCCACCATTGTGGTTTCCTCTTTCCTCTTATGTGTATAAGTGGACAAGCAATTTCTAGCGATCTGTTCATAGCTGAGGTAAGTTCATTGACTTTGTTGTCAAGTTCATTAGCGTTAGAGGAAGGACAAGATAGTCCAGGTTTTAGTAAACTCTGTAATGAGTTCCTGTATGAAGTCCAATCAGTTTTCCGATAATTTCGAAAAGTCAATGGACTCGGGTTATCATCCACATTGATATTGAACTGGATATATCTATGATCAGAGAACGAGTGTTCTTTGGATACTTTCCAGTCCAAGATCATATGGTGTATAGTATCTGAGACAAGAGTTATGTCTAAGACTTCTTGTCGAGTTTTAGTTATGAAGGTTGGTTCATTTCCAACATTACTTACTAAGAGGTTAGTACCAAGAATATAATCAAAAAGAGACTCACCTCTGTCGTTGATATTGGTACTTCCCCATACCGTATTATGAGCGTTAGCATAGCGCTAGATACAGCGATAAATCGCGATAAACTCAGCAAAGTCCAACGAACAGCCTGCCTGTGTATGGGAGGAGCACTTCGCTCTACCCCCTCCGCCTCACTAGATGTTCTGTTCCATCTAATACCGCTGGACATTTTCAGCAAGCAAACGGCCGCTAATACTGCCATATGGCGTCAAGCCTCCTCTCTGTGGATCAATAATGGAATTGGCCACACCACTATTTTGAACTCGTTCAGAACTATAAACAGTAATATTGACTACACCATACCCCATCCTCAGTTTAATAACTATAGCTTCAAAGTGACTATACCTCCCAGGTCTTTTTGGGAAAAAACATCATTTTTGAACGATGGTCCTATAAACTTTTATACAGACGGATCAAAAACGGAGGATGGGGTTGGTGGAGGCGTATAGAGAAAACGTTATATCAACTAATGATATACGCATCTTCTCGGATAGCCAAGCTACGTTAATGTCCCTAGACTCTGTCTCCACTTATTCACTAACAGCCCTAAATTGTCGATCATCTCTTACGGAGATGGCTACACAGTTCAACATTCACCTTTTTTGGGTGCCGGGTCATAGAGACATTCCAGGAAATTGCAAAGCTGACGAACTTGCAAAAAGCGGAACAACTTTACCTCTGTTGGCTCACAATGCAAGCATAGGTATCAACTTAGCTACATGTAAACTCATGCTAAATCAAGATACCATAAAGAAAACAAACTTCAGGTGGAATAATACCACCACCTGTGTAGCGACTAAACTAATTTGGCCTAATCTTAGCGCCAGGCGCTAAAAACAATTAATCTCTCTGAGTAGATTGCACATTAGCTACGTTATAGGTGTCCTGACTGGGCACTGCTTAATAGGAAGGCATGCTATTTGACTTGGAGCCCCTGCAAATGATTTTTGTAGGAGTTGCATGGACGAAGAAGAAGAGACAATTTCTCATCTTCTGTGCACATGCCCCGCCTTATCACAAAGACGTAGAATCCACCTTGGAGACTACTACTTTAACGATACCAGGGATCTAAAAAATTCAGACATTATTTGTCTCTTACGCTTCATTCGAAGCTCCAATTGGTTCTACGAGTTAAGCTGATTAACTAATCCATGTGGTATCACAACGGACCATATTTTGGTCTAAGTGTGTTGGACGTCCCAACCAACAGCCACTTTAAACTATCCTAACCTAACCTTCCTTCACTACATGCGTCTTTACTTCGAAGTCTATTTTATCTACTACTACTTTACATTGAATAAACCCCTGAGTAACAACTTGGTGGTTACCTAACCCAGATAAAACAATCGGTTCATATATGATGTTGGATCATAAAATCTTGCCTTATTAAACAAATATCACAGACGGTGTCCACCAGAGCTGTAGTATTTACACCCTCTACCTTAATATCTTTCATAAGATGTTTTGAATGCAACCCAAATTTTGCATTCGTTACTTGGTCTTTCTTAATGCTTGCGGCACCTTTGCACTAAAAAGAACGGTGCCCCAAAACTCCACATTTGTAGCATTTGACCTGCTTGCTACAATCTTTGGCCAAATGAGTTGTCTCATTGCAATTGTAACATTTTCGTGTTAAACTCTTATCTAGCGATAAATTTCTTGCTGACGTTCGCTTATCTGAGAGCATTGAAGTATGAGCTTGGCATCTAACCTTCTCGTATGTCCTAAGTTTATTTTTGCAGCTCCTCTATCGTTTTCGCCTCATACAGGATAACTTTGTTTGTTTTGTCGTCCTTAAGGGCATCGACAAAGTATTCGACGATAGACTCCTCATCGACATCAATTGGCTTTGCCAGCTCAATCATCCTATATAAAAATTCACGAAGCGTTTCAGTTGGTTGTTTCTTGGTGATTCTAAATAATTTATGGACCTCAGCAGAATTTACCTTTAAACCAAATTCTTTGGTAAGTGCTGATTTAAGCGACACCCAATCTCTTATTCCCGTTTCACTCTGAACGTACATTTTTGCTGCCCCTCCTAACAAACGTTTACCATAGATGAACATTTGAAGAGCGTTTCAGTGGACAAGTTGACCTACGTCCTCAAACTCGGTTATCCATTTGCGAATATTTTGTGATTCTTCGCCTTTGAATGTCGAAATGCTTCAATGTCCTTAAATGTGAATGCGGGTTGTGCTATTCGTTGCTCCATCACAGCTAAAATAGTTGGCGCTTGCACCGGCCATGGTGCCGTTGTTTGCGCTCCAATATTCTGACCCTGCACCAGCCCCGCCCCATCTTTCATCTTCTCTTCCCTCAGCACCCTTGATGGAGTGTAAGTTCAGATAGAGACGCAACCTTTCTACTAATTCAGATTTATCACCTGCTTGTGACAAACCCGCCTCCTTTAATTGCGCTCGCAATTCATCTCTTGTCATATTATCAATAACCTTCTCCATCTCCCCCTTACACTTCTGATTATAATAAAATGCAAAATAATTATAAGTATAATAATAATAAGTTATTGTTTACTTCTTTAAAACAAAAATTAAATTAAACTTAATTCAGAAAACAGAATTCTACTTTAATTTAATCCTTCTATATTAAAAAAAAAATTAATCATATGACGATATTAATTCAATGCTAGTATTCGTACTCACATACATACAATTTTTCAAAAAAATATAGCTGGAACTGCTGCTGCTTCTACTTAAATTTTCGCACCGCTACTTTCGGTGGTTTTACTGCTGTCCTGCTGCCGTCTTGCCCTTGGTTATTCCAAAAAAAGTTTACCGCTGCTTCGGTTCGCCTTCTACGTTGGTTGTTGTTTTTTTTCTTTTTCTTTTTTGGATCTCCTCTACTTATCCCAATAAAAAAAAAGCACCGCTACTTCGGTTCTACTGCTGTTCTCGTCGTCGACGTCTTCTTCGTGTTTTTTTTTGCGTATCCACAAGTGTCTTAGGTTTCAATATTCTGTTTGTTTAAAATTATTGCACTACTGCTGTTGTGCGTTTTTTTTTCACAAAAAAAATGAAACTGTTCTGCATTAATTAAATTGTTAAATACTTAATAAATAATTGTGTATTTATTTCGATTCCACAAACTTGGGGGCTCAACCAATTAAAATATTTAAAAAAAAGAGCGAAGCCAAAATAAAAAACTCAGCTGAGTTATTGTTTTTTATTTTGGCTTCACTCTTTTTTTTAAATATTTTAATTGGTTGAGCCCCCAAGTTTGTGGAATCGAAATAAATACACAATTATTTATTAAGTATTTAACAATTTAATAAATAAAAAACAATAACTCAGCTGAGTTATTGTTTTTTATTTTGGCTTCACTCTTTTTTTTAAATATTTTAATTGGTTGAGCCCCCAAGTTTGTGGAATCGAAATAAATACACAATTATTTATTAAGTATTTAACAATTTAATCAGTAATTATAAAAAAAAACACTCCGCCGAATACTAGCTTCTGTTCTGTCTTCGGTATCTAAATCGACTGACTATTTGTTTTACAAAAGAAGAATTGCCAAAAAAAGAGATGAAGGAGATGGACAATAACAGAATAAAAGTGTCTCCGTGTGCGTGAGTTGGGCAAGTTAACCCAGGTGCGGAGCGGATGCATTGTCTGTCTTGCGTCGCGCTTGCGCTCTTGTTGTGGGGCCAATATAACCCACACATATATGAAAGACCGTGGGTCTGTCCATACGTTCGAAACTTGCCTTTTACATTGACAAAATATTTCATATTCTTTCTCCTCTGCTATTGAGGTTGCAGGTTCGCAGTACATTGAGTAAGTATTCGGCTCGGTTGACTCTGAAAGTGCTGAAGTGATGGGAAGTGCATACTCTGGCATTTCTTTTATGTCATTCAAATCAGTGGGTATGGCTGACGAATCTGATAGATCATAGATTACTAAAGCTTGATGAGTTTAGGAACTTGAGCCCACCATCGAAGAAGGAGATCTTCAATTTTACGCTGACACGGAGTCAGCTTACCACCGTGGCTAACAGATCATCAAACAGACAACCGGGCCTGAACACCCCGAGGATTTATACATTTTTCATTGATTTTTTTTATCTGACAACATTAATATTTTAGTTTATTCTTTAATTTATCAAAACAAACAATGTATAGAGTTAGGCCCCCTAAGTGCCAACAAAATATGTACCTAACCATTTAATATTTAATTATAAGTTTATTTTAAGACAATTGCAATATATAAAAAGTTCAATAAAGATAAATGTAAAAAAAAAAGCTTGATGAGTATGACAGGGGCAATCTTTGGTTATACGCCCATCTTCCCCGCAATATGAGCCAAATAATTGAAACGTTCGGTTACAGGTGCTCTTGGTATGCCCCCTTTGCTTACAATTCTAGCAATGCTTAAAACGATAGTGCGAAGATGCTGGTCTATTGAGAGGGTTACCTTGTCTTTGTGTCTGTGGTTGGGCCTGTGACTGATGGCCACCGAACGTGGGTCTTACTGACTATGTAATCTATTGGATGACGAACTCGAAGCCTGATTTCGTTCTTCACGCTTAATGTTTTCGTATTCGTCGTTAAGTTGTTTTAACTCGGCGGGGGTCTGAAAGTCTTTTCTACGAATATACATGTGGTATCCAGGAAGGAGACCATCAAAGATTCCATCTATGTTATCATCAACTTTCCTTTGGGGATGCTTATGGATTAGGTACTGCGTTGCTTGTATAAAGTATCTGGCCTTTTCCTTGAGCCCCTGTTTCTTTCTTGCTATTTCATTTTCTAGCTTGGGTATATACCTAGCCGGAAGAAAGTTTTGTAAATAGGCTTCTTCGAAGTCTTTCCAAGTATGGAAACGGGTGCGGTTGATCCTATACCACTCTAGAGTAGTACCAACTAATACTTCAGGAAGTACTCTAACTATCTTTCGTGAAGACTTAAAACCGGAAGTGAGCTCCTCGCATCGCTTCAGGAATTCAATGGGGTCACTATCTCACTATTGGATCTAAACTTTATACCCCATTTCCTTATTATGTTCATTACATCTGCGTCTCGGCTAACTGAAACTCTGCCCTTGAACCTTGGTTGAAAATTGTCAACCTGAATAGGGGATGACGTATTTTCTCTGGTTACACTGGCAGTGTTGTAGGTAAATTGTTTACTCTGAGATTTCACAGGGCCTATAGGTGGTACTGGAAAACATAGCTCAGTGAAATGTGTATGTTTGCTGGTTTTTACGTTGTCGGTGTTGGTTGGTGCGTTTTCGATGGATGGTTTCGTTTGAGAATTCGCGTTCTAAACCTAGTTTTTCCATTTTTGCGCACATGTCTTGGGTCAAGGACCGCCAACGCGCTTCCTTTGAACGAACGTGACATACGTTCGATTATCTGCTAAAAATATTGTCCTCGTCATCAGACATATTTAAACCCTTCTCTTTCTCTTTTGAACGCTTCCTTTTAGCTAAAAGATGTAATGGTACTTTGAGTTTCCAGCTGGGGTAAATATTCAGCGGTTTTTCCAGGGTTCAGAACTAAAGAGAGTACTAGAAACTTTAGATTTAGTAGTTTAGCTTGTGTTGGTGTGTAGCTGTAGTATGTCCCAGCCGCAGTCGCACGAAGTTGGTTATTTTGGATTTTTTCATGTCTGTGGGATATTGTGGGTGGCATCTGTTTAAGTTGACTTTTTTGTAATGGTGATGTTGATATGAGTTCCATTCAAGATATCGGTTCGCATTTATAGATTTTTGTATTTTGTTTTTTAAATCTGCTTTGGTGTACATGTTAAATTGAAACACTGGTGCAGTTTTTGCGCATTGAGCAGCATGATCGGCATGTTCGTTACCTTGCATACAAGTGTGGCCAGGAATCCACATTAATTTGAGCTTGTTAGGTGATTTCACAAGTTTATTGTGGATATCGATTATGAGTTCGGTATTATTATTTGGATTGTTGTTAGCTTTAAGTACAGATATACTGTCAGTGCAAATGATGTGCTTAGCACTGCAGTCCAGTGCTTCTATTGAGGCTTGCAAAATGGCGAATGCTTCTGCTGTGAAGATGGATGCAAATTCAGGCAAGATTCCAACACGTAGGATGGTACCATTTTCAAGAGTCACTGCGAAAGATGTACTTTCAGGTGACTTTGATCCGTCAGTGAACATAAATTTCCATCCGTCTGATTTTACCTGAGCGTCGAACTTGTCGAGTTGTAAAGGCTGAGTAGGGTCAATGATTCTCGAGATTTATCTCCAGATGAGTCCTGAAACCAAAGGTCGCTCACATACCTTCACCCCTCTCTCGATCACTTCCTCTCCCACATAGGAAGCGAAATAGGCGACTATTGTCAACTTCCCATCTCCTACCCACCCCTATATGCTGGTGAAAAAACCATCCAACGAACCCCTCCTTCGTTTCCTCTCGTAACCATCCTTATAATCAGTCATTCCATCAGTGTTAAACTACCTGATTCCCTACCCTCTCTCTCCTTCCCTCAATCTACCTCCCAATTGGGCTGGATCTAAGGTGTTACACGACCCGTGCCGATGATCAGCCTGGCTGAGGGCCCAATTAAAAAACTAGCTCAGTCGCTAACGGAGTATCCGGATACCTGGCGGCCTCCGGATTAACCAGCCTTATCTGTATACACGGATCTCTGTACAGATGGACCACCCCTTATCCGCTACTCGTGGGATTCAAAATGAACTTATTTAAAACAAAACAAACAAAACAAAATCAAAAGACCGAACCGGCCAGCAGTACGACGGCAAAGTTGTCTGCTGCTCATCCCTCTTCCACTGGTGCTGACATGGCTGTGGACACTCACAGCCCTGTTGTCGCCAGTGGAATATCGGATAACCTGGTAATATTACCTTCTTCCTGTAGTGAGGCAGTTGTAAAGATAGGCTCCTCTACTACCACAGAGAGTAAACCTCTCAACTCTTCAACACCGCGAGTCGGAGGTAGTAGGGCTGTGGTGCCAGGTCCTTCTACCTTTAAAGCAAAGAATCCTAATGAAGGTCCTGGGGGAGATGGGCGTAAGCTCAGACCCTCCAAGGCCTACTACAGGGACATGCGCAATGCTAAGAGGATTCTCCAGACGTTTGGTGAACAATTAGGCGCTGGAGGAAACTCTCAGCACGACGCCGAAATAAAATAGGCCAAGAGCTTCCTGGCCAAAACTAATTTAAAGACCAGCCAAGACTCAACGTCGAAGCGACAAAGGTCTATGGAGGGTAGTGTTTCACTACCTAAACGCCCCAAAGTGCTAAACACCAGCACTTCTCTTGACCCTCGCAAGGCAAAAATGTCCTTCAGTGATGTTCTGAAGGACAAAATGGTAGTCGCGATTATCGACAGAAGTGACGTAGATGGCACGATCTCTGCCGAGAACTGGACATTGGCGAAAGGACAGCTGGCCTTCAGTTTTGTCGAGATCATGTCTGACAATCCGGGACCACCACCCATCACAAAATATGGCGGTTGGCATCAGGGACACATCAAGTTGATGGTCTGTGATGATCGGAGGTCGTGCGATCTACTGACGCTGGCGGTTAGCCGACTTGGAGAGGTCTGGCCTGGTGCTTAGCTGGAGGTTGTCGCAAAGGAGGATATTCCTTGCAGACCAAGAGCTCGCATCACGGTTCCGGCCATATTCAAGGAAGCTGACCACGTTCTGAAGGTAATCCGGCTCTCCAATCCAACCCTTCCTACTCACAACTGGAAGGTTGCCAAATTGGAGGATCCAAAGGGACCCTACAAGGGTGCAATTGTAATCATCAATTCAGAGTCCCTTTCTCCTCTGGCGCAATCAAAAGGTGTGATTAGGTTCGGGTTCGATGAAATACCGCTGAGGGTCTACAAAAAAGATGGGGCCGAGGCACAAACCGTTCCCCCTTCCCCACCCACACAAGCGGAAACGGTTGCTGAGGAACCTGGTGCATCGGTCACAATTCCTTCATTGGAAGACGATGCATCTCAGGTATCCCCAGTAGCAGTGGGAGCTCCTTACACCGACCAAGGTTTTTCCGCAATGGAGGCCGAGGTCTACGACAGCGGAGATGAGGACATTCTTTTAGAATCGTCCCCTGATATAGATGACTCCGACATCACTGTGTTGGAGACTGACCGGGAGTATGGTAGCGAAAATGCTGCGGTTACTCCAGATTAACCTCCAACACTCCATAAATGCTTCGGCCTCCCTTCTTCTTCGCTTATCCAGCAGCGATGAAGATATTGTCCAGATTCAAGAACCCTGGATTGTTAAATCCATTGTTCGAGGAATCAGGACTTCCAAATACTGCGTGTTATATGCATCAGGTGAGGATGAACCCAGATCTTGCATATTAGTAAAACGTAGCCTAAATGTATATTTACTCCCTAATTTCAGCGATCGAGATATCAACGCCGCAAGTCTGGAAACAGCCAGAGGAACATTCTGGCTGGCGTCGGCGTATCTCGGCCACGACCATCTTGGCCCTCTCCCGGGTGACACTCTGGAGAGATTAATAGCTGAAGCTCAACATTGGCCTCATCATCGGCAGTGACGCTAACGCCTACCATACAGTATGGGGTAGCACGGATATAAACGACAGGGGTGAGTCTCTTTTCGACTATATTCTAAATACTAACCTACTCATAAGTAACGTTGGTAAAGAGCCAAACTTTATTACTAAAAACCGACAAGAAGTTTTAGATATAACTCTTGTCTCCGACTTTATTAATAATAATATTTTGAACTGGAAGGTATCTAAAGATCACTCCTTTTCTGATCATAGATACATCCAGTTTGACTTTATAAATGAACCACCTTGCCAACCGATCTTTCGAAATCTAAAAAGAACAAATTGGCCAAAATACAAGAGAACGTTAAATAGTTTAGTAAAACCTGAACTCTTTAATACTCCCTCCAACACTGAAGATCTTGACGACAAAGTCAATAATATAACATTAGCCCTAAACAAAGCTCTAGATACTGCATGTCCTCTTATAGAAGTAAGAAGTAAAAAGAAGCCACACTGGTGGAACTCAGGGCTGGATCCACTTCGAAAAGAATGCAGAAAACTCTTTAACAGAGCGAAAGCTTCTAGAGACATGTCTGAATGGGATTCATATAAAGAATCACTGAAGATATATAAAAAAACTGAGGAAAACCAAACGATCGTCCTGGAGAAACTTCTGTAGCAACGTGGAAGATTGCTCTGAAGCATCCAGGTTGCGCAAAATCCTCTCCAAAAATACAATCATGCCAAGCTGCTTGAAAAACGCCTCTGGCCTCTGGACCAATTCAAGCGAAGAATCGCTCAACTTGCTACTAGACGTTTACTTTCCTGGTAGCTCTAATATTATTAATAACATTGTACCAAATAGTTGTGACAATACATTATATCCCCCACAAGGTCTAGTCACTAGGGAAAAACTCAAATGGGCTATTAACAGCTTTAAGCCATATAAATCTGCAGGTCCGGATGGTATAATTCCAGCTGAACTGCAAGAAAATGCAAGTTTTCTAATACCCATCCTAGAAAACATCTTCAAAGGATGCCTTAAATTGGCATACATCCCGATGTCTCGGAGACAGGTTAAAGTCGTTTTTATTCCAAAAGCTGGAAAATCCAGCCACGTCAACCCTAAAGACCTAAGACCTATCAGCTTATCATCATTCCTTCTCAAAACTTTTGAACGTTTGATCGATATTCACTTAAGGGCAAGTATTGATAAGTCCCTCCTATCAAGGGCTCAACACGCCTACAACAAAGGGAAATCAGTTGAAACGGCACTACACAGTATAGTACGTACAATCGAATATACCCTCCATCATAAAGAGTACACCTTAGTTGCCTTCTTAGATATAGAAGGTGCATTTAACAATGTCGACACATCTGCAATTGCACGTGTATTGACATCTCTGAAGGTAGATAAGTCGATCAGTGAATTGATTAATCAGATGCTGATAAGCAGGATTATCAATTCAAAACTGGGCGATTTTACTACACAAAGGGGTGTCAGCAGAGGTACGCCACAAGGTGGTGTCCTATCCCCTCTCCTCTGGAACTTGGTAATAAATGAATTACTAATTACTCTAGAAAGAGAGGGATACAGAGTGTTTGCCTATGCGGACGATGTTGCTATTGCAGTAACGGGTAAACATCTCAATATACTAAAAGAACTCTTACAAAACGCTTTAAATAAGCTCACCAGATGGGCAAATCGGTGTGGACTAGGCGTTAACCCACAAAAAACCGACCTTGTACTCTTCACAAGGAAATACAAAGTCGCACACATTGACCCTCCCCTCATAAACGGTGTACCACTTAAATTCTCTGAACAAGCAAAATACTTGGGTCTCATTTTAGATAAGAAATTAAGTTGGAAACCTAATATTCAAGAGAGAATAAACAAGGCCACAGTAGCCCTGTTCTCCAGTAAAAAGGCCATTGGTAATAAATGGGGCCTACAGCCCCGCATTACACACTGGCTATATATCTCGGTCATAAGGCCGATCCTTACTAATGGAGTAGCGGTATGGTGGACGGCGCTAGATACAGCGACAAATCGCGATAAACTCAGCAAAGTCCAACGAACAGCCTGCCTGTGTATGGGAGGAGCACTTCGCTCTACCCCCTCCGCCTCACTAGATGTTCTGTTCCATCTAATACCGCTGGACATTTTCAGCAAGCAAACGGCCGCTAATACTGCCATACGGCTTCAAGCCTCGTCTCTGTGGATCAATAATGGAATTGGCCACACCATTATTTTGAACTCGTTCAGAACTATAAACAGTAATATTGACTACACCATACCCCATCCTCAGTTTAATAACTATAGCTTCAAAGTGACTATACCTCCCAGGTCTTCTTGGGAGAATACATCATTTTTGAACGATGGTCCTATAAATTTTTATACAGACGGATCAAAAACGGAGGATGGGGTTGGTGGAGGCGTATACTCAGATAGACTAAACTTAAGTCTCTCCTTTCGTCTACCCGATCATTGTAGCGTGTTCCAAGCTGAAATCCTGGCTATAAAAGAAGTCCTATCCTGGCTAAGAGAAAACGTTATATCAACTAATGATATACGCATCTTCTCGGATAGCCAAGCTACGTTAAAGTCCCTATACTCTGTCTCCACAAATTCACTAACAGCCCTAAATTGTCGATCATCTCTTACGGAGATGGCTACACAGTTCAACATTCACCTTTTCTGGGTGCCGGGCCATAGAGACATTCCAGGAAATTGTAAAGCTGACGAACTTGCAAAAAGCGGAACAACTTTACCTCTGCTGGCTCACAATGCTAGCATAAGTATCCCCTTAGCTACATGTAAACTCATGCTAAAGCAAGATACCATAGAGAAAACAAACTTCAGGTGGAATAACACCACCACCTGTGCAGCGACTAAACTAATTTGGCCTAATCTTAGCGCCAGGCGCTCAAAACAATTAATCTCTCTGAGTAGATTGCACATTAGCTACGTTATAGGTGTCCTGACTGGTCACTGCTTAATAGGAAGGCATGCTATTCGACTTGGAGCCCCTGCAAATGATTTTTGTGGGAGTTGCATGGACGAAGAAGAAGAGGAGACAATCTCTAATCTTCTGTGCACATGCCCTGCCTTATCACAAAGACGTAGAATCCACCTTGGAGAATACTACTTTAACGATACCAGCGATCTAAAAAATTCAGACATTACTTGTCTCCTACGCTTCATTCGAAGCTCCAATTGGTTCAACGAGTTAAGCTGATTAACTGATCCATGTGGTATCACAACGGACCATACTTTGGTCTAAGTGTGTTGGACGTCCCAACCAACAGCCACTTTAACCTAACCTAATCTGATTTTAGGTCAGAAGAAATACTTGCAAATAGTACATGGTAGATTTCGTGACTTGTGTTAGATTTTCAGTAATCTGCAAGCGTCATGATTGTTGATTCCGATTTTATGAACCAAGGAGGTAATGTTGTTAAAACGTTTTGTGGGAGCTGGGTAGGAATTTCAAATTGTACAGCTTTTTCGAGAATGATGCTGATTGCGGAAGGGATTCTTTTTTTTTGTTTTGTGTCCTTTAGATTCTGATATATCCTTGTTGATCACTAAGTCTTGGGAAGAAGCCAGATTAGCAGCTATCTTTAAGGTGATGTCTTCTTTTCTTTCTTCAATTGAAGGAAGCCCTGCTTCTGAAAGAATATTTTTGATGGCAGATGTAGGGAAGGCATTGATGGATCTTCTAGCTTACTTACTTAAGGTGGCGCTACAGTCCTGTGTGAACTAGGGCCTCACCCAACAAACTTCTCCATCTAGCTCGGTCCCTAGCTATATGTCTCCAGTTTCGCGCTCCGAGTTGGGCGAGGTCACCCTCCACTTGTGCGCGCCACCTGTTTCGCGGTCTTCCTCTACTGCGCTGTCCTATGGGTGTGGATTCGAAGACTTTCCGGGCCGGAGCATTGGTTTCCATGCGCTCTACGTGACCCAGCCATCTTAGTCGTTGGACTTTTACCCTTCTGGCTAAGTCTACGTCGCTGTACAGCCCGTACAGCTCGTCGTTCCATCTTCTCCTCCACTCCCCTTCGATGCATACTGGACCGTAGATCACACGAAGAACTTTTCTCTCGAAACGACCCAAGGTGCTTTCATCCGCTTTTGTCATAGTCCATGCTTCTGCACCGTATAGCAGGACTGGGATGATAAGGGTCTTATATAGCGACACTTTGGTCCCTCGAGAGAGGATTTTTCCACTCAATTGCTTTCTTAACCCAAAGAAACAGCTGTTAGCAAGAGTTATTCTTCGTTTGATCTCAGCGCTGGTGTTGTTTTCTGCGTTTACAGCGGAGCCTAGGTAGACGAAGTCCTTGACTACCTCAAAGTTACGTCTGTCGATGGTGACGTTTTGACCAAGACGTTGGTGTTGTAGGTCCTTTCTTGATGACACCATGTAGTTTGTTTTGCCCTCATTAACCGTTAAACCCATTTTTGCCGCCTTTGCCTCAATACTCACAAAAGCCCCATTGACATCACGCTGAGTTCTTCCGATTATGTCAATGTCATCAGCATATGTTAGTAATTGGACAGAATTTTGAAAGATAGTGCCTCTAGTGTTGACGTGTGAGCTTTGCACTATTCTTTCAAGTACGATGTTAAAAAAATCACTGTTAAGTTGTTTCCAACCTTTATGGAGCAGCGTGAATTCTCCATGGTCATCCTGCACAAACGGACGTGTTTGGCAGGGATGCCAAAACTAGACATGGCTCTATATAGTTCGTCCCTGTAGATACTGTCATATGCGTCCTTGAAATCGATGAAAAGATGGTGGGTGTCGATTTGGTGTTCTTGGGTTTTTTCGGGATCTGCCGTAATGTGAATATTTGATCGACTGTGGACTTTCCTGGTCTAAGACCACAATGATATGGACCTATCAGGTTGTTGACGTTGGGCTTTAGACGTTCACATATTACGGCAGAGAAGATTTTGTAGGCGATGTTAAGTAGACTGATTCCTCTTCAATTGGTGCAGTTTAGAGGGTCTCCTTTTTTCAGGATCGGGCAAACAATACTGAGGTTCCATTCATCGGGCATGCTTTCTTCCGACCATATCTTACAGATAAGTTGGTGCATGCTCCTAACCAACTTATCTCCAGCTGCTTTAAAGAGCTCGGCATTCAAGCCATCCGCTCCAGCGGCTTTGTTAGACTTCAGCTTAGATATGGCAATCTTTACTTCGTCTAAGTCGGGAGGACGGGATTGTTGGCTTTCGTCGTCTATGTTGAATGGATCATCATGCCTGACAGCGGAATTCGGTTCGTCGTCGCCGTTATACAGTCTGCAGAAGTGGTCCTTCCATATCCTCAGCATTGACTGCGGTTCCACTATGATGTTTCCACTTTCGTCTTTGCAGCCTTCGGTTCTAGGTTTATGTAATTGTGAATTTCGTTTCACCTGTTCATAAAACTTTCGAACTTCATTCCTGCTTTTAAACCTCTCAACATCTTTGACCGCACGCTTCTCATGCTCTCTCTTTTTCCTTCTGAGAAATCGGTGTTCCTCTCGCCTCTTCTGCTCATAGAGCTCATGAGCAGCTCTCGTCCTTTTATGCAGCGCCGCTTTGCGTGCCTGTTGTTTGGCTGCATTTGCCTGCCGACATTCCTCATCAAACCAGGGGTTCCTTGTTGGTGGTTGCTTGAAACCCAGTACGTCAGAGGCGGCTTCTCTGAGTGCGTCTTGGCATTGTTGCCAATGGTTTTCTATACATTGTGTTGGCGGCACAGAACTTCGAGAGAGGTTACTTGTAACTCGGTCGGAGAAGGAGTTGGCGATATCTTGCGATTGTAGCCGTTCGACGTTGTACCTTCTCCCAGCATCTCCCTGTTTTGCCTTGGGCCTGGAAACCCGAAGTGCTACCTTGGCTACAACAAGGTAGTGGTCCGAGTCGATGTTAGCTCCTCGGAAAGTTCGGACATCAATGATGCTGGAAGCGTGTCTGGCGTCGATCGCAATATGGTCAATCTGGTTGATGGTAGATTGATCTGGAGATCTCCAAGTTCCTTTGTGGATGTTGAGGTGTGGAAAACGCGTACTGGCTACCATGACGTTTCGCCTCGCAGCAAAATCTATGAGCCTGAATCCGTTGTCGAAAGTGTTGTCGTGCAGGCTGTTTTTCCCGATTATTCCACCAAAGATGTCTTCCCTTCCTAGGTTGGCATTAAAATCACCCAGGATAATTTTAATATTGTAGCTAGGACACTGCTCATATGTTTTGTCTAAAAGCTCGAAGAACATATCTTTGGTGTTGTCATCCTTCTCATCTGTGGGGGCGTGCGCGCATATCAGGCTAATGTTGCCGAATTTAGCCTTGATGCGGATGGTCATGAGGCGCTCGTTGATGCACCTTTAGCTCAAGACTTGTTGCCTAAGTCTGGCTCCAATGATAAACCCGCATCCAAATAAGCGCTGTTGGTTTTCTCGGTAGCAGTCACCATAGTAGATATCGCAGTTTTTCATCCTCTTTTTGCCCGGCCCATCCCATCGTATTTCCTGGATGGCGGTGATGTCTGCTTTATAGCAGTCTAGGGCCTCCGCTAATTCTTCGGCTGCACGTGGTCTGTTAAGGGACCTAACATTCCACGTGCATATCCGAAGTTCGTTGTCCTTAATTCGTTTGCTTAGGTTGTCAACAGGGCCGGCCCCAGCCAAACTTGCGCCCTGTGCAAGATTTGTAGAAAGCGCCCCTTGTTTTATATTTTTTTTACACATAAACTGATACACAAGCATAAGCCTTTCCCACATTACCCAAGAGGTAGACTTTCAATGCGTTTTTTTATTGAGGTATCCCCAGGAAGCCTAAACCATTAAACTTTTAAACTTGGAAACTTACTTTTCTGGCCTTACATTTTGCAAATTCAGTAATGAGATCATCAAAGTCTAAAGAATTTAATAATTTCTTTTCAATGGACATTATAGATAAACCTACCAATCTCTCTTGAGTCATGGTTGTCCTAAGATAATTTTTAATAAACCTTCAAGGTTTGAACTAAAAGTAAAATTTAACACATCTAAACTTGAGCTTTGTGGTATAACAAGCTGGGATATTACGGTTAACTCTTGAAACAATTCTTCTCCATCTAAATCTTTAAATCTACTTTATGTTAAAACATTCTGCAAATTAAGGCATGAAGCACGTACATTTTTATTTTTTAAACATTCGCTTATGTTACTTAAAAATGAAAAATTGTTACTATACGTATCAAACCTTTCAAGTATTTAAAAAAAAATTCAACTTTAAATCTTTGTTTCGGGTCTAATATAGTTTCAGGACATTCATCAGCATAAAGTATTTTTCTCCGTTGAGATCGCAATGATGAAGCTACAGGAAACATTTTTGGAATTTCTAGGGAACTAGCAATACGCTCGGTTAATTGAACATACTTACTCATTAAATTTTTCATCGGAACGCATTAAAATCAAACTGTTTTTTGTATTTTCTAAAATTGTTATGCCAATTGACAGATTAACGGACGGACTTTTCAAATATTTACTAGTTTAATTTTTTTTTTGTTGTTTTCTTTGTAGATGAGAACTCACATTCAGGTACGGTGCGTGATACAAAACCTGCACGTTCTAGCCCATACGATTCAATATGAATAAGTATTTTGCTTTGTTATACTCTCTATGTTAATTTTGGGACTCGGTGTGCATGAAATAAATCTTGCACATATGAGGTGGCATGGAAATTTTTTGTGTTGAGATTTTTTCTTTTTTTCTCTTGCATGGAACTTTTTTGTGTTGAGATTTTTTCTTTTTTTCTCTTGTACGAACAGGGTGAAATATTTGGAAATGAGGTTGGTAGGATTTTTAGTTCTATTTTGAGTTAAATTTTCATTGAATGCAACAATGAAAGTGATGTTAGTTAGTGCGCAAGAGATAACTTAGGACAGTTGTGATGGATGTTTTTTTGAGATTATTTTAAGAATGTTTGTGGTTAAAGAATGGCAAATAATAGTACATATTTGTTTGCAAGATCAGATTACATTTTCTTGCTCCTGGTAATGCGCACCCAGAATTCTGCGCCCTGTGCATTTGCACATTTTGCACATATGCTTTGTCCGGCGCTGGGTGAGAGTAGGAGTTGATAGACAGAGGTTGGTTTTGAGAAAAACCTGTGGATGCTTGTGTCCTCTTGAATGCATATGTCTACCATTTGAACATCGGATCTTCTAGCTGCATGGTGATATATTGGTTTGATGATGTTTAAAGTTGATTTAGGGCAGTTACCGTTTATGAATAATCCATAGTCAAAATTTTGGTGATGGACGATAAGGTGTTGATATGTACACTACTTTTTTTACTACCTAAATACTTAATAATATTGATCCTCGCAGCTAGGGATCTAGACAATGTTGGTTCCATTTATATTTTTTATTAAAAACTAGTCCTTACTTACTTACTTACTTACTTTATAAACTAGTCCTAGGATATTTAAATTATCAACGTTAACAATATTTATATTATTAAAATTTAATATTAATTGAGGACAGTCAAGCTTACGGCACACATGAAGAATTTTACATTTATCTATAGAGAGTTTCGCTCCAGATATAACCGGCCAATCGGAGATATCATTTAGCACGTTAGTAAATAGATTCTTGCAATTATTTAAATCATTGACTTTGCAAAGAATATATATACATATATCGTCCGCATAAATGCAATAGTCTAGAAGTTTGTATTTTGTTAGTGTTAATGCCAAACTTGCAAAGGCAACAGCAAATGGTGAGAGCTACAGAGTAGAAGTGTTTTAAAGTCGGGCAGTTTTTTCTTGTGTTTTCCCCAATAACTAAGTTCCCAATCTCGATATACTTTTGACAATATTTTCATTAAGAGTCAATTTAATAAATACGAGTGAAAAAACACTAAAGTGACAATTATATATGCACAAATCTTGCATTTAAAATAAGTTCTTTTTATTTTTTTTTTTTTTGATTTTTGATTGAATGAGTTGCAAATAAACAAAATTCCTTTGTTTCTCTTCAAACCTTTAAATAAAAACTTATTTTCTCAATTGTTGCATTTATGTCTGGACCATACAGCAAACGAACCCGTCCATCAGACACCGCGAATAAACCAAAAAAAAAAAAACATAAATAACTCACCTCGAACCTCGCCACAGCAAACTTCAAAAAGAATGGCTTATGATGACAGTGCCTTCTTGTCCAAATTGGATGAAAAACTCGAGAAGCAAAGTGAGTTAATAATATCCCTCTTAACAAAACAAATTAAAAATGACAACGAGGAACTTGCAAAAAAGATTCAAGTTCAATTTGACTTTGTAAACAAAAACATAAACGAAATTAATATGAAAGTTCAACAACTCGAGAGTGCAAACACTAACATTAATACCGAAATTGAATCACTTAAATCAGATGTAAACAAAATTAAATCTGAGCTCAATAACACCAAACAAGAACTAGAGCAAAATAGGAATAAGCTCTCATCTATTGAAACCGAACTCGCAGATGCATCAACAACAATAAACAATCTTGATAGCAAACTAGTAGCCAGTGATGCAGTGATATTCGGTGTCCCCCATACCCCCGATGAAAACTTAAGAACGCTCTTTAACCATCTCTGTCACACACTCGATATTAAACCACCGGTATTGATTGATTTGTTTCGCACTCGCCCGAAAGAAAAATCTGATACTAACACAGTCATAATTATTAAATTTAAATCACCATATGAAAAAAATGTCCTCCTCACTTCAATTGCTAAACACATTAAAAACAATAAAACGCAACTATGCCTCAATGATATTGGTCTTAAATCAACTGCCCAATTCTTTATACGCGAATCATTATCAAATAAAAACAACAATTTAATTCGGCACGCTATTCAACTAAAGAAAGTAAAAAAAATTGCTGCGGTGTTTACTATTCGCGGACGAGTATATGTCAAGCGGCTGCTGTCAGATGTCAAAGGAGTATGTGTCGATAACGTAGAAGACCTTGATGGAATTGCCAGTCTAACACTACATGAAAACTGATTTATATAATTATTTTATTTGTTATTATTATTATTATTTTTCTTTTTTCACTTCACTGCATACTATTACTAAATAATTTATAAAACAGATTTACATAAATTATATTGTTTATTTTTTTCTCAATTACTTTTTATTTAAAATTTTTTTTTTTTTTTTCTTATTTCTTTCGCTTTTGATAATTTCATTCATACTTTTTTTCAAATTTATTTCTCTTTGAATATACAATAAATCCTGTGCTACATAACATCTCATCTTTAGTTTTGCATATTATTTAATAATTAGCTATTTCTTTATCCTTTGAAGGTGACTACGTTTTATCTTAAAACTTGTGGAACTACTTTGTGAAGAAAAAAAAAAAAAAAAAAAAAAAAACTATTCGAATTTTTAACTCCTGTTATATTATCTCGTTCAAAATGGAACAAGCTGATATTGGAGGAAGGTACGCAGGCAGTAGTAGTGACGGCATCTTACGGTCTATGATTAGAATCTTAAATAATAATCAAGTTGAAGGTCTTCGGGTGTGTCACTTCAACGCACAAAGCTTATTTTGTAAAATTGATGAATTTAGGGATGTGTTTGAAGGTTCTGATACCAATATCATCTGTGTTTCTGAAACTTGGTTTCTGGATTCAAATAGTGACGGAATGTATAGCCTGGGAAATTATAAGTTATATCGCGCCGATAGATGTGGGAGAAGAGGTGGGGGAGTGGCGGTGTATGTACGCAAAAATCTTGCCTGTACATTTAACTGCAAGTCCGAAGAGGGGTGTGTATTGGAATATATTTTCATAGATATTATAGCTGAAAATAGTTCTTTAACAATAGGCGTTGTGTATAGACCTCATAACGATGTTCCTTTAACCCCGTTGCTCACGCTTTTGGAAAATTTTTCTTTGCGCTCTTCTAAAGTGCTTGTTTGTGGTGACTTTAATAGCAACCTTCTAACAGAAAACCTTCTAGTTGATGAAATGAGGACATTTAATTTGTTTCCAGTTAACACGACCATTGCCACGCATTTTGTAGGTGGATCGGAAACACTCTTAGATGTTTTTTTTGTAAGTGATCTGTGTGATGTTTTACATTATGACCAGCTGTCTGCACCAGCTTTTTCAAAACACGATCTTATTTACTTAGCGTTTGATTTTGGGATAGATAGCCTCGACACCACATTTGAGTATCGAGATTTTAGCAGAGTAGATTATTCTCGCTTGGAACAACAGGTAAATTGTATTGAATGGGATAGAGTTTACTATTTCGCTTCCCCCAATGATCAAGTGGAATATCTGAATTCTAGCATTTTAAATCTGTTTAACAGCAACATTCCAATCAGAACTAGAACTTTAAATTGTGGACAGCGTCCCTGGTTTTCGAATGAAATTCGAAGGCTCTTATTTCAGCGGGATCAAGCATACAGAGTGTGGAAAAGATATAGATTAGATGTTCACCTTCAAAATTATCGTACTCTTCGTAACCAAGCCGTTAGTAAAATAAAATCAGCTAAAATTGAAATGTACAGTAGAAAGCTAGGAACAACATCAAATAAACGTCAACTATGGAAAAATCTAAAGGAAATTGGGATAGGGAAACAAAACATGGAATGTAAAGAGAATATCGATGTAGAGGTATTAAATCAAAACTTTGTTTCGCTTCCTTTTCCACATCTTTCTCGATATTCATCTGAACATCATGAACTTATTGCTTCCCACTCAGACTTAACATTTGAATTTATTGGCGTGGATAGCACTGAAATTGTTGAAAGCCTACTTACTATTAAATCGAACGCGGTTGGCTTTGATAGTATACACCCAGTTTTTGTTAAGGCTATTTTACCGTATATTCTGCCTTACCTAACGCATTTATTCAATACAATTATAATGACTGGTATTTTCCCAAATGTTTGGAAACAAGCGAAAATTTTGCCAATTCCAAAGGGTCGAAATACAAATGATTACAGGCCAATTTCCATTCTTCCTTATTTGTCCAAAGTTTTTGAGAGAGTTCTCCAAAAACAACTCAATGCTTACTTAAGGGCGCAAAACCTCATGTCCCCTAAGCAGTTTGGTTTTCGTGAGTAGCATAGCTGCACGACAGCTATTATAAATGTAGTTGAAGATATTAGATCGGCATTAGACGATGACTTTGTAACATTTTTAGTACTGCTCGACTTCTCAAAAGCCTTCGACACGGTGGATCATCGTAATCTATGTTATAAACTCTCTCGCAAGTATGGTTTATCTCCATCTGCAGTTCGTTTAATAAAAACGTATTTGGAAGATAGAGTGCAAGCGGTCTCTGTAAATAATAAAATTTCAAGCTTTCTTCCCACATTTAGAGGAGTTCCGCAGGGTTCCATCTTGGGTCCCCTTCTATTTTCGTTGTACATAAACGAACTTCCAGAATTGATCTCGGAATGTTCAATTCAAATGTATGCGGATGACGTCCAGCTATTCAAAAGCTGTCCCCTCGGACTTATTGAAGATGGTGCACGTACAATTAATAACGACCTTGCCAAAATTCTCAGTTGGTCACAGGATAATGTACTTTTCCTTAATCCACTTAAGTCCAAATGCATCGTTATTAGTAGGAAAGTGCTTAATTTAGATTATTTCCCAAACATAATTTTGAATGGTACACCAATCGCATATGCATCTAGTGCAAGAAACCTCGGTATGTTGTTTAATAGGACGCTAACTTGGGACAGCCATATAAATGCAGCCGTGGGTAAGGCCTATGGAGTGCTTAGAATGTTATGGTCTTCGCAACATTACACGCCGCTCAATATTCGGATTATGCTAGCCAAAACTGTAGTTGTTCCTATTTTAACATACGGTTGTGAAGTCTTCTGCAACTGTGACGCTGGTAGCAGGAGAAAATTGAATGTCGCTTTCAATAATACAGCTCGTTACATTTTTGGTCTACGTCGATATGATCGTATATCTGGATTTTCGCTTCAAATTTATAATATTTCCCTCGACCACCTTCTTCGGTACAGGACACTTCTCTTACTCTACAATATTATTCAAACACAACAACCTTGTAGTTTATTTAATAGGATACGGTTCAGCTCTTCCAGCAGATCCCTAATGCTTATACACCCTCGGTTTTCTTGTCGGACCTCAGAACCAGGGCCGGACAAAGCATATGTGCAAGATGTGCAAATGCACAGGGCGCAGAATTCTGGGGGCGCATTGCCAGGAGCAAGAAAATGTAATCTGATCTTGCAAACAAATATGTACTACTACATATTTGCTATTCTTTAACCACAAACATTCTTAAAATAATCTCAAAAAAACATCCATCACAACTGTCCTAAGTTATCTCTTGCGCACTAACTAACATCACTTTCATTGTTGCATTCAATGAAAATTTAACTCAAGATATCGCAGAACTAAAAACTCTACCTACCTCATTTCCAAATACGAGTATTTCACCCTGTTCGTACAAGAGAAAAAAAGAAAAAAATCTCAACACAAAAAAAATCCATGTAAGAGAAAAGAAGAAAAAATCTCAACACAAAAAAGTTCCATGCTACCTCATATGTGCAAGATATATTTTATGCACACCGAGTCCCAAAATTAACATAGAGAGTATGACGAAGCAAAATACTTATTCATGTAGAATCGTATGGGCTAGAACGTGCAGGTTTTGTATCACGCACAGTACCCTGTATGTGAGACTCACATGAGACATTGTGAGTTCTCTCCTACAAAGAAAACAACAAAAAAATGTCTCTGAAAAAAGAGAGCAGGTAGGTTTCTCTTTCTGTATTCTGTGCTACCTTCTACTACAAATCAAAGACACAGCATATATATTTTTTTTGTTGTTTTCTTTGTAGGAGAGAACTCACAATGTCTCATGTGAGTCTCACATACAGGGTACTGTGCGTGATACAA
The DNA here is from genome assembly GCA_920104205.1 of Eupeodes latifasciatus. Taxonomy (NCBI): domain Eukaryota; kingdom Metazoa; phylum Arthropoda; class Insecta; order Diptera; family Syrphidae; genus Eupeodes; species Eupeodes latifasciatus. The sequence goes on from OV049924.1 coordinate 241,635,023, forward strand.
AACCTGCACGTTCTAGCCCATACGATTCTACATGAATAAGTATTTTGCTTCGTCATACTCTCTATGTTAATTTTGGGACTCGGTGTGCATAAAATATATCTTGCACATATGAGGTAGCATGGAACTTTTTTGTGTTGAGATTTTTTCTCTTGTATGAACAGGGTGATATATTTGGAAATTAGGTAGGTAGGTGTCTTTGCTACAAATGGTGAATGGATGTGCAAGTTTTCTTTTTTGCACACTGAATATCGAAACTAACATGGGAGATATTTAAAAAAAAACTTATTCATACGGAATCATATGGGTCAGAGCGTGCATGTTTTCTTATTGTACACTGTGTAAGAGTTAAGTGCTTGATTACAGATGAAATTTTTAATAGAATGGAAAAGGAGCATAGAGCTTAAAAATTAAAGAGGGATGATTCTATGTGGAGTCGAATTGTTCTTGCACAGGCAGTTTGTTTTTTTTTTGTGAAAGTTAATGACTGTTGTAACGGCTACTTTTAATGTATACATGTTATATGTATATATGTTTTTTCGCTTTGTTGTTAATTAATATTAAATACATAGCTATCAGTTTTTAATAGAAGTGACGTATTTTGTGACAAGACCGTAATGTGACTGACTCAGTTGATTTTAGACAAGCTTGAATTACATGAAATTTTAATAAGTATCTAACTGTCAAAGCCAAAGTTATGATAATGGTTCGAATAGGCTTCGTCTTGTTGAGTGGACGTAATTTTATAAAACTAAGAGACTGTGTCTTAGAAACAACTAATGTGCTTTACAAAAATAAACTAAATTAATATAAAATAAAAACTGTGTAGCCTGACCAATTCTAAGTCGGCAAATTAATAACAAGCTATTGAAATAACTATGTATAGTATAGGTACATAGAATTAAGAATCATACCTAAGTGTAAAAAAAAAATCTCAATAAAGTACATCCATACATACATACATAATGGTTCGAATATAAAAGGAAAAGAAGCGAGTGTTCAGAATCGAATTCGAACCCTGGAACCAAGAGCATTTTTAGTTTCATGTTGCCCGCATTCCTTAAATTTAGTGGTTAATGATGCTGCTCGGTGCTTATTTTATGCAGTTAAATTTTTCGATACAATTCAATGTTTGTATAACTTTTTTTAAAGTTCCACAACGAGGTGGGATATTTATAAGAAAAAAATTCCAAATCATACTTTGAAACCCCCTTCTGAGACTAGATGAGAGAGCAGGTTAGACGCATTAAGGCCTTTAAAAACAAATTAAGAAGAAATATATGAAGCCCTTATAGAATTAAAACATCTAGAGGCAAAAAACATTGCAGAATCGTTAGGAAATAAAACTTTTGATTTTACATTTATTTGCTGCCTGCTAATTTGGTTTGATACTTTAGAAAATATAAATTAAACTAGTAAATATTTGCAAAGTCCGTCCGTTAATCTGTCAACTGGCATAACAGTTTTAGAAAATACAAAAAACAGTTTGATTTTAATGCGTTCCGATGAAAAATTTAATGAGTAAGTATGTTCAATTAACCGACCGTATTGCTAGTTCCCTAGAAATACCAAATATGTTTCCTGTAGCTTCATCATTGCGATCTCAACGGAGAAAAATACTTTATGCTGATGAATGTCCTGAAACTATATTAGACCCGAAACAAAGATTTAAAGTTGATTTTTTTTTTTAAATACTTGAAAGGTTTGATACGTATAGTATCAATTTTTCATTTTTAAGTAACATAAGCGAATGTCTAAAAAATAAAAATGTACGTGCTTCATGCCTTAATTTGCAGAATGTTTTAACATAAAGTAGTTTTAAAGATATAGTTGGAGAAGAATTGTTTCAAGAGTTTACCGTAATATCCCAGCTTGTTACACGACACAGCTCAAGTTTAGATGTGTTAAATTTTATTTTTAGTTCAAACCTTGAAGATTTTGCCCCGAATTTAGTAATTGCTCTCCAAATTCTTAATACAATCCCGGTCACGAGTCACGGTAGCTTCAGGAGAACGTAGTTTTTCTAAACTTAAAATTATTAAAAATTATCTTAGGACAACCATGACTCAAGAGAGATTGGTAGGTTTATCTATAATGTCCATTGAAAAGAAATTATTAAATTCTTTAGACTTTGATGATCTCATTTCTGAATTTGCAAAATGTAAGGCCAGAAAAGTAAGTTTCCAAGTTTAAAAGTTTCCCCTCTGCTCATTTCTTCGCTGCGTTTTAGTTTAATGGTTTAGGCCTCCTGGGGATACCTCAATAAAAAAAACGCATTGAAAGTCTACCTCCTGGGTAATCTGGGAAAGGCTTATGCTTGTGTATCAGTTTATGTGTAAAAAAAATATAAAAAAGGGGCGCTTTCTACAAATCTTGCACAGGGCGCAAGTTTGGCTGGGGCCGGCGCTGCTCAGAACAACAATTCTTCGTCAATGCTATTCGCCTGTGGAATCTCCTTCCAACTAATTTAAAAAGAACAAATGCCGAAGCAAAGTTTCGCAGAGATCTTCGAAGTTATTTTCAAAGTGCATAGATTTCAAATCTGCCTTCCAATCATTACGCAACTGGGATTTCAATAAGTGAGATGTATGTAAAAATTAAATTTGATTCAAAATAATATGTAGTATTAAAATATAAACTCTTTCTATGTATGTAGCTTTTTCTCCATTTTTTTATATTGTATTTAATTAGCAGAACACTAATTTATAAGATTTATTTCTTACTGTGTATGCAATAAATGAATAAACTAAACTAAAACTAAATAAATAACAAACATTTTGAAATATGATATTTAGAATGCATTGCATAGTCTTAGGTTAATAATTAATATTAATAATTTAAAAGCTCTTAACATATGTTATTGTACATAAGGTTAATCATATAATATGTATGTACTCTCCTTTCTCTGCTTAAAATATAGAACTCTGTAAGCTTAGTAAAACAGAAGCTATTCTAGTTAAGTTTAGTTATTAAGAAGATTTCAAGGTGATCACAATATTCACAATAAAAGAGCTGAAGGTAAAACCTAAGTATCGTTTTTTTTATCAATACGGGATTCTATTTTTTGGTTTGCTTTCTTTTTCCCATTTTTTTTCTATAGCGGTGGATTTGAACTAGTACAGTGTACTTATATTAAGTTGAGTTTCGGATTGCTAATCCCCGATGCATTTTTACGATTCTCCCCCCAACATTTGGTCCAATCGAGACGGATAGAAGAAAAAATTGAAACTATTTGCTAATTGTCTGGAAGTTTTTTTGTACTACGAAAGCAAATTCGTTTGGATATTCGGACATATTTTAACCCTTTTGAATCCCAGATCCCATAAGTGATGTACATAATTAAAGGTATGTGCTGTGCGCTATTGAAATTAGTATAGAAAAATATAGTGTGTGCAAAGTTAATATTTTATTTAATTTATCACATATATGTATATTGATTTGATGAAATCAAATTAATCGTGTTTCATGCATATTAAAATAAGTATATACCTAAATATATATATTTTTTGGTATGTGCTTACGGAAAATTGATACATAGACTCTGTTAAACATTTTTTTGAGTACAATTTTAATTAAAGTTTTATATTGAATTTATATATTCATTATATTATTTTGGATTGAAGTGATAAAAACTTGCTAAGAGAATATTATGTATTCTTAAATTTTATACACATATTATATATTTATACAATATATATGTATATGTAGGTACATATACAAACACGTGTTTCAGGAACAAACTGTTTTTGGTTGTAAGGTTCAAGGTACAGTTTCGCAATCGTTTCTTAGTTTTTTGCTTACATAATTAATGTTTCAAGTCTCTTCTTGGCGAACAAGCAGTGATTTCTAAAAAAAAGGCCATTGATTAATTGCTCATGTTTTTTCCGACTCTCAAACTTTTATTTAAATTCGGTTCTTCTTTTGAATATATGTACATACATTATCAAATTTTATTTTCTGCATTTCTGCATATTAAATGCATTCTGCATTTTCGTCATTTTCATTACAAATCAAAGATTTTGCAACGATTTAAAAGAAAATCTCAAGCTTATCCAACTCTTTTTTGAACTTAATTTTTGATTTTCGTACAATTAAGGTTATATTTTAACTTTCCTTTTGAATAAATCAAATTTATATCACCTTTTTCATCATTTGAGATTGGATTGGTTGTTCCTTCTTTATACGTCGTTTTATAAAATGTCTGTTTTAAATGACTTCTACGTTAATCATAAGCAATTAAATGAATCAATAAGTCGCTATCATGATGTCTCTAAGCAAGATGAAATGACGCCTGGCATGCTTAAAGTTTGGAAAAAGGAATTCGAAAACTCTTGGGACTATTTTCGCAAAATTTATACAAAATGTTTGCAAAATGAGGACAAGAGTTTGGATGATGCAAAAATGGCATTACTCAACCAATAGATGCGATAGATTTATTAGCCAAACCTGAAAGCAAGGACCCTCTTATTCATCCGCAAAAGTCGGAATCAGAAAAAATAGATATTCTAATCCGAGTTCCACCTTGCGATGCGGAATGCTTCGAAGGTGATTATAAGTCATGGCCTACGTTTCGTGACATGATCACTTCAATCTACACCAATCACCCTCGTTTAAGTGATGTTGAGAAATTGTATCACTTACGTTTGAAGACAAAAAAGGAAGCACATGATATTGTTGATAAATTTCAACTTACGGCCGATAATTTCAAGCTTGCTTGAGCAGCCTTACAAGCTCAGTATGAAAATAAACGTATTCTGATTCACACTCAACTTAAGGTTCTTTTTTCATTGCCTTCGCTCACAAGTGAAAACGGTGCTGCTTTGAGAAAACTCCATAGAACGGTGAAAGATTGTTTGGATATTCTCAAAAATTATAAGGTGAATACTGAAAATTGGGATTCAATTTTAGTTTTTATCATTTCTCAAAAACTACCTGAAACAACATTATTTCTTTTTGAACAAAGTCTGTCAGATGACGAAAAAAATTAAATTCCTACATGGAATTCTATGGACGCCTTTCTCTCTTCCAGATACAAAGTACTTGAATCTGTAGAAGAGATCACTCAAGGCTCTCGAAAAAAGATAAACAATTTTTCAAATCCAACGACCAAAAGAGTCAATTCCTTTCATGTACAACAAAATAGTGTTTGTTGTAAAATATGCAACAGCAATCATCCCCTGCGTTTATGCAAAAAGTTTTTAGATATGGACGTCAATTCCCGACGTAAGTTAGTAAAAACCCAAAGATATTGCTACAATTGTCTTGCCCTCACACATCCCGTGTATCAGTGTAAAAGCAAAAGATCTTGCGATAAATGTGGTAAAAGACACCACAGTTTACTCCACTTTACAATGTCGAACACCCGCTTCAACGACACAAAATCTGTACAACCCCTCTCACTGAACGCCATCTCTCACACTAAAGATGCTGCCGTAGCTCCAGCCCCCACCGTCACCGTTACCACCGCCGCCACCCCCATACAGTCCACTTCAGTAGCTCCTCAATCAACCCTTTTAGAAAACAACGATGTTGTTCGAAGTTTTTTCGTCAATCAAAGTAAAAATATTTTATTAGCTATATTTATTAATAAAGATAAAGGCTCATAATCAAACATTCTTTTTGAGAGCCTTAATTGACCCTGGTTCAGAAGCAACATATATTTTACAGTCTGTAGTTAACAGATTAAAGCTTTTCACTCGTTCAACGAATGCTTATATTTCCGGTATTGGACAAATTCACAGTGAATTTTCAACAAATATGTGCCCTCTCGTTTTGGAATCTTGCATCAACCCCGATGTACATATACCCGTTTCCGCTATTGTGTTGAAAAAACTCACTGGTGATTTGCCATCACAAAACGTAGAAGCTTCAAACCTCGTTGAGCTCAAGAGCTTAAAACTAGCAGATCCCAACTTTGAAAAGCCAGCTGCAATTGACATATTAATTGGAGCTGATATTTACCCCCTGATATTACGTGATGGGATCAAAAGAGAGAATGATCCTGGACCCATAGCTCAGAATACAATCTTTGGATAGGTACTCTCGGGACCTTGTGTTGCTAAATTCAATAACCCACATTTGCAAACTTTTTTCAGTGACGTTTGTTTCGAAAAACAAATTCAAAAATTTTGGGAAGTCGAAGAAGTTCAGGATGTAAAACCCTTTTCGGCCGAAGACAAAATTTGTGAGAAAATTTATGTTGATACAACGACTCGAAATTCGGATGGAAGTTATACTGTGAAACTTCCATTTAAGACTCAGATAAATAATTTTGATCTTGGTCTTTCAAGATCAATAGCAATGTCACAATACTTGCGACAAGAAAAACGTCTCGAAAAGAATATGTCCCTTAAAGAAGAGTATGATAAGGTTGTAACCGAATACGTTTCACTTAATCAAATGTTACTTGTCCCAGAAAACTCATTAGATCTCGATCAACCCCATTTTTATTTGCCGCATCATGCAGTGCTTAAGCCAGACAGTACTTCGACAAAGGTACGAGTTGTTTTTAATGCAAGTGCATCCTCGAGTACAGGAAAAAGTCTTAACGATGTTTTGTATAGTGGTCCGGCTCTTCAAAACGATTTCCAGACCATTTTGCTAAGATGGCGACTTTACCCCTTTGTTTTCAATAGTGATATTAAAAAAATGTATCGCCAAATACATATTCATCCAGATCATCATCGATTCCAAAGGATTATTTTTCGAACACCAGAACCAGAATCCAACTTGGCTGATTTTGAGATAAATCGAGTCACTTTTGGGGTCAATTGCGCTCCATATTTGGCAATCCGCACTTTGCATCAATTAGCTTCGGATGAAGGCAGCAAATACCCTTTGGCGACAAATGTTTTGTTGTCAGATTTTTATGTGGACGACGTTTTCTCAGGAGGCTTCAATTTAGATTCGGTTATCAGTCTTCAGGACGAATTGAAAAATATTTTGTTAGCAGGTGGATTTAATTTAAAGAAATGGACCGCCAACCACCCTCGCCTGTTAGAAAACATCCCTCAGGAAGACGTTTTAGATCAGCATTTTCTCTTGTTCGATGAATCTTCCCATTCCAAAGCTTTGGGAATAGGATGGAATGCAAAAGAAGATTGTTTTTACATTCGTTGTCAATTACTTCCGCAGCCAAACTCTCGGCTTACCAAACGTGAATTGTTTTCGAATATTTCAAAAATGTATGATCCATTGGGGTGGTTAGCACCCACAACAATTATTTTGAAAATTTAATGCAGAGCGTCTGGAAAGACAAATTAGGTTGGGACGATCCCATATCCAATTCGCATTTAAATACTTGGGAAGAATATGTAAACTCGTTCCCAATGATAAAGGAAATAAAATTAAAAAGATGGATTCATTATAGGCCAGATTTTAAGGTAGAATTACACGGGTTTTGCGACGCATCTATGAATGCATATGCCGCTGTTGTGTATACCCGAGTATCAGACACAAGTGGAAATGTTTATACGAACATTCTTAGCTCGAAAACTAAGGTAGCACCTTTGAAAGCTATTTCAATCCCGCGGCTAGAACTTAGTGGGGCTGTCTTGCTAACGAAGCTAGTAAGCGCTGTACAAAGTAGTCTACACTTTCAAAACTGCCCCGTCTATCTCTGGACGGACTCAACAATCGTGCTCTACTGGATTCACGATTGTCCCTCGAAATTTGAAACCTTTGTTCGAAACAGAGTTTCAAAAATTCAAACCGAAGCTCCACCGGATGCTATTTGGAAACATGTTCCCTCCGAGCATAACCCCGCTGACATCGCGTCTCGAGGTGTTATGCCCCAAGTGCTGAGTAAAAATAACCAATGGTGGTGTGGTCCAAGCTGGCTCCAGTCGCCAAAGGAAACTTGGCCAGTTACAAATCTGCAAAAGGATCCCAATTGGAATCTGGAAACCCATAAACCCAAAAGTTTTGTTCTTAGAACCCCAAACGACATTTTAAAACGGTTTTCATGCTATTCCCGCGCTATAAAGGTAATAGCATATATGTTTAGATTTTTGAACTTAGCCTCGCGTACTCGAAAGAGGTTTTATCCTTACAGATATTCGTCGACACAATTAACCCATCATGAAATAATTTTTGTAAAAAATCGTCTCGTTATACAATCGCAGAGAATGTACTTCAGTGAAGAATATGAAAACTTGTATCATTCGAAACAAATCAGCAATAAAAGTTCAATTTTGTCGCTGAACCCTTTTTTGGACTCAGATAAGATCATGAGAGTAAACGGTCGTTTAGGTAATGCAAATTTGAGTTACAATGAAAAATTTGCCATTTTGCTTCCATATTCATGTCCCCTAGCAACTCTATTAGTAAAATTCGTTCATCAAATTTCCCTTCACGGAGGAAATCAACAAATTCTTTATTTGATCCGAAGATCATTTTGGATCCCAAAATTAAAAAATTTAATAAAAACATTTATACACACCTGTATGATCTGTACTCTACATAAAAGAAAAATACAATCTCAACTCATGGGAACCCTTCCCCCCGAAAGAGTCAACTTTTCCTTTCCGTTTACACATGTCGGACTAGATTTTGCTGGGCCCTTTGAATTGAAGGTTCACAAGGGTCGATTCTATAAAGGCCTGAAAGGATATGCATGCCTTTTTATTTGTTTTTGCACAAAGGCTGTGCATTTAGAAGCTGGGTGGTCTTTGGGAGGCCGGAATAAAATCCTTTAAAACACTTTTCAAAAAGACAGTTGGGAACTCGATGCTTACCTTCGAAGAATTTTCAACACTCCTTGTGAAGGTTGAATCGTGTCTGAACTCACGTCCAATTTCTCCCATTAGTGAAAATCCGTCGGATCTCCTTCCCCTTACCCCGGGTAATTTTTTGAAAGGTTCACCTCTAATTTCACTACCCGAAAATGAAATAAGCGCAAGTAACACCCAAAGTTGGCAAAAGGTTCAACAAATTCTACATTCCTTTTCAAAAAGATGGAAAGAAGAATACCTCACCGATCTTCAAAGAAGAACAAGGTGGAAATTCCCAAATCGAAATATTAACGTTGAAGACATTGTTGCCGTACGAAATGAGAATCAACCCCCTAATCAGTGGTGTTTGGGAAGAGTCGAGCTTGTTCATCCGGGAAAAGACGGTAGGGTTCGTGTTGTTACGGTTAAAACACAAAACGGAAATATCGTGCGCAATATTGCTAAACTGTGTCTTTTGCCTGCCAACCAAGACCTGTTTCAGGTACACACTTCAACTCATAGGAATGTTGATTGATTGATTCATTATATACATAAATCAAATTAAATTAAAGTTGTTGAAATTTAAATACGAAGAATTTGAATTAAAAAAAAAAAAAACAAAAAAAAACACACACACACACATAAACATTCATATATATTATTAGCACAGCACAAACTTTGAAATAAATTATAAAATTATTTGAATTTGTATTTGTAAGAAAAAAAAAAAAAAAAAACAATTATAACTATAACGATTAACCCTTAATTATAATCCTTCTAACATGTCGGAGTGAATCAGGGCACTCATTAATCAACCCTCAACGTTGGATTTTACTAACATTTTTTATATAGTAGCGAACCGAGGCGCTTCTTCAACAAAATACCTCCACCGATGGACATTTATAATTTTATCTGTAATATAAATAAAGTAACCTTATTAACATCTTTGCATTCTGCAAGGGAAGCCGGAATGTTAATGCCAAACTTGCATATTCAAATAAATAACAAACATTTTGAAATATGATATTTAGAATGCATTGCATAGTTTTAGGTTAATAATTAATATTAATAATTTAAAAGCTCTTAAACATATGTTATTGTACATAAGGTTAATCATATAATATGTATGTACTCTCCTTTCTCTGCTTAAAATATAGAACTCTGTAAGCTTCGTAAAACCGAAGCTAGTCTAGTTAAGTTTAGTTATTAAGAAGATTTCAAGGTGATCACAATATTCACAATAAAAGAGCTGAAGGTAAAACCTAAGTATCGTTTTTTTTATCAATACGGGATTCTATTTTTTGGTTTGCTTTCTTTTTCCCATTTTTTTTTTCTTTAGCGGTGGATTTGAACTAGTACAGTCTGCAGTGTACTTATATTAAGTTGAGTTTCGGATTGCTAATCCCCGATGCATTTTTACGATTCTCCCCCCAACAGTTAGTATTGTGCATATATCATCGAAAGCTATAATGAAAAGGACTACCGACAAAGGTAATCCTTGTGGTATTCCGTTATGTAGGGGATATTGTTTTGAGAAGCGGTTATTAATATTAGTATAAAACTTTCTTCTGGTTAAGAAAGATCTTACATACATATCCGTACATTTTTTTCCCTACACCCCATTTTTCAAGTTTTGTTAAAATAATGTGTGACCCAATCTTATCAAAAGCTTTTTCGAAGTTTTTAGCGGACAATGCCTTAGAGATATAATAATCAATATGAAGATGTGCATCGACACATCCTCTGTTCGCTTTGAAGGCAACTTGATTGGGTGAGATTAGTTTTTTTGTTTCGACAAAGCAAAGCAGTCGTTTGGCTACAATTTTTTCTAAGACTTTGGATAGGCAAGGGACAAATGAAATGATGGAATGCAAAAGAAGATTGTTTTTACATTCGTTGTCAATTACTTCCGCAGCCAAACTCTCGGCTTACCAAACGTGAATTGTTTTCGAATATTTCAAAAATGTATGATCCATTGGAGTGGTTAGCACCCACAACAATTATTTTGAAAATTTAATGCAGAGCGTCTGGAAAGACAAATTAGGTTGGGACGATCCCATATCCAATTCGCATTTAAATACTTGGGAAGAATATGTAAACTCGTTCCCAATGATAAAGGAAATAAAATTAAAAAGATGGATTCATTATAGGCCAGATTTTAAGGTAGAATTACACGGGTTTTGCGACGCATCTATGAATGCATATGCCGCTGTTGTGTATACCCGAGTATCAGACACAAGTGGAAATGTTTATACGAACATTCTTAGCTCGAAAACTAAGGTAGCACCTTTGAAAGCTATTTCAATCCCGCGGCTAGAACTTAGTGGGGCTGTCTTGCTAACGAAGCTAGTAAGCGCTGTACAAAGTAGTCTACACTTTCAAAACTGCCCCGTCTATCTCTGGACGGACTCAACAATCGTGCTCTACTGGATTCACGATTGTCCCTCGAAATTTGAAACCTTTGTTCGAAACAGAGTTTCAAAAATTCAAACCGAAGCTCCACCGGATGCTATTTGGAAACATGTTCCCTCCGAGCATAACCCCGCTGACATCGCGTCTCGAGGTGTTATGCCCCAAGTGCTGAGTAAAAATAACCAATGGTGGTGTGGTCCAAGCTGGCTCCAGTCGCCAAAGGAAACTTGGCCAGTTACAAATCTGCAATAGGATCCCAATTGGAATCTGGAAACCCATAAACCCAAAAGTTTTGTTCTTAGAACCCCAAACGACATTTTAAAACGGTTTTCATGCTATTCCCGCGCTATAAAGGTAATAGCATATATGTTTAGATTTTTGAACTTAGCCTCGCGTACTCGAAAGAGGTTTTATCCTTACAGATATTCGTCGACACAATTAACCCATCATGAAATAATTTTTGTAAAAAATCGTCTCGTTATACAATCGCAGAGAATGTACTTCAGTGAAGAATATGAAAACTTGTATCATTCGAAACAAATCAGCAATAAAAGTTCAATTTTGTCGCTGAACCCTTTTTTGGACTCAGATAAGATCATGAGAGTAAACGGTCGTTTAGGTAATGCAAATTTGAGTTACAATGAAAAATTTGCCATTTTGCTTCCATATTCATGTCCCCTAGCAACTCTATTAGTAAAATTCGTTCATCAAATTTCCCTTCACGGAGGAAATCAACAAATTCTTTATTTGATCCGAAGATCATTTTGGATCCCAAAATTAAAAAATTTAATAAAAACATTTATACACACCTGTATGATCTGTACTCTACATAAAAGAAAAATACAATCTCAACTCATGGGAACCCTTCCCCCCGAAAGAGTCAACTTTTCCTTTCCGTTTACACATGTCGGACTAGATTTTGCTGGGCCCTTTGAATTGAAGGTTCACAAGGGTCGATTCTATAAAGGCCTGAAAGGATATGCATGCCTTTTTATTTGTTTTTGCACAAAGGCTGTGCATTTAGAAGCTGGGTGGTCTTTGGGAGGCCGGAATAAAATCCTTTAAAACACTTTTCAAAAAGACAGTTGGGAACTCGATGCTTACCTTCGAAGAATTTTCAACACTCCTTGTGAAGGTTGAATCGTGTCTGAACTCACGTCCAATTTCTCCCATTAGTGAAAATCCGTCGGATCTCCTTCCCCTTACCCCGGGTAATTTTTTGAAAGGTTCACCTCTAATTTCACTACCCGAAAATGAAATAAGCGCAAGTAACACCCAAAGTTGGCAAAAGGTTCAACAAATTCTACATTCCTTTTCAAAAAGATGGAAAGAAGAATACCTCACCGATCTTCAAAGAAGAACAAGGTGGAAATTCCCAAATCGAAATATTAACGTTGAAGACATTGTTGCCGTACGAAATGAGAATCAACCCCCTAATCAGTGGTGTTTGGGAAGAGTCGAGCTTGTTCATCCGGGAAAAGACGGTAGGGTTCGTGTTGTTACGGTTAAAACACAAAACGGAAATATCGTGCGCAATATTGCTAAACTGTGTCTTTTGCCTGCCAACCAAGACCTGTTTCAGGTACACACTTCAACTCATAGGAATGTTGATTGATTGATTCATTATATACATAAATCAAATTAAATTAAAGTTGTTGAAATTTAAATACGAAGAATTTGAATTAAAAAAAAAAAAAAACAAAAAAAAACACACACACACACATAAACATTCATATATATTATTAGCACAGCACAAACTTTGAAATAAATTATAAAATTATTTGAATTTGTATTTGTAAGAAAAAAAAAAAAAAAAAAACAATTATAACTATAACGATTAACCCTTAATTATAATCCTTCTAACATGTCGGAGTGAATCAGGGCACTCATTAATCAACCCTCAACGTTGGATTTTACTAACATTTTTTATATAGTAGCGAACCGAGGCGCTTCTTCAACAAAATACCTCCACCGATGGACATTTATAATTTTATCTGTAATATAAATAAAGTAACCTTATTAACATCTTTGCATTCTGCAAGGGAAGCCGGAATGTTAATGCCAAACTTGCATATTCAAATAAATAACAAACATTTTGAAATATGATATTTAGAATGCATTGCATAGTTTTAGGTTAATAATTAATATTAATAATTTAAAAGCTCTTAAACATATGTTATTGTACATAAGGTTAATCATATAATATGTATGTACTCTCCTTTCTCTGCTTAAAATATAGAACTCTGTAAGCTTCGTAAAACCGAAGCTAGTCTAGTTAAGTTTAGTTATTAAGAAGATTTCAAGGTGATCACAATATTCACAATAAAAGAGCTGAAGGTAAAACCTAAGTATCGTTTTTTTTATCAATACGGGATTCTATTTTTTGGTTTGCTTTCTTTTTCCCATTTTTTTTTTTCTTTAGCGGTGGATTTGAACTAGTACAGTCTGCAGTGTACTTATATTAAGTTGAGTTTCGGATTGCTAATCCCCGATGCATTTTTACGATTCTCCCCCCAACAGTTAGTATTGTGCATATATCATCGAAAGCTATAATGAAAAGGACTACCGACAAAGGTAATCCTTGTGGTATTCCGTTATGTAGGGGATATTGTTTTGAGAAGCGGTTATTAATATCAGTATAAAACTTTCTTCTGGTTAAGAAAGATCTTACATACATATCCGTACATTTTTTTCCCTACACCCCATTTTTCAAGTTTTGTTAAAATAATGTGTGACCCAATCTTATCAAAAGCTTTTTCGAAGTTTTTAGCGGACAATGCCTTAGAGATATAATAATCAATATGAAGATGTGCATCGACACATCCTCTGTTCGCTTTGAAGGCAACTTGATTGGGTGAGATTAGTTTTTTTGTTTCGACAAAGCAAAGCAGTCGTTTGGCTACAATTTTTTCTAAGACTTTGGATAGGCAACGGATCAATGAAATTGGCCGATAATTTTCAACTAGATTATTATCTTTATTTGGCTTGAGGATAGGAAGTAGTGAGGCTGTTTTCCAGCTCTGGGGAATATTTGTTGAATCGAGTATATTATTGTATAAAGATATTAGTCGGATTTTAGCTTCATTTGGTAAATTTTTTAACATTGGGTAATTTACACGATCTCTTCCAGGTGTTCCAGGTGCACGTTTCAAATTCTATAAAAGAAATTGGTTCCTCAATTCGTCTAGCAGCAGGGTTAGTAGCGTGTAATGGTGAGGGGTTATTTAAAGTAAGAGTCTTGGTGTTATTGAATACAGAGTGAAAGTTAGAGTCATTGGAGGAGCTCGACCAGGTTTGGGCAAAAACGTCACAGATATTGTCTTGGTCAGTTATAATAAGGTTTTGGGATTTGATACTTTTTATGTTTATTGTTGAGCGATTTCCTGCCAGCACACGAATATTTTGCCATATTTTAGAAGAAGAAGAGTTGGGGTTGATGGTGGTGGTAAATTCGGAAAAACTCTTTGCCTTGCTGTCCTTAAGCATTCTGCGAAACTTTGCATTCGATTTTTTGTATTGAATCAAATTAGGTTGAGTTGGCCTTTTGTGGAATTCTCTCAGAACTAGCATCTTATCTTTGCGAAGAGAAGAAAGTTCAGAGTTCCACCATGGGACTATCCTCTTATTTTTATCTCGATGTGTAGGGTGAGTTTGATGTACTGAAATATTAGCTGCTGTTCGCATGGCTTTTAATATCAATGCAGCTTCCTTATAAGTATTATTGGTTGAATATTTATCTAGGAGATATTCGTTGGTTTTTTTCTTGAAAAGAGGCCAATTAGCATTGTCAGTTTTGAATTTTGGGCTATAAGTTTCATTGACATATGTGTGTCCAATAATAACAGATCATGTAAGGTTTTCCAGGAGATGCACGGAAATAATTGGGGGGATGAGCAGGTAATGTCTATATGGGTGAAAGTATTGTGTGTTGAGAGGTGAGTCGGTGAGCCATCATTCAAAAATTGCACCTCTTGAGTTTGTGGATGGAGACCCCCAGAGAACGCTCCAAGCGTTGACATCACCACCACAAATTAAGGGTGAATTGATTTGGTTAACAATGTTGTGTAAATCACTTGTTTGAAAATTTTCATTTGGATGAATGTAAACGCCAATATAGGTAATTTTCATTGCAAGTTCCAATTTGCTTGGTTGGATGGAGTTAAATTTGGAAGTGGTGTTTTGGACTCTTTAAGTCCAGATATCGTGGGATTGCTTGATACGTTTGTGTTTGTTTGTTTGACATTTTCAGCGAAAGAGCCAAAGGAGGTTGTTGTTGTTTGCGTGGCTCTTTAAAATTCGTTTTGCTTCACCGACAGAGCACTTATTAATTGTTTTGATAGACAAAATCTCTTTGGCTTGCTTGTAACTGGGACACGTTTTTGAGGATGAAGGGTGTGGCAAAGAGCAGTTTGCGCACATTGTACGGGAGCAGACTTCAGGTGAGTGAGGTGGAAGGTTACATTCGACGTGGTAGTCAATGTCACTTATAGAGAGAACTTTTCTTATAAGATTGTTAGCAGTATTTATGATAGTTTGTTTTGGGTGTTTTGAGTTGAAGTTAATGATCCTTCCTGATGAAGTTGGTTTTTGAAACCAATCCATTTTTTTTGTCAAGATACGGTAGTCGGTTATTTTTTTCTTTTTTAACAGTGAATTGAAGCTTTTTATGAAAACGATTGAGGGTGGCTAATGTATTTTCTACGTCCTCTTCTTCTACAATTGCAAAAATGTCGTCTACATATTTTGTGAGAATTTTAGGTTTAGTTTTTAGTTTGTCAAGAAGTTCTTCGAGCACGATGTCTGCTATAATCGGAGATGCAGGGTTTCCCATCGGCATTCCATCCCTTTGTTGGTATATTTTATTACCATTAACTAGGTAGTTGTTCTCGATTATACAAAAATGTACTAGCTCCAGAAATGTAGATTTTTTGATGGTAGTGTGTTCTTTAATTGTGTCCCACTTTTTACTTAAAAGGTCAAGTGCCAGTTTCAAGGGAATGTTAGTGAAGAGGGAAACAACGTCAAAAGATACTAAAATTTCGTCCTTGTCAATACTCAACCCGCTTAGCTTCGATTTAAATAGGAGAGAATCCTTGGCATTATATTTCCAATTCAAGGTGATGTTATTCAAAATGTTTATCAAATATTTCGCCAATTTGTAGCAAGGTCCTTTGTCGATGAACATATTGGTCGAAGAGGAAGACCTACCTTATGAATTTTTGGGAGCCCATAAATTCGAGGGGCAACTGAGTTGTATGTAGTCATTGCATGTTTTTGGCATTGGTCAATTATTTCGTTTTCATACAGATATTTGATGAGTTTGTTGTTTTTATCTTGCAGTTTTGCTGTTGGATCTCTGCCAATAAACATTCCTATCTTCCATCAAGTTCTGCATTTTAAATTCATAGTCTTTTTTGTACATCGCTACAGTAACGTTGCCTTTGTCCACTGAAACAATTACTAATTCTTTGTTTTTGCGAAGAAATTGTTTTGTTTCATTGAAAGTATACGTGATTATTTGTCGAATTCTGTGTGAGATTTCTTCCTGATGTAATTGCTAAGTATGTCTGCGAATTTGCCACGGGCTTTTTCCCTCTCGTCTGTATTTTTGAGAGTTTGTATGCAGTCTTCACCGTCTGCGATGATTTTGAAGAGTGTATTAGGAGTGGAGCGAATAGTACTAGGTAGTGAATATTTTGGACCAGCGAAAGTAAGTATTGTATATCGTCTGGTATGGCAACACTTGTCTTGTTCACAAACCATTTCTTGTTTAGCTTCAAACCGTATTTTTCTTTAATTCTCTCTTTAAGTGATGTCAGTTTCTTGTTTTGTTTTTGCTTTAACTTTTCGTAGCTGTTGTTGTTTTTAATTTGTTCATGATGGAGAAAGCTTTCATACTCTTCTTCTGATAAGATTGAACGGATGTAATTTTCTTTGTTTGTTATGCTATTAGTAATAGTGGTTAAGTTTGTATGTTTCACGGAAATAAATAAATTTAAAATCTTGCAAAGAAAATTGTGTTTGATTTTGTGATAAGACTTGAATAAATAAGACTTATTTAAGCATGATTTTTACCAATCTCTTGTTTAAGTAGTTCTTCAAGATGCACTGTTGTGTTTGTTAAGAAATTCGGTGTTAGTCCAAGTTTTCTACAACTCATGAGAAAAACGTTGCTTGATGTTGTTTTTATTCTCTTTGTGTTGAGTTTTCTATATTGTTTTAGTTTGCTGCAACATTTTTTACCATATTTATTCCTCATACTATTATAGAATGCCATGGTTGTGGTTGTTGTTGTTATTGAATTGTTAGGTGGAATTCAAAAATTGCGGCGAGCCCTCCGCTGATTATAGTTGTTGGTGGAAGTGACCTTTTCAAAGTGATGAAAATATTAATGTCGGGCTATAGGTCAATGAAAAAACAATTATTTTTGTTGTCACGAGCGACGTTTCGTTCATGTCTATGAACATCATCAGGTGTGGCAATTAATCTATATTTGCATTAGTAAATTGGTTACAATTTGATAACATTGAGAAACTATGAAAACTTACACTTGTTACATGAATATTGCACTTAAGAATAAAATCATTTGATTCACAACAATTTTTACAAAAATTAAAAAATTAGACCTAACTACACAAAGTTCAACTGACAAGTAACAGGCATAGGAAAATTAGTGTCAAAAGATCATATTGTTAGAAGTTTGTATTCTCGTACTCTCTAACAAGTGTTTGTACCAAAAACACTCTATTACCAAGACCGGAATCATTCGTACGTTTCACTCTCCAAAACCCGTTTGTTTACATTGTTGTATTTGTAATTTTGACAATTAATCCATGAATAGATGTGAGCACAAACAAAAAAAAAAACGATGCCGTGGGCTAGCGGCATTTTGCACAGCAAAAACAAAATGGAGGTGTTAATAAGTTTTTTTCAGGTTTTTCTTTTTACTTTTTTTCGATGAAGAAGTCAGTTTTAAGCTTTAATTTTGCAGGCATTTTGTGGATAGTGAACCAATGTACCTTTTTGTCTTGAAAAAAGCATGTTCAACATCAGTTTATTATAATTAATTCACTAATTTACAAAAATCACTACGAAATTCTTCAAATTTCAAAATTAACCTCGGATTTTTGTATCAAAGATGCGTTCGAAGATACATCAAGTTAAGGGTGCGAGCGCAATTTTTGTATTGAATTCTAATAAATTTTCGTTAATGAACGGCCCAAATATTTTTTTTGCAAGTAATTAAAATCTGTATCAATTTAATTAATCCAAATGTATTTATAGTTTGTTTTTAATGATTTAAGCTTGCAACTATTTTTGAATTCCATTTTGATTAATAAATATTATATTTAAAAAAAGTAGTTATAATCAAAAAATACCTTATCCATAACATTCTTGATTGATGGAAGCATATGTACATGTATCAAAAAAAAACTATGCATCAAAGGAACACCAATGTTTTAAAAAAGTAATCAGAACGATTATAGCGAACCTGTTGAATAAATGCAGAGCAAATAAAAAACAAATTTTGACATATCTCACAAAATGAAAACGTCTTAAAATCGTTCTGAATTCATGCACAACTCATTCAATAGATCAAGTAATCGACATAAATGTTGATTGTTGACGTACAGAATTTTTTTTAGTGAATTCCCACAGTTTAACGCAAAATATAATTTTCATTTATTCCTTAAAAATGTTTAGTTACCAAAGTTCAAGTTTACTTATTATTGTTTGAAGGGTATTACATTACATTTTATAAATACAGAACATAGAAGAAAATATACATAAACAATAGTTTTCAGATATAAAGCAGAGGTTAGTATAGAAAAATATTTTTGAGAAAGTCAATAATATTTTAGGTATGTTAATTAAAGAAATTTCCGCTTCAGCTAACCTTCATCAACTTTTTAGAAAAAAAAAATTAACATTAATAGCAGCCAATTTTTTCATAGCATATTTAATTGTTCAGATTGTAAAATGTCTAGAAATTTGCATATGCTACAAAATTCGTAATTTTATGCGTAAGCATGGAAGATAACATTATTTAGCCAAGAAGTCTCGATTTTGTCGCGTTTACCGGTTTTTTTCTATCGGGTGTTCGGTTTCCCCATACTGGAATAAAAAAAGTTACTTAAATCTATTTATTTCACTCATTTAGTTGGTATTGTTTGTAACCATATTCCCTATTTCTATTCCTTAAAGTTGCTTTACACAAAGCAACTTATTTTTAAAACATGGTTCCCTCAAATTTTTATTCCAAAATCTAACTACAAACAAAATTCTAACGCTAACAAAGTCCCTTAAAACGAAATTTTCAGGAATATTTCTGCAACAAACAAAACTAAAATTTGGTCTTGCAATTATCGAACTGCTTAAATGATGAAAATACTAATCTAATTGAGGAATCTGAACTAGCTAAAGTTGGCAATAGAACTTCACAAGTATGCTTCTCGTAGCATTTTCTGTACAAACAAATACGGAGGCACCCGCCTATTGTTTCCACCTGAACTTCTAACGCCGCGCGCCGCCAAAAAAAATGCTCTAAGCAAACTACAGCTGAAAAAATTGTCGGTTTTGTTGTTTTACAAAGTATTAAGTTACACTTTTGTCCATTTCCAATTATACTCAAACAGTTGCTGCTCATATTGCGTTCGCAAATAATTTAAGTAAATAAAAAACAGCACTAATAAATCATTAAATATGTATTTGGTCAATTTTATTTTATTTAATATACATTTACAACATTTATTTGGATTGAAATTAAAAAGCTATACAAATCTTCCAATTTAAGACCATGTCAGCACTTCAGATTCTGTTGGTAAGGATTGTTTAGTTTTTGAACGAGGCCATGAAACATTCAAAATGAAGCATTTAGATGGGGCTGATTACTATAATGAAGCATTTTGATGGGCCAAAGCACTAATTGTGAGAATGTGTTTGGTTTTTTGCATCATTTCACGCACACTTTCTCACATTTAGTGCTTTCTAGCTTTTAGGCAAACCGAAATGTCAGTCTGAGATTCCGGTCTTGGTAATAGAGTGTTTTTGGTTTGTACTGAGGGCTTATCTCTTCCATGTCAGTTGATTATCTGCTAAAAATATTGTTCTCGTCATCAGGCATATTTAAACCCTTCTCTTTCTCTTTTGAACGCTTTCTTTTAGCTAAAAGATGTAATGGTACTTTGAGTTTCCAGCTGGGGTAAATACTCAGCGGTGTTTCCAGGGTTCAGAACTAAAGAGAGTACTAGAAACTTTAGATTTAGTAATTTAGCTTGTATTTTATTATTTAAATTAAAATAAATGTATAATTTAGTGATTCCCTTGTTATTTGTTTTGTATCGAGGGTTGTCTTCTAGCTAGGCGTGTTGTGTTGATGCTGTAGTAGAGTTATCTCCGTTTGCCGGTACTATGGGTTTGCTTCCTTTTAATGTTTTAAAATCCATTTAAATCATAAGTAAGAGCATATTTTTATTGTTGCTATAGTTAGACACAATGGTAGGCCATATAAGCTTGGTGGCTCGTGGTGGTCGTTGTGTGGTGCGTTTTATTCATATCATCGGTAGCGGCATCGGCTTGTTATCTTTCTTATCTTCTATTTCTATTATCTCCCACGACGATTGTTCAATCAACGATTTAATTTATGTAATACTGGTTTTCGTTAGTATGTAATACTGGTTTGGTTGGGTGTGGTGAGTTTGTGAGTTTTTGTCTTGTCGCTTTAAGTATACGATGTGTGACTTGCTGTTTGTATCAATCTTAGTCAGTCTGTCTTTCGAGGTAGGTCATGGCATCTGGTGCATGAAAATTATATGCAATTTTATAAATTTATATTTTGTATAGGAATGGCCTGGCCAATAGCGTCGGTCAGAGGATTTTTGTCATTCGTAATTTTTCATTATAAATTATTAAATAATTATCAAACTTTAATTGTAAATGTAGTTTGAAAATCAAAATTCATAAAAAAAAGCAATGTGCTTATATAACGATGCATCAAAAGAAGTTTAACGGAATGACGATCCAAGCGATTGGAAGGAAGCTAAAAAGATACTAGTTAGGAATTTTTGTGAAAAGATTCCTTTTTAAAATTAAAGGAGCAATCCGATAAAGTATGTTAAAAAATTAATAATCATAATAAATATTATCAATGACGGGCTTTAGGCCAATGAAAAACAAAATTATTTATGTTGTCACGACGACGTTTCGTTCATGTCTATGAACATCATCAGGTGTGGCAATTAATCTATATTTGCATTAATAAATTGGTTACAATTTGATAACGATCAACAACATTTTACTGAACAACGGATACCCACAAAAACTTATAACCAACCTGATAAAACAATATGAACACCAAAAACATAAGAGAAGTAAAATAGATGACGATAAACACATATACAAATCATTAACCTACATAAAATACAACGCAGATCGCTTTAAAAATACTCGACTCTTTGATACAGACAAATATATAATAACCATGAAAGCAACAGTTACGTCTGAGACGTCACCTACAACGGTAATCCCGTTACCCTTTCCTACACCCTTTGTCAATAGTTTATTTCCCTTCACCTCTGAACACGCCCCTCTTGCCTAACGGTAGTTTAACTTAAGTCATAACGGTTTCCCACCATTTTTTCTAACATAGCAAAATCTATCCACAAACGGATACACCCCCTTTTCCCCTACAGACAGTAAACGAAAAAGACAATACCTACTCATATTTCATTCTATTCAAATGAAATATGAATATTTTGTAAACAAGTGCATTCTTCTCCCACGGGAAGCACTTTGCGTTTTGATAAATATTATGTGGAATAGTTCACTAGGTAGGAATAATTATTTGTAAGTTTAGTTTTAATTCAACAAGCTCTCAAATAGGTGCAGCCTTGCTATGGACAGCGGCCTTTTGTTAGCAATTTAAAATAACAAATAATCATTGTAATGTTATAAATAAAATAAATAAATAATAAAAAAAAAGAAAAAATAAATATAAAACAAAAAAAGAAACTTTATGTTTTTTTTATAATAAACGTTGAGACTCAAGACATAATTGGCGCAGTCGGTCGTGCGCTTAAGCACAAATATAAAAACGCGATTTACCTTAAAGTTCGTGTAAGAACAAAATAAGGAAAAAGTGCGAGTTTACCTACCACAAGTTCGTGTAAGAACAAAATAAGGAAAAAGTGCGAGTTTACCTACCACAAGTTCGTGTAAGAACAAAATAAGGAAAAAGTGCGAGTTTACCTACCACAAGTTCGTGTAAGAACAAAATAAGGAAAAATTGCGAGTTTACCTACCACAAGTTCGTGTAAGAGCAAAATAAGGAAAAAGTGCGAGTTTACCTACCACAAGTTCGTGTAAGAACAAAATAAGGAAAAAGTGCGAGTTTACCTACCACAAGTTCGTGTAAGAACAAAACAAAAAAAAAAACAACAACGCGAGTTATTTACCTTAAAATTCGTGTAAGAAAAAGAATAAGGAAAAAGCGTGAGTTTACCTACCACAAGTTCATGAAAGAACAAAACAACAACAAAAAAATAATAAAACACGCGAATAAAGTGCAACTCTAACAAATAGTCAACAAGACGAACCCAGGAGCACCAGCAACAGCGGCAGCAGTAACAGCAGAAACAGGAGTAAGTCGCGGCTTAACTTTATCATTAGATCTAATAAAATATTTAAACGGGTTTCATTGATTTCTTAGATAGGGCTTATCCCTCCCTTTGCAAATTTGAACTAGATGTCCAATTAATTTGTCTAGATATAATTAAAAGCAAATTAGTGGGGAAAGCTAGAGAAGCGATAGAGATATGTAAATAATAATGCTTCCACTTGGGAAGAAATCAAAAAAATATTATATCAGTATTTCGGTGACAGGAAATCTATAGAACAGCTAAACGATGACCTGCGAGGATTACAATTCCATGACAGCTGCCAGAACTTCTATGATAGGATTAAAATAGCACTTAGGAGACTTAATAGCAAGACAAATCGGGACAAGACAATTATTTCTTCCATAGAAATAAAGAAAAATTGTGAAATGTCACTTAGGTTATTTATAAGTAAAATTCCAGAACCAATGAAAGGCATATTGATATGCAGACAGCCGAAAACATTGGAGCAGGCCATGGACATCCTTCATGACTCTGGCTATGCTTATACGAAAATTGCTACAAAAAACAATCCTAATAACAATTCTAGACTAGATAAAAATCCCAATAACATGATACCAGAAAAAAAAATTTCACAAAATTATCAAAACCCTTCTTATAACAACAACAATAACTATTAACCAAAATAACGAATCGAGGCAGTATAGAAATTATAATTCTTCAGGACAGTTCCGAAGTCAAAATAATAACAACCCTAATAATAATAATTTTGGAAACTGGAGAAATTCTTCAGGACAGTTCCGAAATTACAATAATAACAACCCTAATAACAATAACTCTGGAAACTGAAGAAATTCTTCAGGCCAGTTCCGAAATCAAAACAACAATACTAACTCAAATATTTACAGAAATAATAAGACAAATTTGAGTAATAATTCTAGCAATAGCAATACAAATAATGCTGAACCTATGGACACTCTTTCCGCTTCCTACCAGAGGCAAGTTAATTTGCAGGGTTCGGATTTTCAGGAAAACAGCCTACAGGCCGATTACCCTATATAGTTGTAAAATCAAAAACTAGGGATCTAAGAATTCTTATAGATCCAGGCTCAGAAACGAGCATAATAAATCCGGAAATTTGTCACCCCAAATGGGCAACAAATCTCAGAACTCCAATCAAAGTTAAGACAACAAGTACTCCAATATATATCAACAAAAAAGTCAAAACTCCTTTATTCAAAGAATTCGGTAAAGATAAAACAGCTGAATTTTTAGAATTTAAATTTCATTAATTGTTCGATGGATTGATTGGAAATAATATCCTCCTTCCGTTAGAAACAATTCTTGACTTTAAAAAGAAAAAATTGTTAATAGATGAAACAGAAATACCAATTTATTTTAATGAAAGTGAAGAATATGAAAAACAAATTCCCCAATTGGAAATGTACCACACTGAAACGAGTAGTGACCCCATTCCTGAACAAATAAGAATCCAACATCTAAATAGTATAGAAAAAGCAGAAATAATGAAACTTATTTCTCAATACTCAAGTATTTTCTACCAAGAAGGAACTGAACTATCTTTTACGAAAGCGATTAAGCATAGTATTAAGACAGTCAATGATATTCCAATTTACACTAAAAGCTATAGATACCCTGAAGTCCATAAGACAGAAGTATCTAAGCAAATAAATGATATGCTCCAACAAGGCATCATATGTCCAAATAATTCCCCATATTCGGCACCTATCTGGGTCGTTCCGAAAAACGAAGACGCATCTGGTAAAAAGAAATGGAGAATAGTTATAGATTATCGAAGATTGAACGAAGTTTCAATCGACGATAAATTTCCAATCCTAAATATGGACGACATACTTGGTAAATTGTACTTTACAACGCTTGACTTGGCAAAAGGCTTCCACCAAATTGAAATAGCGGAAGAAGATATACGAAAAACGGCTTTTTCAACTGATAGGGGTCATTACGAATTTGTTCGAATGCTTTTCGGTTTGAAAAACGCCCCTGCCACCTTCCAAAGGCTGATGAATTCAGTCTTATCAGAATTTATCGGAAAAATTTGCCTAGTGTATCTAGATGGCATTATTGTCTTTTCTACATCTCTAGAAGAACACATAGCATCATTACGAAAAATATTTAAGCGTTTACGTGAAGTCAATTTAAAGGTACTGTAGATGCGTATGTACAAAGACTAGACCGTTCTCCTTAACATCTACTTTTATTCTGATTTATTCTTCTTATATCTAACAATTCATTTTAAGTTTGAATGACATTTAGTATACATAAATGAACAGAATGAATACATGATTGATAATTTAGGTATAGGGTGTACAATGTACATGATTAAATATTAAATAAATCAGGTGGGTTGACTCGACCTGAGTCCCCACAGTACTCCCCCGCTGGTAGAGATTCCATATACTAGTGATATTTGGATGGAATAATGACTTTTCGGCCTGATCGAGTTGTTGTTTGAACCGGTGTAGCAGGTGTCTGATTAGGTTTCGATGTCTTGGGTGGTGGATTCCTCGTATTCGTTTGTTTGTTATTAGTTTTTGGCTCATCCGTTTCCTCAGCATTGATAAAAGCTGCTTTTAACCTGTCGATAGAAATGTTTTTTATTTTGTTTTTTACTTTAATAGAAAAATATTTAGGAAATTTTTTAAGAATAACATAAGGTCCTTCGTATGGTGGTTGAAGTGAAGATCTAACACTGTCAGTTCTTATGAAAACATGAGTACATTTTTCTAAGGACTTCTGTACGAAAAATTTGGGTCTTGCATGGTGGTTGGTTACTGTTGGTCGTAAGGTGGACATGATTTTTCGCAATTCTTTCACAAAGTCTTCTGAAGTTGAGAAGTTAATTGTCGGTTCAGAAACATATTCGCCTGGTAACCGAATTGTTTCACCATAGAGAAGTTCTGCTGGGGTGGCATCCATGTCTTTTTTGAAGGACGTCCTCAAACCAAGCAAGACGAGAGGCAAAACTTGGAACCAGTCGGCAGTTCCATGGCACATTATGGCAGCCTTAAGGGAGCGGTGCCAGCGCTCGATGATCCCGTTGGATTGCGGATGATAAGATGTTGTTCTGCAGTGTTTTATTCCTAAAGTTTTGTTCAGCTCGCAAAACAGTGTTGACTCGAATTGTCGTCCCAAATCAGTGGTTATTTGTAATGGAATTCCATATCGCGATATCCAACCATGGAGTAGGTTTTGGGCTACTGTCTCTGCCCTGATATCTTCCATAGGGTACGCTTCTGGCCATCGGGTGTATCGATCTATGATCGTTAATAGATACCTATAACCGTGTGATGTAGGCAAAGGGCCAACTATGTCCATGTTGATATGGGTAAAACGCTGGGATGTCAGACTGAATGGGGCGATTGGTGCTTTGTTGTGTCGACTGATTTTTGATTTCTGGCATTGTATGCAGTTCTTTACGAATTTTGTGCAATCTGCTCTCATTTTGGGCCAAACGAATCGCTCTTGAACGAGTTTAAGAGTAGCTCTTACGCCAGGATGAGAAAGACTGTGCAGGTTTCTGAGAACTGTGTTTCTGCTGCTTTCGGGGACAAACGGTCGGATCTTTGGAGTCGATGTGTCACAAAAAAGTTTATATTTTGTTGTTCCTGGAAATGACAGAAGCTTAAAACGTAATGAAGTTGAGTTACCTTCTTCAAGTAAGGACTTCAGTTCGGCATCGTCAATCTGTTGTTTCGCAATCACTTCTAAGTCGATTGGATGAGAAACGTAAACTGCGTTTATCCTCGATAAGAAATCCGCTACTTCGTTTTGATTTCCAGGAACGTGCAAAATTGATGTTGTGAACTGGCTGATGAAGTCGAGTTGCCGAATACGTCTTGGTGATGCCTTATTCAGGTTGGAACGCATAAATTAGCGGCTTGTGGTCGGTGTAGATGGAGAATGATCTTCCTTCCAATAGGTGTCGAAAATGATTCACGCCCTCGTACATGGCCAAGAGTTCACGGTCGTATGTGCTCCGTGTCTTCTGGGATTCAGTGAGTTTTTTCGAAAAAAATCCTAGTGGTTGGGAAGTGTTGTTCGTTACTTGGTTTACCACAGCCCCAATTGCACTATCCAAAGCGTCAGTAAACAGATACAGCGTTGCGTTTGGAATGGGATATGTAAGCACAGTAGCGTTGGCCAAATCGGACTTGCACTTTTCAAAGGCGATGTCGCTCTCTGGTGTCCACTTGATTGGTGTGTTATCATTCTTCTTATTACCTTGAACGAGGTTAAAAAGAGGAATTTGACTAACAATGGCATTGGGAATAAATTTCCTGTAAAAATTGATCATGGCCAGAAATTTTTTTAAATCTTTGGCGACAGTAGGTTTTTTAAACTCTACAATGTTTTGAACCTTCTCTGGCAAGGGTTTGATGCCATGTTGATCAACGGAGTATCCCAAAAATTTTACATTCGATTTTCCAAAATGGCATTTTAAAGGATTTATTTTAAGGTTATACTCACGAAGTCGAACAAAAACTTCTTCAAGATGTTTTGAATGCTCAATTTCATCTTCTGACGCAACCAGTATGTCGTCAATGTACGGGAATACATAGTTCAAACCGTTTAGAGCTTCGTGTATGTAGCGTTGCATGGTTTGTGCTGAATTTCTCATGCCATAAGGCATAAACAGGTATTCTATAAGACCAAACGGTGTCGTGATGGCGGTCTTTGGTATGTCTTCCGTTCGGACCGGGATCTGATGGAACGCACGCTGCAGATCGATCGTTGAAAAAATCTTCTTTCCGTTTAAAATGTTAACAAAGTCCATGACGTATGGAAGCGGATATCGGTCAGGCAACGTGTTTGCATTGAGAGCGCGAAAGTCACCACATGGTCGCCAGTCTCCATTTGACTTCTTAACCATGTGGAGTGGACTCGCCCAATGACTTTTTGATGGCCTACATATGCCCTTTTCCATAAGATATGCGAATTCCGCTTTGGCGGCTGCAAGCTTTTCTGGTGATAATCGTCTAGGTTTAGCAAAAACGGCTGGTCCTGAAGTGACAATACAGTGTTCCGTGAGGGATTTCTTTTGAATTCCAGCGGTGTTGAGCGAAGCGAGATCTTTGAATTTTGTGAGCAAATCTGCAAACGGGTGTTTAGTATCAAAAGTTTTAATTTCGCATTTACCTGAGGTTGACTTCCCAGTCGTAGACAACTTGGTGGTTTCATCAATGAGACGATTATTCTTGACATCAACAAGAAGGCCGTAATGTTGTAAGAAATCGGATCCTATAATAGGTTGTGCCACGTCTGCGATGTAGAATGTCCAGATGAATACCCTGCGTAGTCCAAGATTAACTTGACAGCGTTGGCTTCCGAAGGTTTTTATTTTTGTTCCGTTAGCAGCAAAGAGTGTGGTGTTGCAATGAAGAGACTTCTGATGTTTTTTGGGGGGCAAGACAGACACGTCAGCACCGGTGTCAATTAAATATTTCTTGTGTGTTGTCTTATCCGAAACATACAAACGTTGAATATGCTTGACAACTGTTGTCACCGAGGATGGTGACAACTCTAATCGTTTTTTGAACCGGTTGAATTTTTATAACTGCATGGTTGCTTGCAATGAATTGCATTGTCTTTGTACCTGTAATGGTACCAACATATATCGTAACGTTTACCGTTTGATTGTGTTGGGTCTCGGTGGTGTGATGGTGTTGAGTTTCGATGGCGTGAGCGAGATGGTGTTTTGTTGCGATGGCGGTGACATGAGTTTTCAAACTTGTCGATTCGGCGGCTGAGTGCTTCGATTTTATGTATGAGACTTTCTTCATGAAGAGAAGTGGCATCACGGTGGTCAATCCTGGATATATGGCTTCCATTTGATGTGGTTTCAAGAATCGAGTCAGCTACTTGTACGAGTTTTTTTACGTCTTCACTTTTGAAGGCAGCTAAAATGGCTTGTACTTCTGTGGGTAGACGTTGAAGCCATATGCTTTTTAGGAATTCTTCTCCGACTGAATTTCCTGCTTGACCCTTAAGCTCGTTGAAGAGTTGGGATGGCTTTCTATCACCTAAGTCAACATCCGATAAAAGTTTCCTCATCTTTTTGTGCTCGGAGTCCGAAAAGCAATCGATTAGAGCTTTTTTTAGATTTTCATATTTTCCAGATGCAGGTGGTTGTAACACAGCGTCTCTCACTTGTGCGGGGACTTTTCCGTCCATCGAACCAACAACGGCATTAAATCGAGAAAAATCTGAGGTTATTCGACACGTTGCGAATTGTGCCTCCATGCTGGCAAACCAGATTTCGGGCATTTCAGTCCAGAAAGGGGAAACCTTCATCGAAACCCGCAATACTTCGTTCTCGTTGCCGAAAATTTGACCTGAACTGCTAGTGCCACCGGTTGTTCCATCTGTATGGCTTCCATTGCTATCGCCCCCTTCGTAATTTTTACTATTGTTACCTTCAGCGTGAAGTGGACTACTTCCTTCCTTCATAGTTGGGTTTACTTCGTTAATTTGTTACGACTTCTAATGAATGTGATAAATAACGTTAAATTAAAACGAATAAAACAGTTTTTTTATTTTAAAGGTATGGAAAATTTCCACGCGGTAGGTACTTGTTTCTAACGGGGTCACCAGATTGTAGATGCGTATGTACAAAGACTAGACCGTTCTCCTTAACATCTACTTTTATTCTGATTTATTCTTCTTATATCTAACAATTCATTTTAAGTTTGAATGACATTTAGTATACATAAATGAACAGAATGAATACATGATTGATAATTTAGGTATAGGGTGTACAATGTACATGATTAAATATTAAATAAATCAGGTGGGTTGACTCGACCTGAGTCCCCACAGTACAATTGGATAAAACCGAGTTTTTAAAAAAAGAAACTGAATTTTTGGGCCATGTCGTCACCCCAATAAAATTTCAGCAATCAAAAACTATAAACTTCCTACAACAACGAAGCAAATGAAAGCATATTTGGGAATAACCGGTTATTACCGGAAATTTATAAAAGACTTGGGTAAAGTAGCCAAACCAATGACTGTATTCCTGAAAAAAATGAGCAAAAATTGATATAAATAATCCAGAATATATAGAAAGTTTCGAGGAACTAAAATCCTTGATCATATCAGACCCAATCTTAAAACATCCAAATTTTAATGAATTGTTCACACTAACTACAGATGCATCAAATTATGCAATCGGTGCCGTTCTTTCACAAGAAAACCACCCTGTATGTTTTGCTATTCAAACCCTCAATAACCATGAAATCAATTACTCCACGATCGAAAAGGAGTTACTGGCCATAGTTTGGGCCACACAATATTTCAGACCCTACCTTTATGGCAGGAAATTTGTTGTAAGAACCGACCATCGGCCTCTAGTTTGCTTAGTTCGCTAAAAGAACCAAATACCAAGCTGCAAACATGGAAAATTAAACTAGAAGAGTATAATTTTGATATTCAGTATGTTAAAGGGAGAGATAATCAGGTCGCTGACGGATTATCAAGGATAGAGGTTTACCACAACGAAAATTTGATAAATCCTTCCGATGAGATCCCAGAAGATTTTGATGCCCAATCATTAGTAGCTACCATCCACAGCGCAGATGAGGACAATAGCAATCACATTCCCATAGTTGAAACTCCCGTTAATCTGTATAAAACACAGATTATTTTGATTAAATCAAACAGCATAAGTAATCACAAAATTTATTACCCATTTAAAAATAAAAAGAGAATAGTGGTTGAATTAAAAGAATACAAAGAAAACCTTATTTTAGATATTTTGAAAAAACATATCCCTCCCAAAGGAATTCTGGGAATCTTCTCCAAAAATGAACATATGTATGCTCAATTCCAAGACACATACATAAAATATTTCAGCAAAAATAAGCTACTTAAAGTGATCAAATGTAGCAAATTTCTGGGAGACCTCGAAGATACCGAAAAAGAGTTGATTGTTATTTCAAAATCACACAAATCACTCAATCATAGAGGTATAAACGAAACTTACGCGGAAATTAAGGACGTTTATTATTGTCCAAATCTCAAGGAAAAAATCCAAAGATTCATTAACAATTGTGAAATCTGCAATAAGTCTAAGTATGAAAGAAACCCATATAAAATTCCACTTAAAACAACCGAAACACCTTCTAAACCTAATCAAATTTTACATACAATTTAATGTACGTGACAATGATTGATAAATTTACAAAACATGTTACAGTACAAGAAATAAAACACAGAACATGGACATCACTTTTAAATACAATTAAATATAGATTTGCAAATCACGGTATCCCTGAAAAAATAGTCACAGACAACGAGACAGGTTTCTCATCAATCGCAATTAAAGAATTTCTGAAAGAATACAAGGTCGAACTACACCTAACTACCCCTTATCATAAAACAGGCAATTCGGATATCGAAAGATTCCAGCAGACTCTGAACGAGCATATAAGGACGTTTAACGCCGATGACGAATACAAAGATACTTTTCGAAACAAAGTATTGAAAGCTGTATCAATCTACAACAAGACAATACATTCAACTACGAAACAAAGACCTATTGATTTTATAAATGGAACTATTACAAACCAAGAATGACCACGTTATTGACAGTAGAGGGCGTACATTCTATAAGAAACAACTTAAACGAAACTATAAGTTTGAACAAAATTCTTAAGACATTTTCATTTCAGATTTTATTCATGATCTTTTTAATAATATCAACAAGCGGACAAAAAATAGATGTTCAAAATTTAAATTCAGGAAACGGCTTCATAACAATTAGAGACGAAACAATTCCAATCATTATTGGATACACAAAAATCTTACACAGCATAAATCTAACTTCATGGACGGACAATCTAGACAATATAGAATAATAGAATAATATAATAGAACATCATAATATAGATAGATAGATAGATAGATAGATAGATAGATAGATAGATAGATAGATAGATAGATAGATAGATAGATAGATAGATAGATAGATAGATAGATAGATAGATAGATAGATAGATAGATAGATAGATAGATAGATAGATAGATAGATAGATAGATAGATAGATAGATAGATAGATAGATAGATAGATAGATAGATAGATAGATAGATAGATAGATAGATAGATAGATAGATAGATAGATAGATAGATAGATAGATAGATAGATAGATAGATAGATAGATAGATAGATAGATAGATAGATAGATATATAGATAGATAGATAGATAGATAGATAGATGGATAGATAGATAGATAGATAGATAGATAGATAGATAGATAGATAGATAGATAGATAGATAGATAGATAGATAGATAGATAGATAGATAGATAGATAGATAGATAGATAGATAGATAGATAGATAGATAGATAGATAGATAGATAGATAGATAGATAGATAGATAGATAGATAGATAGATAGATAGATAGATAGATAGATAGATAGATAGATAGATAGATAGATAGATAGATAGATAGATAGATAGATAGATAGATAGATAGATAGATAGATAGATAGATAGATAGATAGATAGATAGATAGATAGATAGATAGATAGATAGATAGATAGATAGATAGATAGATAGATAGATAGATAGATAGATAGATAGATAGATAGATAGATAGATAGATAGATAGATAGATAGATAGATAGATAGATAGATAGATAGATAGATAGATAGATAGATAGATAGATATATAGATAGATAGATAGGTAGATAGATTCTTTTTTTTTTTCAATTATCTTATAAGTACAATATTTCATAATAAAAGATATACAAAGCATGGCTTTATAAGCCGTCTGCCGGAAAAAAAACTAATTAAATAAAAAAATACAATATTTGAATAAAGAGAGAATATTTCACAAAATAAGTTTCATAGTTAAAAATATGTAAATATAAATAATATTAAAAAAAAAAACAAATTTTTTTAAATATTATTTTCATAATGTGACTTTTAGTTTAGTCAAAAAAAAAAAAGAATCTTTGAACCATATGGAATAATGTGCATCATTAAGTATATTTTGATATATAATATATAGTATAAAAAAGCAATAACAGGTTGTTAAATGTTCAATAAAAAGTGTGGCTTTTAGTTTAGTCAAAACAAAAAAAAATTAAAGAAAAAATTTTTAATTTTAAGGGCTTTTAGTTTGGTTAAAACGAAAAAAAAAAGGAGAAGATACTATCACTTTAACATCTTGTTACAACTCAAAACAAATTCAAACACTCGTTTCGATATTTTCTTGCATGTGAGACATAGCGTAAAGAGACTTCCAGCCACGATCTCCGTTTAGTACACCGACACATTCCTCTTGGGAAAGAAAACTAGAATAAAAGTAGAGCCTTCGGATTTCCTGTAATATTGGACAAAGTGCTAAAAAATGCAAAACATCTTCGTTTTGAGCAAGGTTGCAAAGGGAACACACAGGGTTTAAGTCTGTTCTATGTGGTCTATAATTCAAATCGAGCATTTCCGTTCTGATCTTGAAGATCAAGCTCATTTCAGAAACTGTAAACTCTTCTCTAAAATAGTTTCCTTCACCAAGTTTTAGATTAAGTTGTCTGTATATATTCCTGGATGTTGATGCAATCCCTCGCGCAACACAAAGCCTATACATCGAGTCATCTATAACAGAGATACATTCATATAATGCATTCTTTAATGCTTCCACATTGTCTACTGGCAATGATATTGAAAGGTTATGTGCTACAGCAAGATCATACTAGTTTTTGACCGGACTATATCCACAACTAAAACAGATTTTAAGGAGTCTTTTTTGCAAGTTTTGGTCGGACCGCTTCATAACTTTGATCATAAAATCGGCGTTAGCCTTTAAGTTTTTCAAGAAAATTTGAGGCAAGACTGACTCCAGGTGGATAGCATAATTAGGAGTGTTGATAGGTAACCTAAAAATTGGCTTGAAAAAATACCTCTGTATATTTTCCATTTCCTCCAACTGTTCGAAACCATATACTTCATTACCATAGCAAAAACAAGTATTCACGGTGGCATTGAAAACTTTGAATTTTGAAATTGGATCTACGAGTTTATTTGCGAAGAACTGGAACCACATTGTATTTATTGCAATTTTTGCAGCGGTTGTTTTTTCTTTTATAAAGGTTTGAATGTTAAGATTATATGTCATTGTATACCCAAGATACTTAAATTCATTTACGACCTCAATTATCTCACCATCTAAAGTCCAATTCCGCCCATAGCCAATTGATCTATTTCGAGATCTGAAAACCATTATTTTGGATTTGGTGGTATTTATTCTAAGATCCCATAGACCACAAAACTGTTTTAGCTTGTTAATCTGGAGCTGTAGAGTAAGCGGACTGTCTGATAAAATCACTAGATGGTCAGCATAAAGCAAGACTTTAAGAGTAATATCCCCGAACTGAACTCCCCTAGGTATACTGTTTTCGACGTCGTTCATATACAGTGCAAACATGATAGGGCTTAGAACACATCCTTGAGGGACACCTGCTTCACAACTAAATTCTCTAGATACTTTTCTACCATTCTGAACATATGCCATCATGTTTTCGAGAATTTTTTCGTAGACTCTGATAAATTTAGTAGATA
This sequence comes from Eupeodes latifasciatus, assembly GCA_920104205.1. Lineage (NCBI taxonomy): Eukaryota > Metazoa > Arthropoda > Insecta > Diptera > Syrphidae > Eupeodes > Eupeodes latifasciatus. The sequence continues at coordinate 241,669,367 of OV049924.1, forward strand.
GGCCAATTGCTGAGAGCTTATAAAGTAAGGACCTCCTATTAATAGTGTCAAAAGCCGCTTTTAAATCAATGAAAAAGGCATATAAGTTATTTTTTTTTATCAATAAAACGCCTAGCAGTGGAACATACTATAAACAAACTAGACCTTATGAACAAATACCCTACAATAACACATAGCTTTAAACTTTTAACAGAAGAAGTAGAAAATCTTCTAGGACACCACAAAACTAAAAGAGGTTTACTTAATATAGTAGGAACAGGACTAAAATATTTAGCAGGAACTATGGACTACGACGACGAAATAGAAATAAAGCAAAGTTTGGAAACAAATCAGAAGAACAATCAAAATTTAATAGAAGGACTGAACGATCAAATAAAAATAAACTACCACTTTAACGAAGTCATAGACAACATTACAAGACATATTAACGGACAACAACGTGAAATAAAAAAACAGCTTACGAACTTGGGTAATGCAATAAACAGAGAATTTTCAGAAGTAACTAATATGCAACAAGCATTTCGAATTCAATACGACATTCAACTACTTAGGGAACAAGTTAAAAAGGTCAAAGACAATCTACTTTTGAGCGAACTAGGAGTTCTAGGGAAAGATATACTGTCACCAAAAGAAATGTCAAAATTTAATATATCAATTAACAAATTACCGCATATCAAAAACACTGCGAGGATTACAATTCCATGACAGCTGCCAGAACTTCTATGATAGGATTAAAATAGCACATAGGAGACTTAATAGCAAGACAAATCAGGACAAGACAATTATTTCTTCCATAGAAATAAAGAAAAATTGTGAAATGTCACTTAGGTTATTTATAAGTAAAATTCCAGAACCAATGCATATTGATATGCAGACAGCCGAAAACATTGGAGCAGGCCATGGACATTGGACATCCTTCATGACTCTGGCTATGCTTATACGAAAATTGCTACAAAAAACAATCCTAATAACAATTCTAGACTAGATAAAAATCCCAATAACATGATACCAGAAAAAAATTTTCACAAAATTATCAAAACCCTTCTTATAACAACAACAATAACTATAACCCCTTTAACCAAAATAACGAATCGAGGCAGTATAGAAATTATAATTCTTCAGGACAGTTCCGAAGTCAAAATAATAACAACCCTAATAATAATAACTCTGGAAACTGGAGAAATTCTTCAGGACAGTTCCGAAATTACAATAATAACAACCCTAATAACAATAACTCTGGAAACTGAAGAAATTCTTCAGGCCAGTTCCGAAATCAAAACAACAATACTAACTCAAATATTTACAGAAATAATAAGACAAATTTGAGTAATAATTCTAACAATAGCAATACAAATAATGCTGAACCTATGGACACTCTTTCCGCTTCCTACCAGAGGCAAGTTAATTTGCAGGGTTCGGATTTTCAGGAAAACAGCCTACAGGCCGATTACCCTATATAGTTGTAAAATCAAAAACTCGGGATCTAAGAATTCTTATAGATCCAGGCTCAGAAACGAGCATAATAAATCCGGAAATTTGTCACCCCAAATGGGCAACAAATCTCAGAACTCCAATCAAAGTAAAGACAACAAGTACTCCAATATATATCAACAAAAAAGTCAAAATTCCTTTATTCAAAGAATTCGGTAAAGATAAAACAGCTGAATTTTTAGGATTTAAATTTCATTAATTTTTCGATGGATTGATTGGAAATATGTAATATCCTCCTTCCGTTAGAAACAATTCTTGACTTTAAAAAGAAAAAATTGTTAATAGATGAAACAGAAATACCAATTTATTTTAATGAAAGTGAAGAATATGAAAAACAAATTCCCCAATTGGAAATGTACCACACTGAAACGAGTAGTGACCCCATTCCTGAACAAATAAAAATCTAACATCTCAATAGTATAGAAAAAGCAGAAATAATGAAACTTATTTCTCAATACTCAAGTATTTTCTACCAAGAAGGAACTAAGACAGTCAATGATATTCCAATTTACACTAAAAGCTATAGATACCCTGAAGTCCATAAGACAGAAGTATCTAAGCAAATAAATGATATGCTCCATCATACGTCCAAGTAATTCCCCATATTCGGCACCTATCTGGGTCGTTCCGAAAAACGAAGACGCATCTGGTAAAAAGAAATGGAGAATAGTTATAGATTATCGAAGATTGAACGAAGTTTCAATCGACGATAAATTTCCAATCCCAAATATGGACGACATACTTGGTAAATTGGGAAACTCCTCGTACTTTACAACGCTTGACTTGGCAAAAGGCTTCCACCAAATTGAAATAGCGGAAGAAGATATACGAAAAACGGCTTTCTCAACTGATAAGGGTCATTACGAATTTGTTCGAATGCCTTTCGGTTTGAAAAACGCCCCTGCCACCTTCCAAAGGCTGATGAATTCAGTCTTATCAGAATTTATCGGAAAAATTTGCCTAGTGTATCTAGATGGCAAAAATTGATATAAATAATCCAGAATATATAGAAAGTTTCGAGGAACTAAAATCCTTGATCATATCAGACCCAATCTTAAAACATCCAAATTTTGATAAATTGTTCACACTAACTACAGATGCATCAAATTATGCAATCGGTTCCGTTCTTTCACAAGAAAACCACCCTGTATGTTTTGCTATTCAAACCCTCAATAACCATGAAATCAATTACTCCACGATCGAAAAGGAGTTACTGGCCATAGTTTGGGCCACACAATATTTCAGACCCTACCTTTATGGCAGGAAATTTGTTGTAAGAACCGACCATCGACCTCTAGTTTGGCTTAGTTCGCTAAAAGAACCAAATACCAAGCTGCAAAGATGGAAAGTTAAACTAGAAGAGTATAATTTTGATATTCAGTATGTTAAAGGGAGAGATAATCAGGTCGCTGACGGATTATCAAGGATAGAGGTTTACCACAACGAAAATGTGATAAATCCTTCCGATGAGATCCCAGAAGATCTTGATGCCCAATCATTAGTAGCTACCATCCACAGCGCAGATGAGGACAGTAGCAATCACATTCCCATAGTTGAAACTCCCGTTAATCTGTATAAAACACAGATTATTTTGATTAAATCAAACAGCATAAGTAATCACAAAATTTAATACCCATTTAAAAATAAAAAGAGAATAGCAGTTGAATTAAAAGAATACAAAAAAAACCTTATTTTAGATATTTTGAAAAAACATATCCCTCCCAAAGGAATTCTGGGAATCTTCTCCAAAAATGAACATATGTATGCTCAATTCCAAGACACATACATAAAATATTTCAGCAAAAATAAGCTACTTAAAGTGATCAAATGTAGCAAATTTCTGGGAGACCTCGAAGATACCGAAAAAGAGTTGATTGTTATTTCAAAATCACACAAATCACTCAATCATAGAGGTATAAACGAAACTTACGCGGAAATTAAGGACGTTTATTATTGTCCAAATCTCAAGGAAAAAATCCAAAGATTCATTAACAATTGTGAAATCTGCAATAAGTCTAAGTATGAAAGAAACCCATATAAAATTCCACTTAAAACAACCGAAACACCTTCTAAACCCAATCAAATTTTACATATAGATATCTGGTACGCAAATATTAATTTAATGTACGTGACAATGATTGATAAATTTATAAAACATGTTACAGTACAAGAAATAAAACACAGAACATGGACATCACCTTTAAATACAATTAAATATAGATTTGCAAATCACGGTATCCCTGAAAAAATAGTCACAGACAACGAGACAGGTTTCTCATTAATCGCAATTAAAGAATTTCTGAAAGAATACAAGGTCGAACTACACCTAACTACCCCTTATCATAAAACAGGCAATTCGGATATCGAAAGATTCCAGCAGACTTTGAACGAGCATATAAGGACGTTTAACGCCGATGACGAAAACAAAGATACTTTGCGAAACAAGGTATTGAAAGCTGTATCAATCTACAACAAGACAATACATTCAACTACGAAACAAAGACCTATTGATTTTATAAATGGAACCATTACAAACCAAGAATACCCAAAAATTATAGAAATGGTTAATACAAATAAGGAACGATATATAAATAAAATTAACAAAGACAGGACGGACGTTGACCTAAACAAAAGAAACCATCACTATCTAAAAAGTAGAACTGATAACAAACTCAAAATTAAACATAAGAAAGATAACCCCGAAGTAGTAGACGATGACCACGTTATTGACAGTAGAGGACGTACATTCTATAAGAAACAACTTAAACGAAACTATTAGTTTGAACAAAATTCTTAAGACATTTTCATTTCAGATTTTATTCATGATCTTTTGAATAATCTCAACAAGAGGACAAAAAATAGATGTTCAAAATTTAAATTCAGGAAACGGCTTCATAACAATTAGAGACGAAACAATTCCAATCATTATTGGATACACAAAAATCTTACACAGCATAAATCTAACTTCATGGACGGACAATCTAGACATAATAGAACATAATATAAACAAACTAGACCTTATGAACAAATACCCTACAATAACACATAGCTTTAAACTTTTAACAGAAGAAGTAGAAAATCTTCTAGGACACCACAAAACTAGAAGAGGAACAGGACTAAAATATTTAGCAGGAACTATGGACTACGACGACGGAATAGAAATAAAGCAAAGTTTGGAAACAAATCAGAAGAACAATCAAAATTTAATAGAAGGACTGAACGATCAAATAAAAATAAACTACCACTTTAACGAAGTCATAGACAACATTACAAGACATATTAACGGACAACAACGTGAAATAAAAAAACAGCTTACGAACTTGGGTAATGCAATAAACAGAGAATTTTCAGAAGTAACTAATATGCAACAAGCATTCCGAATTCAATACGACATTCAACTACTTAGGGAACAAGTTAGAAAGGTCAAAGACAATCTACTTTTGAGCGAACTAGGAGTTCTAGGGAAAGATATACTGTCACCAAAAGAAATGTCAAAATTTAATATATCAATTAACAAATTACCGCATATCAAAAACACTGTTATTATCCATGAAAACCAAATTATATTTATAATATTAATACCAAATTACTCAATTGTCAATTTTTACAAGATCATTATAGAACCAATTCCTAATCGAAACAATTTAGAATTAGTTACACCTTATGAAAAGTTCATAACAGATGAACATTTTAACTATGAATATAAGAACGGAACAGTAAAAATCAAAGATTTAAAAATAATAAAAGACGATTGCATCTCAAAGATTTTTAAAGAAAATCCCAAATGTAATTATAAAGAAAATAAACAAATAGAAATCAAACAGATACAAAATAATATTATAGTAACCAAAAATATTCCCTATACACAAGTACTACAAAATTGTAACAAATATGCTTTAAATATCATGGGAAACAATTTATTACGATTCGAGAATTGTGAACTAAATATAAACAATATAAAATACGAAAATTTTGTAACATATGATAATTTAGTTATTCCTAATTTTAATAATATTACCATTAAAAACATTGTAATGACTTATTCCACAGAAGACCTACAAACAAAACATTTAGAAAATCGTAAACTTATCGAAGAAATTAAAAGTAAAAATAGTACGCACATGTCTATAAATTTTGGAACAACTTTGTTAATAATTTCAATTTTAATTGCTTTCATTTTGATTTTTAATAGAAATTCCAAAGATAAAACTAAAATTAAAGTTAACATTTAAAACATTGATTCTCCGGAGCAGGGGTGGAATCGGCTAAGGTGATAGTTGACTATCAAATTTTTGATAGTCAAATTGACTATCACCGAGTTTCCCGTCTGTGTAAGCTGATTCAATTTAATTAAATTCGATTGAACAACTTCAGAATATAATTGTCACAATTCATTGTTCCTATGGTGAAATTTTAAAATGATTTCTTTAAATATATAAATAAAAGTATTAAATTGTCTGTGTTTTAATAACATTCTTACTTTTCTTATGCTTATTCGAATGTCGTAAGCTTTGTCCGTCACAAGAATGTGTTTTTATACCTAAAAAAGGTAACTGACAAAATTCTCCATTCGTTTTTTGTAAGCGTCTGGTAGCTCTACTCAGAAACGACATGTTTGTAGGAAAACGACTATCAAATTTTTCTAGCGACAGCTTTTTAGGTATCAATTTGACTATCACCTTACACAGACCAAATTCGATTATTTTGACTCTCAACAATCAACAATCACCTTAGCCGATTCCACCCCAGAATCGTAAGGGGGGATGAGTTACGTCTGAGACGTCACCTACAACGGTAATCCCGTTACCCTTTCCTACACCCTTTGTCAATAGTTTAATTCCCTTCACCTCTGAACACGCCCTCTTGCTTAACGGTAGTTTAACTTAAGCCATAACGGTTTCCCACCATTTTTTCTAACATAGCAAAATCTATCCACAAACGGATACACCCCCTTTTCCCCTACAGACAGTAAACGAAAAAGACAATACTCATATTTCATTCTATTCAAATGAAATATGAATATTTTGTAAACAAGTGCATTCTTCTCCCACGGGAAGCACTTTGCGTTTTGATAAATATTATGTGGAATAGTTCAATAGGTAGGAATAATTATTTGTAAGTTTAGTCTTAATTCAACAAGCTCTCAAATAGGTGCAGCCTTGCTATGGACAGCGGCCTCTTGTTAGCAATTTAAAATAACAAATAATCATTGTAATATTATTAATAAATAAAATAAATAAATAATAAAAAAAAGAAAAAGAAAATATAAAACAAAAAAAGAAACTTTATGTTTTTTTTTATAATAAACGTTGAGACTCAAGACGTAATTCAACCAATACAACTTCACAACTTTTCACCAACCTTAAAACGAAAATAGATAAATTGGAGCATTCAGATTTAATTTACAAAATAAATTGTAAAGGCAACTCGGACGAAGAATGCAACCAAATTTATATTGGAACCACAAAACAAAAATTAAAAATAGACTTTCAGGACATAAATCAGACTTAAAAAGTAATGATTCACAGAAGACAGCACTGGCATCGCACTGTATTACTCTCAACCATTCTCCTGACTTTGAAAATGTAAAAGTGTTGCAAAGAGAAGGCAACTATAATAAGAGAATGATAATCGCAACGCTGCATTATATCATCCACGCGAACAACACCATGAACCAAAAAACTGACATGGAAGAGATAAGCCCTCAGTACAAACCAAAAACACTCCATTACCAAGACCGGAATCTCAGACTGACATTTCGGTTTGCCTACAAGCTACTGAGGACTAAATGTGAGAAAGTGTGCGTGAAATGATGCAAAAAACCTAACACATTCTCACATTTAGTCCTCAGGCCCATCAAAATGCTTCATTATAGTAATCAGTCCCATCTAAATGCTTCATTTTGAATGTTTCATGGCCTCGTTCAAAAACTAAACAATCCTAACCAACAGAATCTGAAGTGCTGACATGGTCTTAAATTGGAAGATTTGTATAGCTTTTTAATTTCAATCCAAATAAATGTTGTAAATGTATATTAAATAAAATAAAATTGACCAAATACATATTATTTAATGATTTATTAGTTTATTATTATTTATTTTGTTTACTTAAATTATTTGTGAACGCAACATGCGCTGCAACTGGTTAAGTATAATTTTTGCAAATGGACAAAAGTGTAACTCAATACTTTGTAAAACAACAAAACAGACAATTTTTCAGCTGTAGTTTGCTTAGAGCATTTTTTTGGCGACGTTAGAAGTTCAGGTGGAAACAATAGGCGGGTGCCTCCGTATTATTTTTGTACAGACAATGCTACGAGAAGCATACTTGTGAAGTTCCATTGCCAACTTTCAGATTTCTCAATTAGATTAGTATTTTCATCATTTAAGCAGTTCGGTAGTTGCAAGACCAAATTTTAGTTTTGTTTGTTGCAGAAATATTCCTGAAAATTTCTTTTTAAGGGACTATGTTAGAGTTAGAATTTTGTTTGTAGTTAGATTTTGGAATAAAAATTTGAGGGAACCACGTTTTAAAAATAAGTTGCTTTGTGTAAAGCATCTTTAAGGAATAGAAATAGGCAATATGTTTACACACAATACCAACTAAATGAGTGCAATAAATAGATTTAAGTAACTTTTTTTTATTCCAGGAAACCGAACACCCAATTGAAAAAAAAAACGGTATACGCGCCAAAATCCATACTTCTTGACTAAATAATGTTATCTTCTATGTTTACTCATAAAATTACGAATTTTGTAGCGTATGAAAATTTCTAGACATTTTACAATCTGAAAAATTAATTATGCTATGAAATATTGGCTGCTATTAATGCTAATTTTTTTCTAAAAAGTTGATGAAGGTTAGCCGAAGCGGAAATTTCTTTAATGAACTTACCTCAAATATTATTGGCTTTCTCAAAAATATTTTTCTACACTAACCTCTGCTTTATACCTGAAAACTATTGTTTATGTATATTTTCTTCTATGTTCTGCATTTATAAAATGTAATCTATGGAAGTATTTACTATATTAAGAAAAACATGTACATACGTAAAACTCATTAATTTTGTTCATTATTAGCAGCACTTTTACTAAACATACCCTTTAAACAATAATAAGTAAACTTGAACTTTGGTAACTAAACATTTTTAAGGAATGAATGAAAATTATATTTTGCGTTAACTGTGGAAATTCACTAAAAAAACTTCTGTACGTCAACAATAAACATTCATGACGATTACATGTTCTATTGAATTAGTTGTGCATGAATTCAGAACGATTTTAAGACGTTTTCTCTGCATTTATCCAACAGGTTCGCTATAATCGTTCTGATTACTTTTTTAAAACATTGGTGTTCCTTTGATGCATAGTTTTTTTTGATAGCAAATACATGTATGCTTCCATCAATCAAGAATGTTATGGATAAGATATTTTTCGATTATAACTCTTTTTTTAAATTTAATATTTATTAATCATAATGGAATTGAAAAATAGTTGCACGCTTAAATCATTAAAAACAAACTATAAATATACTTGGATTAATTAAATTGATACAGATTTTAATTATTTGCAAACAAAATATTTGGGCCGTTCGTTAACGAAAATTTATTAGAATTTAATACAAAAATTGCGCTCGCACCCTTAACTTGATGGTTCTTCGAACGCATCTTTGATACAAAAATCCGAGGTTTATTATGAAATTTAAAGAATTTCGTAGTGATTACTGTAAATTAGTGAATTAATTATAATAAACTGATGTTGAACATGCTTTTTTCAAGACAAAAAGGTACATTGGTTCACTATCCACAAAATGCCTGCAAAATTAAAGCTTAAAACTGACTTTTTCATCGAAAAAAGTAAAAAGAAAAACCTGAAAAAAAACTTATTAACCCCTCCATTTTGTTTTTGCTATGCAAAGTGCCGCTAGCCCAAGGCATCTTTTTTTTTTGTTTGTGCTCACATCTATTCATTGACTAATTGTCAAAATTACAAACACAACAATGTAAACAAACGGGTTTTGGAGAGTGAAACGTACTAAAGATTCCGGTCTTGGTAATGGAGTGTTTTTGGTACAAACACTTCTTAGAGAGTACGAGAATACAAACTTCTAACAATATGATCTTTTGACACTAATTTTCCTATGCCTGTTACTTGTCAGTTGAACTTTGTGTAGTTAGGTCTAATTTTTTAATTTTTGTAAAAATTGTTGTGAATCAAATGATTTTATTCTTAAGTGCAATATTCAAGTAACAATTGTAAGGTCACTTCTACCAACAACTATAATCAGCGGAGGGCTCGCCGCAATTTTTGAATTCCACCTAACAATTCAATAACAACAACAACCACAACCATGGCATTCTATAATAGTATGAGGAATAAATATGGTAAAAAATGTTGCAGCAAACTAAAACAATATAGAAAACTCAACACAAAGAGAATAAAAACAACATCAAGCAACGTTTTTCTCATGAGTTGTAGAAAACTTGGACTAACACCGAATTTCTTAACAAACACAACAGTGCATCTTGAAGAACTACTTAAACAAGAGATTGGTAAAAATCATGCTTTATTTAAGTCTTATTTATTCAAGTCTTATCACAAAATCAAACACAATTTTCTTTGCAAGATTTTAAATTTATTTATTTCCGTGAAACATACAAACTTAACCACTATTACTAATAGCATAACAAACAAAGAAAATTACATCCGTTCAATCTTATCAGAAGAAGAGTATGAAAGTTTTCTCCATCATAAACAAATTAAAAACAACAACAGCTACGAAGAGTTAAAGCAAAAACAAAACAAGAAACTGACATCACTTAAGAGGGTCATCCCATGTGACGGCCTGTATTTTAAGGAATTTTTAGGATTTTTTTTTACGACCAGTAAATAGATACAACTTTATTAAGTTTATTATCATTTATTAACATAGTTCGACAGTATAAATATAAAATTTGAATTAAAAATATTGTAAAGAACACGAGTTACACCGGTGTGAAGAACTCCACCTCGAAAAAATGGGCTCGCACTGCCTCCACGATTCCCGCTGATTGGCTTATCTAAAACAAAAAAAGTAAACGGCGTTTTAATCTGTGAGCCTAAATGCATGGAATGAACTATCATCGAATGAATGTAGCAAAAATTGGACTTTTGGGAGACATTTGAAAAAAAAGTCGCGAATTTTGCGTTTTTTTTTTTGTTTTTTGCTATAAAAATGTTTGCATTTTTAAACATTTTTGATAGGAAAATACAAACATTGGAATTAATTTGGTCGTGTCCTTGGTACAATAATGTACCTACAGGAATGGTTTATACCTTCCTGGAATCCTTGAAGTGTGAGTAAAAACGTTGCATTCACACTTTTTAGTAAAAATCAAAAAAAACTTATAAGAACACGTCCAAGTGAGTTCCAATGTTCGCATTTTCCTATCAAAAATGTTTAAAAATGCAAACATTGGAATTCATTTGGTCGTGTCCTTAGTACAATAATGTACCTACAGGAATGGTTTATACCTTCCTGGAATCCTTAAAGTGTGAGTAAGAACGTTGCATTCACACTTTTTAGTAAAAATCTAAAAAACTTATAAGAACACGTCCAAGTGAGTTCCAATGTTCGTATTTTCCTATCAAAAATGTTTAAAAATGCAAACATTGGAATTCATTTTGTCATTTGACAGCTAAAATCAAATCTAAAATTCTCACCACAGCAATTTAATAAAAAAAAAACATCTGTCAAAACAAGTAAATACACCGCATCGAATTGTTGTTGGATTTCACATTTCAAAATGGACGTAATGTCAAAATTACAAATACAACAATGTAAACAAATGGGTGTTGGAGGGTAGGTTAGGTTAGGTTAGGTTATAGTGGTTGTCCAAGATGGAAACGGACACACTTAGGCCAGTTTAATGGCCCATTGTGATACCACATGAATCTTGAGGTTACTTCCTAAGCTCAATGGAACCAGTTTGAGTCTCTTACGAAACGTGAGAGGCTGATTATGCCGATATGATTTAGATCGTTTAGATCGTTAAAGAAGAATTCTCCTAGGTAATTCTTGCGTTTTCGAGCCAGAGCAGGGCATGTGCAGAGAAGATGAAGAATTGTTTCTTCCTCTTCCTCGTCCATACAGCTTCTGCAGAAATCATTTGAGAATACGCCTAATCTAGTGGCGTGCTTTCCTATTAGACAGTGTCCGGTTATGACACCTATTATCGAGCTTATATGCGATCTGCTTAGAGAGAGCAAGCACCTTGAACGTTTTAAATCCAGTGTTGGCCAGATGTTTTTTGTGACTTGACACGTGGTGATGTTCTTCCACCTGGTGCCTGCCCCCCTCACAGCGTCTTGCATTAGCAAAAGTTTACAAGTAGCGATTGGTATGCCAGTACGTGCCAAACGTGGTAGGATGGGCTGTACTGTACCGTTCCTGGCGAGTTCATCTGCCTTACAGTTACCTGGAATGTCTCTATGGCCCGGCACCCAGCAAAGGTGAATATTAAACTGTTGTGCCATCTCCATTAGAGATGATCGACAGTTATGGACTGTTATAGAGTTTGTAGAGACAGAATCCAGAGATTTGATAGCGGCCTGACTATCTGAGAAAATACGGATATCAGATGTTGATATCACGTTTTCTTTAAGCCAGGACAATACTTCTTTTATCGCCAAAAGTTCCGCCTGGAACACGCTACAATGATTGGGAAGGCGGAATGAGAGACTTAATTTCACTCGTTCAGAGTACACACCTCCACCAACCCCTTTTTTTTTTTTGACCCATCTGTATAGAAATGGATCGACTCATCTTCCAGGAATGTCCTATCCTCCCAAAAAGATCTGGGAGGTATAGAAATCTGGAAATTTCTGTCGAATTGCAGTTGGCGGATGGTGTAGTCTGTGTGCTTTGGAATTGATTCTAAATAACTAAGAATTACGGAGTGGCCAATGTTGTTGTTAGTCCACTGCGAAGAAGGTTTGAGGCGAATAGCAGAGCTTGCAGCTATTTGTTTGCTAAAAATGTCAAGAGGTGTTAGGTAGAGTAAGGTGTCCAGTGCCGCAGATGGGGTCGTGCGAAGCGATCCACTTATACATAGGCAAGCTGAACGTTGGACTTTATTTAATTTATCTCGGTTTATACCTTTTTCTAAAGCAGTCCACCATACTGCCACACCGTATATTAAAATCGGTCTGATTACCGATGTGTATAGCCAATGCGTGATTCTGGGTTGTAAGCCCCATTTATTACCAATGGCTTTTTTGCAAGAAAAGAGAGCTACAGTAGCTTTTTTGACTCTTTCCTCTACGTTGCGTTTCCAATTTAGTTTTTTATCTAAGACAAGACCCAGGTATTTAGCCTCGTCTGAGAATTTTAATTGGATTCCGTTAATATGGGGAGGGTTGAGAAATGGAATTTTGTATCTCCTCGAAAATAAGACCAAATCGGTTTTGTGTGGGTTAACACCCAGTCCACACCGATCAGCCCAAAGTATTAGTCTGTCTAAGGCATTTTGTAAGAGTTCTTTTAACGTGTTAAGATTCTTTCCTGAAACTGCTATAGAAGCATGGTCCGCATAGGCTATCACTCTGAAACCCTCCGCATCCAGACTAGTTAGGATTTCATTCACCACTAGGTTCCAGAGGAGAGGGGATAGAACACCACCTTGCGGTGTCCCTCTACTAAAGAATCGTCTGCCAGAAGAGTTGCCCAGTTTTGAGTTAATTATCCTGCTAGTAAGCATTAAATGAATTAACTCCCGAAGCGAACTCTCTACATTTAGAGATGTTAGTGCAGATGTGATTGCAGATGTGTACACGTTGTTAAAGGCACCTTCGATGTCAAGGAAAGCAACCATAGTGAACTCTTTATGATGGAGGGAATATTCGACGGTGCGTACTAAGGTATGTAACGCTGTTTCCACCGATTTACCTTTACAGTAGGCATGTTGAGACGAAGACAGAAGTCTTGTATCAATACTTGCCCTTAAATGGATATCAATCAATCTTTCCAAGGTCTTAAGAAGGAATGATGATAGACTTATAGGTCGTAGATCTTTAGGATTAACTTGCGAGCATTTACCTGCCTTGGGTATAAAAACAACTTTAACTTCTCGCCATGCCGAGGGAACATGGACCAGGTAAAGACAGCTGGTAAAAATTGCCTCAAGGATTGGTGCAATTATGTCAGAAGTCTTTTGTAGCTCGGCTGGTATTATTCCATCTGGTCCTGCAGATTTAAATGGTTTGAAGCTGTTGAGAGCCCATTGTAGCTTGTCCCTTGTGATCAGACCTTGTGGATATGTTGTATTGGGACTTGAACGTATATAACCGTTGCAAGTCTCGGTAAGAGAACTTCCAGGAAAATGAGTATCCAGTAGTAAGTTTAGCGATTCATTATTTGAATTTGTCCAGGAGCCGTCTGCATTTTTCAAGCAGCTTGGCATCGCTGCATTAGTTGAAAGAATTTTCCGTAACCTAGAGGCTTCAGAAGTTTCTTCTATCGTGCCACAGAAGGATCTCCAAGAAGATCGTTTAGATTTCCTAAGTACCTTCTTGTAAGTTCTTAGGGATTCTTTGTAAGAATCCCAGTGAGAGGCTAGTCTTGCGGCTTTGGCTCGGTTGAAAAGTTTCCTGCATTCTTTCCTGAGCGAGTCAAGCTCTGAGGCCCACCATTGTGGTTTCCTCTTTCCTCTTATGTGTATAAGTGGACAAGCAATTTCTAGCGATCTGTTCATAGCTGAGGTAAGGTCATTGACTTTGTTGTCAAGTTCATTAGCGTTAGAGGAAGGACAAGATAGTCCAGGTTTTAGTAAACTCTTTAATGAGTTCCTGTATGAAGCCCAATCAGTTTTCCGATAATTTCGAAAAGTCAATGGACTCGGGTTATTATCCACATTGATATTGAACTGGATATATCTATGATCAAAGAACGAGTGTTCTTTGCATACTTTCCAGTTCAAGATCATATGGTGTATAGTATCTGAGACAAGAGTTGTGTCTAAGACTTCTTGTCGAGTTTTAGTTATGAAGGTTGGTTCATTTCCAACATTACTTACTAAGAGGTTAGTACCAAGAATATAATCAAAAAGAGACTCACCTCTGTCGTTGATATTGGTACTTCCCCATACCGTATGATGAGCGTTAGCATCGCTCCCAATAATTAGGCGGATCCTTTGCCTTACCGCTTCAGCGACGACTTTCTCCTGGGTTTTTCCAGGGAGAGGGCCAAGGTGGTCATGGCCAAGATACGCCGACACTAGCCAGAAACTTCCTTTGGTTGTTTCCAGCCTAGCTACGGTGGTATCTTTGTCACTGAAATGATGGAGTAAAAATACATTAATGCTACGTTTCACTAGTATGCAAGATCTAGGTTCACCTTTATCTGTCACACACAGTGTGTAGTACCCAGGAGTCCTGAGTCCTAGAACAACGGATCTCACAATCCATGGCTCTTGGATCAGGACAATGTCTTCCCCGTTTCTTGCCAGCCGGAGAAGAAGTGAGGCCGAGGCCTTTACGGAGTGCTGGAGATTAATCTGTACGAACTGCAGCATTTTGGCTACAATTAGGCAGATCAACCTCCACCACGGTTTTGTTCTGATCCTCTGAGTCTGAGGATGAACCCAAGAGTTCGTCCTCGCTCAAAAGGATCATGTTGAGCTCGTCCTCAGTCTCCATTGAGGATGGACCGTCTACGACTTTTGTAGAGGGTGAAGTCGCTATTGGAGAGGGCATGGGTGCATCGTCACCCTCTATTAAGAGAGAAGACGATGTCCCAGGCCCACCAACCGCTAGTTCACCTTTGATTGTTTTTGGAGGCCCGCTTTCCGCGTTAACCTCATCTTTTTTATAGACTCGAATTTTTATTGTTTCGAAGCCATAGTTTATGGAGCCCTCGTTTATGGCTAGAGGAGCCAAAGATTCCTTATTGAGTACCAAAATGGTGCTCTTATAAAGATTCTTCACCTCCTCTAGCTTGGCTATCTTCCAGTTATGAGTCGGAAGGGACGGGTTACAAACTCTGATCATCTCGAGAATGTCCTCGATACCAGCAGGTTCCATTGGGATCCGAATGCGGGCTCTAGGTCTGCTAGGAATGTCTTCCTTAGCGACAAACTCGAGCTTCGCACCTGGCCAAACTTCACCTAACCGGCTGACAGCGAGCTTGTATAAGTCACAAGACCTCTGATCGCCACAAACCATGAGTTTGACATGGCCTTGATGCCAACCCCCATCGCTTATGGAAGGAAGTGGTCCTGGAAGCTCCCTCAAAATGCTTAAAAAGCCACCCGAGTGCTTAACCTTGACCAACTGCCAACGATCAGCCGATATTGTTCCATCATCATCGCTCCTGTCAATGACCGCAACCACGACTTTGCCCTTCGCGACGTCACTGAAACTAGCTTTCTTGATGGGATTGAGGGGAGTGCTGGTGTTGTGCACCCGAGGCCGTTTTGGTGTCGGTACGGCCCCCTCACGAGACCTTTCCCGTTTGGACGTAGAGTCCTTATTGGTCTTTGTTGTAGCAAGTATGCTTTTAGCCCATTCGACGCTAGCGGTTTGCTGCGGTGTCCTTTCAGCCCCTGATGATGCACCAGAGGCCTTTAGGATTTTCGCCGCTTGCCGCCTTTGTCTCATTAGTAGTGGTAGGGCCATTTTTCACAACCCTGCCACTACTGAAATTAGGTATCGCTACCTTCTTATCCTCGTTGCTACCAACTGCAGAGGAGGGTCCATGGTTAG
This sequence comes from Eupeodes latifasciatus, assembly GCA_920104205.1. NCBI lineage: Eukaryota > Metazoa > Arthropoda > Insecta > Diptera > Syrphidae > Eupeodes > Eupeodes latifasciatus. The sequence goes on from OV049924.1 coordinate 241,685,596, forward strand.
CCACTACTCCCTTCTCTGTGTTGGCCGCAAGAGATACGGCAACAGGCTTTGACGCCAAACTGCCGCCCGGTCCTGAAGAGATACCGGTCTCATCATCCTTTACATTTTTATTTTTTTTATTCATCTTAATCCCACGAGTTGCGAAGAAAAGAGGTCCGTCTGCACAGAGATTCGCATGTACAGATAAGGCTAGTTAATCCGGAGGTCGCCAGGTATCCGGATACTCCGTTAGAGAATGGGCTATTTTTGAATTGGGCCCCCAGCCAGGCTGATCATCGGCACGGGTCGTTTAACACCTTGGATCCAGCCCAATAAAGATGAGAGGTGGTAGGGAAGGAAGAGATAGGGTGAGGAATCAGTTGATGTTAATTCATCATTCTGATATGTGAGGAAAAGATTGGGATTTGGTAACAGCAATTCAGCTTATTTACCTAGAGTGAGAAGGAGCATAGGAGATGGGAGCGCTGTCTAGCTTTTTCGCCATTACAACGTGGGAGGTGGGATGGGAGTTGGTGACATAAACGTAGGTTGGTATGCCTTGTTTATGTGGGAGTGGATGATGATTCTGGGAAGGTAGGGGGATAAGAACGTCCTTTAGTTTCAGGACTCATCTGGAGAAAATTCTCGAGAATCATTGACCTTACTCAGCTTCTACAACTCGACAAGTTCGACGTTCAGAGTAGAAGTAGTGTTGGAGGGTAAAACGTAAGAAAGATTCCGGTCTTTATATGGTGTGTCTATGATAAAAACTTCTAACAATATGATCTTTTGACACTAATTTTCCTATGCCTGTTGTCTAATTTTTTAATTTTTGTAAAAATTGTTGTGAATCAAATGATTTTATTCTTAAGTGCAATATTCATGTAACAAGTGTAAGTTTTCATAGTTTTTCAATGTTATCAAATTGTAACCAATTTATTAATGCAAATATAGATTAATTGCCACACCTGATGATATTCATAGACATGAACGAAACGTCGTGACAACATGAATAATTGTTTTTTCATTGGCCTAAAGCCCGTCATTGATAATATTTATTATGATTATTAATTTTTTAACATACTTTATCGGATTGCTCCTTTAATTTTAAAAAGGAATCTTTTTCACAAAAATTCCTAACTAGTATCTTTTTAGCTTCCTTCCAATCGCTTGGATCGTCATTCCGTAAAACTTCTTTTGATGCATCGTTATATAAGCACATTGCTTTTATTATGAATTCTGATTTTCAAACTACATTTACAATTAAAGTTTGATAATTATTTAATAATTTATAATGAAGCATTACGAATGACAAAAATCCTCTGACCGACGCTATTGGCCAGGCCATTCCTATACAAAATATAAATTTATAAAATTGCATATAATTTTCATGCACCAGATGCCATGACCTACCTCGAAAGACAGACTGACTAAGATTGATACAAACAGCAAGTCACACATCGTATACTTAAAGCGACAAGACAAAAACTCACAAACTCACCACACCCAACCAAACCAGTATTACATACTAACGAAAACCAGTATTACATAAATTAAATCGTTGATTGAACAATCGTCGTGGGAGATAATAGAAATAGAAGATAAGAAAGATAACAAGCCGATGCCGCTACCGATGATATGAATAAAACGCACCACACAACGACCACCACGAGCCACCAAGCTTATATGGCCTACCATTGTGTCTAACTATAGCAACAATAAAAATATGCTCTTACTTATGATTTAAATGGATATTTATTTATTTATTTATTTATTTATTCATCAATCAGACAAAAATATCTTACAGACTACTTGAAAATAACTTACATAAATAAAAATAAATATATATGGGTATGTACATAGTATTTTGCTTATTTCAAAAATTAATTATAAAATGACGTTGTAGATTACATTTAAGGGTAGAACGATTACTATGAAAGTCAAAATCAAAAACACAAGAAATACGATTAACTTCACGGACACAGCGAGTTACTGGCTCATTTTTGGCATAATTTGTCCTATGATCGCTTTCAAAAAATAAAAATCTAGTCCTCAGAGGACGACTTGGAGCATACAAATCAATTAAAGACAGAAGCGAAGAACAATTAATACGATAAGACAAAATATCACTTACAAACAATACAGAGTACATTTTTCTACGATTTTCGAGTGATGAATATCAATTAGCTTACATCTAGTTCAATAAGAGGGCATTTCAATATTCCAACCAAGTTTCCAAATAACGAACCTAGTGAACTTTTTCTGAACATTTTCAATTCTAGTAGAATGAATGTTGTAATAAGGGTTCCATATAACACATCCATACTCTAAAATAGATCAGACATAAGCATTATACAGGCATTTTAGAGTATAGGGATCAGTAAAATCAGATGAATTACGTTTTATGAAACCAAGCATGGTGTTAGATTTTGCAATGATGTATTCGATATGTTTTATAAAGTTTAATTTACAATCAAATATTATTCCCAAATCTTTTTTTTCAAAAACTCTTTCTAGAATATTATTGTTTATTTTGTAGTCGAAATTGATTGGATTGGCAATACGCGAAAAAGTAAAACACTGACATTAGTAGACATTCAAAAACAAGTCATTAATGGTGCACCAATTAGTTAAACAATCAAGATCGTCTTGGAGTAGATGGCAGTCGCGAGAGGATTTAATGCTTTTAAAGAATTTAAGATCGTCCGCAAAAAGAAGGCGGTGTGAGTTTTTAAAAACGTTAGGCATGTCATTAATAAAAATCAAGAACAATAACGGTCCAAGATGACTGCCTTGCGGTACGCCAGAGGTTACCAAAAAAGGAGAAGATTGAATGTTATCTATGGAAACAATTTGATAACGTTTCGTTAAGTAGGAAGAAAGCCATGATAGCATAGCAGAGTGAAAACCTGCGCTTTTTAGTTTAGATATTAGTATCAAATGATTCACTCTATCGAACGCTTTGGCAAAATCTGTGTAGATAACATCAACCTGAAAACCTTCTTCTAGTTTATTGAGGACATAATTTGAAAATAGAGCAAGATTGGTGGAGGTGGATCTTCCCCCCACAAACCCATGTTGGTAAGGCGATATTATTTCTTTGAACCAAAACGATAATTTATCGTATACAATCTTTTCAAAAAGTTTAGGTATCGCTGAGAGTTTACAGATCGGGCGATAGTTTGATATTTCCTGTTTAGAACCTGATTTGTGTATTGGACTAATGAAGGATTTCTTCCACTCAGAGAGAAATTCTCCTTTAGAAAGAGAATTATTAAAAATAATTGTTAAAGGTTCAGAAAGAGCAGATGCACATTTTTTTTAAAATAACTGGAGGAATTTCATCTGGACCAGCACTTTTATCGCAGCTTAAGCTACGTAATGCATTTTCAACTTCATTTGCACTTATATTCAAAAATCCAATACTTAATGGAGTTTCGGAATTAATTGTTTGTAAAGGATATCCCTTTGGAGAAGTATAATTTGATTGAAAATAAACTGAAAAAACATTACAAATAGATGCAATATCGTAGTATGTGTCACCCATATACTGCATTGTTTTTGGTAACCCATTACATTTTTTTTTTATTCTTTATGAAAGACCAGAAACTTTTACTATTATGCTTTAATTCTCTCTCTATTGAATATATATAATTGTATCCAATTGGGTATAGCTGAATTTAAGAAAAGAATTATCTAATGAATTTCGATATAGCTTATAAGCTTTGTTCTTTTTATTGCTAAGATTACATAACCTTTTATTGAACCATGGAGGTTTCGAATTACATTTAATAGGCAATTTCGGCACGAATGTATTAATTGCACTTTTCAACGAGTCAGTAAAAATTTGTATGAAACCGATAAATCAGTATAATTAAGCTGAGAATTCCAGTTAAATTGAGACATATAACTCACTATGCCCTGAATATTAGCCTTGTGGTACATTAATTTAAATTTATTAGAAAATTTATTTTTAAAATATTCAATATATTCAAAACAAATAGATAAAGCTTTATGATGTATTGAATTCGGAGCAATAGGAGAAATTGAATTACTAACGGAGATTTTTAACTCCTTATCAACAAAAATTAAGTCTAACAAGCGATTCAAATCGTTTTTACAATAATTTACCTGGATTAGATTGTGACACAAAAAAGAGTCAACAACCTCCGTTTCATAATCCAATTTTACATTAAATGGAACTAAATTAAGGTCATCCGAATCATTTATCCAATCAACGTTGGGCAAATTAAAATCACCAAGAATCATTACACTTTGATTGTTTTTAATTTTAGATAAATAAAATAAACAATTGTTTACATGAACTTTGTATAGTTCTAACGAACTTTTTGGAGGAATGTAACTAATAGTTAATATGATTTCAGATTGATTATTAAAATTAACTTTGACAATAACTTGATCAATATCATATGAAGTGGGAGCACTGGTGACATGTGAAAGCAGCTGGATGCAAGAAAACGTAGATCGAATAGCAAGTAACACACCCCCACCTCTTACAAGTCCAGTGGTGTGTGAACAACGATCTTTGCGGAAGATGTTGTAATGATTTGTGTTAAAAATTTCTGTATTAAGATGAGCATCAGTCAACCAAGTTTCAGTTATTGCAACAAAATCATATTGTTGTGATGATGACGACAGAAACATTTGTTGTAATTTAGTACGCATTCCACCTATGTTTTGGTAATAACCAAAAAACTGATTGAGCGGAAGAAGTGTAGAATGGGAAAGAGAAGATTGAGAGTATGATGTTGTTTTTGCTGTTTGCGATGATTGTCACTGAGAAGGCTGATGTGGCGATTGAAGTGACTCTTGTTCTTGTAATTGTATTGATGGTGCGGCTGAGGGTGGAGGTGCAGTTGATATTGTTGTTGGTGGTGGATTGGCAGTTGCTATTGTCGTTGGAGGAGGTGCAGGTGTTATTGTTGTTGTTGGCGAAGTGTTCTCGATTTTTTTATGTGTGATAAATTCTTTTACTTGAACAAAGGAACCCCATACAGACGGGTCAAGAACAAGGGAAAGTTTATGTGAAGGTACACTGAGTTTAAAAGTAATGAGTTTAAGAGTCGATAAATCTGCATCTTTTTTAATGAGAGCATAACATTTTAACTCTTCCTTTGGAATATTAGTTTTTTGGGAGATGCTATCAACAATGTCCCTAGATTTAGTATTTTTATCGAATCTTGACAAATGAAGCCATTTTATATTTGGGAGAGCACAGAGAGAAGAAGGGTCACTTCCAAAAATTTTTTTTATTCTTGAAACACTTTTGTTGTTTGTTGGTACATTTTGCAAGTTATTGTTTACATATGGAGAATTCTCCTTGATTGGTTCAAGAGTAGATAGAAAGGCATTTGATAGATTTGACGATGATGAAGGAGGTAGCGATGATGACAATAATGATGATGATGATAAAGATGATGATGACGATGACGATGAAGATGATGATGATGATGAAGAAGATGTTGATGGGGGTAATGAAGCGGCTGCGGCAGCAGCAGCAGAAAACGAAAGAGGCAATGACATTAATGATGGAATTGAGATAGAATCAGTTATTTTAGTGTATGGAATCTCATTGTTTTCTATTGTTGCACTTATACTACTTAATTCCGATTTTTTTGCCGTTTTACGGGGAGGGGAACAACTATTAAGAAGTAGTTTAAGAGAGGAAAGATCATTTTTTATTTCAAGAACAGTGTTAGAGAGATCACGAAAATTATTGAGAAATGATGAGAAGTTTAAATTTTAATTTAAAAATTTAAATTAAAACATTAAAAGGAAGCAAACCCATAGTACCGGCAAACGGAGATAACTCTACTACAGCATCAACACAACACGCCTAGCTAGAAGACAACCCTCGATACAAAACAAATAACAAGGGAATCACTAAATTATACATTTATTTTAATTTAAATAATAAAATACAAGCTAAATTACTAAATCTAAAGTTTCTAGTACTCTCTTTAGTTCTGAACCCTGGAAACACCGCTGAGTATTTACCCCAGCTGGAAACTCAAAGTACCATTACATCTTTTAGCTAAAAGAAAGCGTTCAAAAGAGAAAGAGAATGGTTTAAATATGCCTGATGACGAGGACAATATTTTTAGCAGATAATCAACTGACATGGAAGAGATAAGCCCTCAGTACAAACACTTGTTAGAGAGTACGAGAATACAAACTTCTACCAATATGATCTTTTGACACTAATTTTCCTATGCCTGTTACTTGTCAGTTGAACTTTGTGTAGTTAGGTCTAATTTTTTAATTTTTGTAAAAATTGTTGTGAATCAAATGATTTTATTCTTAAGTGCAATATTCATGTAACAAGTGTAAGTTTTTATAGTTTCTCAATGTTATCAAATTGTAACCAATTTATTAATGCAAATATAGATTAATTGCCACACCTGATGATGTTCATAGACATGAACGAAACGTCGCTCGTGACAACAAAAATAATTGTTTTTTCATTGACCTATAGCCCGACATTAATATTTTCATCACTTTGAAAAGGTCACTTCCACCAACAACTATAATCAGCGGAGGGCTCGCCGCAATTTTTGAATTCCACCTAACAATTCAATAACAACAACAACCACAACCATGGCATTCTATAATAGTATGAGGAATAAATATGGTAAAAAATGTTGCAGCAAACTAAAACAATATAGAAAACTCAACACAAAGAGAATAAAAACAACATCAAGCAACGTTTTTCTCATGAGTTGTAGAAAACTTGGACTAACACCGAATTTCTTAACAAACACAACAGTGCATCTTGAAGAACTACTTAAACAAGAGATTGGTAAGAATCATGCTTTATTTAAGTCTTATTTATTCAAGTCTTATCACAAAATCAAACACAATTTTCTTTGCAAGATTTTAAATTTATTTATTTCCGTGAAACATTCAAACTTAACCACTATTACTAATAGCATAACAAACAAAGAAAATTACATCCGTTCAATCTTATCAGAAGAAGAGTATGAAAGTTTTCTCCATCATAAACAAATTAAAAACAACAACAGCTACGAAAAGTTAAAGCAAAAACAAAACAAGAAACTGACATCACTTAAGGGGGTCATCCCATGTGACGGCCTGTATTTTAAGGAATTTTTAGGATTTTTTTTTACGACCAGTAAATAGATACAACTTTATTAAGTTTATTATCATTTATTAACATAGTTCGACAGTATAAATATAAAATTTGAATTAAAAATATTGTAAAGAACACGAGTTACACCGGTGTGCACCTCGAAAAAATGGGCTCGCACTGCCTCCACGATTCCCGCTGATTGGCTTATCTAAAACAAAAAAGTAAACGGCGTTTTAATCTGTGAGCCTAAATGCATGGAATGAACTATCATCGAATTAATGTACCAAAAATTGGACTTTTGGGAGACATTTGAAAAAAAAGTCGCGAATTTTGCGTTTTTTTTTTGTTTTTTGCTATAAAAATGTTTGCATTTTTAAACATTTTTGATAGGAAAATACAAGTAGGAATAGGTGCACTAGTGGAGCGACCGTTACAAAGTTGAGAATTTGAATATTTAAAATTTGAAAAAAGGTCAATGTAAGAGATGGGATCGTGTCTTGTATAAATAATTCAAGAAAAGCGGAAAGGGTCAAGATACAGGTAAGGAGCGAGCGTTACACCGTTGAGAATTTGAATATTTGAAATTTGAGAAAAGGTCAATGTAAGAGATGGGATCGTGTCTTGTATAAATAAATGAATAGGTGCAGTAGTGGAGCGAGCGTTACACAGTTGAGAATTTGAATATTTGAAATTTGAAAAAAGGTCAATGTAAGAGATGGAATCGTGTCTTGTATAAATAAATGATTTTATATGTAAGTCACAAAACCCAATGTACGATGTTGTTTATGGTTGTTTGTAACGATGCGACACACGGTGTCGTCTTTTGATAGGTATTGCATTGATGTACCTAAATAAGAATATTCTTATTGACGGATAAACCAACAGAGGATTCTGAATATAAAACTGCTATGTTAGATTTGTTTAAGAAAGGAAAATGGAAAGGGTCAAGATACAGGTAAAGGAATGTTTGATTGTTTGTAAAAAAGGGGCAAATTATGATGACGATTGAAAGTGGTTTCTAGTAAATTTTATTGTTGACGATGTGAGTCACGAGACCTAATTAACGAAATAATTTATGACTGCAAAGGATCGACGTCGCCTCCTATTTGATAGGTATTGTATTGTATTGATGAACAAAATAATCAAATATTGATATCTACGGATAAATCAACAGAGGATTCTGAATACTAAATTGGTAGTGGAATGCTATATTTGTTTGAGGGGGAAAGGCAGGTCAAATAAATTTACTGAGTGTCAGGAGTGTTAATTTTTCAATAGGAAGATATGGTGCGATGTTGTTTATGACTCTGCCTATTAGACCAACCGATCGTTAAACGGTTGAAAATTTGAAAATTTTGAAAATTTAAAAAAAGCCAATGAAAGAGATGGGAACGTGTCTTGTATAAATATATGATTTTATTAGCAAGTCACAAAACCTAATGTAAGATGTTGTTTATGGTTGTTTGTAAAGGATCTATGCGACACACGGTTGATGAATAAATAAACAGATGATTCTGAATATAAAACTGTTAAAGCATATTAGATTGTTTTAAAAAAGGAAAGCGGAAAGGGTCAAGATACAGGTAAAGGAATGTTTGATTGTTTGTAAAAAAGGGGCAAATTATGATGACGATTGAAAGTGGTTTCTAGTAAATTTTATTGTTGACGATGTGAGTCACGAGACCTAATTAACGAAATAATTTATGACTGCAAAGGATCGATCGTCGCCTCCTATTTGATAGGTATTGTATTGATGAACTAAATAATCAAATATTGATATCTACGTAGGGGAAAATGACAACAACAGCAACAACAACACCATCAACAACAACAACAACAACAACAACAACAACAACAACAACAACAACAACAACAACAACAACAACAACAACAACAACAACAACAACAACAACAACAACAACAACAACAACAACAACAACAGCAACAACAACAACAACAACAACACCAACAACAGCAGCAACAACAACAACAACAACACCAACAACAACAGCAACAACAACAACAACAACAACAACAACAACAACACAACAACAACAACAACAACAACAACAACAACAACAACAGCAACAACAACAAGAACAACAACAACAAGAACAAGAACAACAACAACAAGAACAACAACAACAGCAACAACAACAATGTGTGTTTGTTCATGTAAAAATAAAAGAATAAAGAAAGTTCTGTCAATTCGATTTTTTAAATTTATTTCTTTCATTTTATTCCATACATATTTTATAGGATTTCGTTTTTATTTATCCAGGAGTTATGTTCTGTTGGAAATCCCAACCACTTAACAAAAACTTTATTGCCTCTTGTTTGTAGAACTTTTTCTACGAGAAATACATCTTCACTTTTTGATTTCATTAATTCTTCATCATAGAAACCGCCTTGTACGGGTTTTCCTTCAAAGTCTTCAAGAAGATATGTTATAGGGTTAGTTTCTTGGATTTTTCTTATTTTAAAGATCTCAGTTGTCCAGTTCGGGGTGTATCCCTTTTCAAATACATGTTTATATTTGCTGATTCTTACTTTATCACCGACCTTAAATTTTTTTTTAGTTATTTCTCTTTTCTTGCTTTTGAAAAGTGGTAATATAGATTTTGAATTTTTCTTCGTTACATCTGCAGGATAACATTTAATGGTTTTGTGAAAAGAATGATTGTAATCATGTAGTAATTTCTTATAAATATTTATCCATTTATAGCTGCCATTGAAACTAAATTCTTTCCACATTTTTTCTTTTAAAGTTCTATTGAATCTTTCAACAATAGAGGCCTTTAATGAACTAAAAGTAGAGTAATGGTTAATTTTATATTTTCTCATTAAGCTATTAAACGTTTTGTTGAAAAATTCCTTTCCATCTTCCGTTTGCAAATTTTTGGGGGTTCTAGAAGAATCCATAAATATTTGTTCCATTCCTTTTGCAATAGTGATTCCTTTTTTGTTTTTCATTGGGATGACCCATGCGAATTTCGAAAAAGTATCGATGACTGTCATTAAATAATTAAACCCCGTGTTTTGAGAACTATAGGGAATCATTTCAACAAGATCAGCCTGCCATAAATCATCATAACCTTTAATGATAACATGACGTCGTTTGAAATTTCTACGTGCAGGCTTATGCAACTCTTCCACAACCTGTCGTTTACTCATATTTATAAGGAGTGAATTCATCAAACAAAAAAGAAGTCTTTTATATAGGTATATAGCATGTATTATTTTTTATTTACTTTATTCCAATTTTTATAAAATAACATTAGTTTCTTAATTCTAACTAATCGATTTTCTATCATGTAGCAAGCGCATGTATCCGGTCCGAGTTGACACTGGTTTGATGACCAACAACAATTGGAGTAATGGTGACCATGAATTGAGTCAACGTAAAATCCGTTTTCGAATCGTTTAAGAAAAGATATAGAACTTATAAACTCTTCATGGTGTTCATTTAATATTTCTCCATGATTTTTTAAGAAATCACAAATATCTTTTATTATTTTGTCTGAGTCCATTTTAAGTTCCTTGTTGTTTAAGTTTTGAATGCTAACTAACAAATTTTATTTTATTTATGAAAATTGAAAGTCTCATCTTCATTTTCACTTATATGTATATATATATATAAGATACAGATATATAAAACTAATACAAATATAACAACATTTTTTACTTATTTTTATCTAATGGGCGTAAAGGGTTCATTAGGAAATATCGTCTTCATAATATGTTCAATATTGTTTCTTATTTTCTCCTCAATATACTTTTCTTCTTCTATGGAGCCTTTAAGTTTTTGAGAAATTGATTGCGATGCCATGTTTTCTTGTTCCATATTTTTTATCGTTTCCTTTATCGAAGAGTCTATGTGGGTTTTTAGCATTTGAATTTCCTTATTAAAAGTGGATAAAACTTCCATTAAAGAAGAATTTATGTGGTTTATAATGCTTGTTTCCTTAAAATTTATTAGATCATCAACATATCCTCTGCAGACAGCTTGGTGTGGAAATCTAGGTTTTTTTCCTATGTTGTTTAAATATCTATGCCCCATATCAAAATCACCCGATGGTAGGATTTTAAATCCGATTGCTTGAGGGCCTACATCATCTAAGCTTTTTTTTGAAAAGGCTTGGAGCTCCTACCGAACTTGTCAACGTTCATCTTGTATATGCAAGTATTATGGTTTAGATTAATCTTAATATATGATATTTGATTCTTTTAGTTCTTCAATTATAGAATTGATTTCATTCTGATGGTTATTATTGCCAGCATTTTTTGATGCTGTTAAAAGTCTAAGTCTATTGACAAGTTCATTAGGATCATTCCAGAACACATATTCCATATTTTTGTTTGTGTATTTCATTTCAGTAGTATCAGAATAAGATCCTCCGGTTTTTTCACTTTCAGCTTTAAGTCCGACAACAAGTTTTTTAATTATTTGAGTATATTTTGTACCTCTGTTACCCTTCATTCGTGAAGAACTGTCATGATTTATTCTATGTGCGTTGGTTTTTTGTAAAATTTGTCCATATTCTTCTAAGTCATTAGCATCATATTTGTGCTTACGTGGATTTTTCTTTAACATCAACTCAATGAGACCAGGAGTTCGACTAAAAGTTTCACCACCAATTATAATATCATTTTCATTCATTTCAAAGTTGCAACTGCCTATTTTAACAGTTTGTGTGTTCACATCAAAATATGGGCCATAATTTGTATCACGATTCGATTCTGATAATATTTTTTGGGTGAAAGAAGATGTTTTGTCAGGCTCGCTCATACTTTTTGTTAAGAAAGGCATCCTGTTAGAACCTGTATTATTTTTTGGGGTGCTGAAAATAAGAGAATCGTCTATGCTTTTCAATTCCTGTGTTAGTGGACTTGTTTGTTCATGATCTGTTTCGTTCTTTTCATCAAACGATTTGAATAGAAGTTTACGATTTTTAAATTTCTCTTGCTGAAAGTTGTCTTTCCTTTCATTCTCAATCAATTTTTTCAACGGCTCAACAATAGGTTTGAATGTGTTTTCCAATTGAGTTTCTCTCATATTTTGACCAGTTTTAAGTTGTAAATATTTATTTTTAAGCACATTTTTAGTTTTCACTAGATCTTTTAACATGTTTTCATCCATTTTTATGATTTATGAAAAAAATATTTGCCTTTAACAAGCAAACTGTCTCAAACAGTGGTGTTGTCAGAATGTTTGGATTTTAAATGATAATAGTGTATTTATAGCAATGCAATTTTATTGAAACTATTTTTGTAGCGACCTTTTATAATACTGCTTTCCTTGTCTATAACCAGGAATCCAAAATTATCACCCCAGCAGTGAGAACACAACTCCTTAAATTGATTAAATGTCATGTCTGAATTAATATGATCTTTGTAAACATGCTTTAAATTCAACTCATCTTGTTTGAAAAGAATGATAAAGTTAGCATTGTCTCTGATCAAATGTTTTGGTATATGAGTATATGACTGACATAAGTAAAAGCTGTCAACCCCGTTATGCCGTCCCATACAAAAATAGTCTCTTATGTTGTTTTGTTTCTGACATGCAACATCATCGAATATGAAAACTGAATTACTTTTAGCTTCTGATGGTGCCATTATTTCACAATTGTTTGAAAATTCATTGTATTCCATTCCTTTGATAGATGTTATTAGCGTTTTTAGATATTGATATTTTGGCTGATGTAAAGATTTAGAATAAATATAAATATTTTCAAACTTCAATCCATTAGGGTCAAGAAGAATGCTAAGCATTACATTTGTTTTCCCACAGTTTGAAGGTCCTACGATAATTCCTCGAATACTGTTTGGAAATAAAGATCCATGCTTCTTTTTAGTTTTTACATTGCAATCAAAATTTTTTACTTTTATAATTTCAAACTGCTTAACGAACCGCATAATGATGACTAACAACTTTTGAAATAAAACATCTAGTTTTTATATATTTCTAATCATATATGTTTCAACCCTCGACTAAGAAGGTATATTAATAATTATAATATGATTGAGCACAACACTAAAAAGCAGGAACATAAAAAAAGAAAATCATTTGAAGGAGAAGGACTTTTAAATAAAGCTATTGACAAACTACCATTCGAACTACATATTCCTTCTTATAATTATTGTGGTCCAGGAACGAAATTGGAAGAACGATTACGTAGAGGAGATAAGGGAATTAATCAATTGGATGAGGCTTGTCGACTACATGATATTGCATATTCTAAAAGTAGTTCTCTCTCAGATCGACACGTTGCCGACAAAGCTCTAACAGAACAGGCTTGGAAAAGATTCAAAGCAAGCGACTCTTCTGTCTCTGAAAAGTTAAGTGGACTTTTAGTCACCAACATGATGAAAGCAAAGACAAAATTTGGTATGGGGAATAAAAAGGCAAGATCTGTCAATAGAAAAACTATCAAAACTAAACCCAAAAAGACTTGCAAAAGAAGTATTTTTAAAAAGGTTATAAGTGAGGCAAGAAATGCTATTAAAAACAATGTCAATTGTTGCGGTACAACCTCTATAGCAAATATTGCTGTTAAGGCCGCAAAAAATGTCTTAAAAAATAAGAAAAAACAGGACATTACCACACCGAGAATAATCCCACTTCCAAAGAGTGGTGGTTTTCTCCCACTTCTAGCTCCTATTCTCGCTGGTCTATCAGCTGTGGGTTCTTTGACAGGTGGAACAGCTGGCGTAGTAAAAGCCATCAATGATGTACGAGCTGCTAAAAGGCAATTTGAAGAAAACAAACGTCATAATCAGGCTATGGAATCGGTTGCTATTCAAGGAAATGGATTATTCTTACGTCCATATAAAAATGGTCTTGGCCTTTTTCTTAAAACTCCAAATGCAAAAAACTAATTACCCTGCTACCTAACCACCCCTTAAGCAATTTGGAAATTGATCACTTTGGAAAGAAGAAATTAAAGAATTTTAGAGGAGTTTTCATGCGAGATTCATTACCAAGGACATCATTCGATAAAGAATGTGGTGTTTTAAATTTGGATGATGAAGCTGGGATGGGTACTCATTGGGTAGCATATATTATAAACAAAAACAAAAATGTTATTAAGTATTTTGATAGTTTTGGAAATTTGAGACCACCAACTGAAGTTATAAGCTACCTTGGTAGTAAAATAAATTATAATTATATCCGAGAACAAGACTTCGATACATTTATATGTGGCCACTTATGTTTAAGATTTTTACTGGAACAATGTAATATTATTTTTTAAAAACTTAATAAGAATTGAATAAAATGACGTAGAAAAATCAAAACTGTATCATTTGTCTTTTAATCGAGATGTCGTTAACACTTACTTTGAGTGGAAATGAATCAACTCTGAATGCCGAGTATTTCCCACCAATTGTACTGAAGTCTAATTATTATGTATGTGGGCTTATAGATTTTCAAACATATAACTCTATACCAAATGTAGATGAGTTTAATAACTTGTTACATGTGGGTGATAACGTTATAACGTTTCCTATTGGTTCCTATGAGATAGAAGATATTAATAATTTAATACAAACAAAAATTATTGAAATTAATAAAAACAAGAAAAGTGGTTCAAAAAAGAGTGAAATTAAAATCAAGGCAAATAACAATACTTTAAAATGTGAAGTAATTAGCTCAGAAGACATTGACTTCTCTAAACCAAATTCTATTGGAGCTATTTTGGGGTTTAGCAAAAAAATTCTTGAGGAAAATTTATATCATGAATCAGATCTTTATGTTGATATTAACAGAGTAAATGCTGTCCGCATTGAATGTAATATCATAGAAGGAACGTATATTAATAACCAAACAGCACACATCTTACATGAATTTGCTGTTAAAGTAAGTCCAGGCTATAAAATCATTGAAGCTCCGAGGAATGTTATTTATTTACCTGTGAACGTCAAGCGGATAACATCACTGTGTTTAAAGTTTGTTGATCAAGACGGAAAAGATATCAATTTCAGAGGAGAAAAAATAACTGCCCGATTACATTTAAAGCCGGAAACATGATTGTATATGAACATATAATAAATTCAATTTCTTATAAAAACAACACACAAAATAATTTGATACTTAATCCATCTTCAAACTCAACTGCGGTAACATCTCTTTTTACTAAAGATAATCGGGACTTTGTATTATCATTAGGATACACATTAAAACATTAAAAACAAAACAAAAAAAAAAAAAGAGAAATATGCTAAACATTTTTCAAGAACCGGAGATTAATGAAAGTATTTCTAAATACGAATATCATACTTATTCACCGTATCAAAACAATTTTGATCGCAATGACATCATTCAGATTTCTATACAACATCAAAATCTTAATGTTCTTCCTTCAGAAAGTTTTTTGTATGTTGAAGGAACAATTTCAAAAGCAGATGGAAAAGAGATACTCACTACAAAACTTGTAAATAATGCAATGGCTTTTCTCTTTGATGAAATACGATATGAACTGAATGGCAAAGAAATTGACTGTAATCGAAATGTTGGAATAACATCAACGATTAAAAATTATTTATCTTTATCCAAAAATGAAAGTGATATGCTACTGAATGCATCTTGGTCCCCCGACTCAGCTATTAATTTGAAACCACTACATTTTAATTATTGTATTCCACTGAACAGACTTTTGGGGTTCGCCGAAGATTATAAAAAAATTATCCCAAATGCCCGACATGATCTAATTATTACACGGGCTAGAATTGATGAAAATGCACTTATATCCCCAACAGATGAAAATGTTCAAATAAAACTTCACAAGGTTCAATGGAAAATACCGCATGTGACTTTATCAGATGCTATGAAATTAACTCTATACAAATCTATAAACAAAAATAGTTTTATGAAAATTGCTTTTCGAAACTGGGATCTTTATGAATACCCCACGCTATCAACTTCTACCCATCATATCTGGAACGTGAAGACAACAACACAAATAGAGAAACCCCGTTACATTATCCTTGCTCTACAAACTGAAAAAAATAAAAAATTATCTGCTGACCCTACATTTTTTGATCATTGTGATCTAACAGACTTAAAAGTTTATCTAAACTCTGATGTCTACCCGCATGAAGACCTAAATATATCTTTTGAAAGAAACAGATATAGTTTGTTGTACAGAATGTATACCGATTTTCAGAAAACATACTATAATAAATCTAACACCGAACCATTACTTTCCTGGGAGCTATTTAAATCGCGTTCCCCAATTTTTGTTATAGACTGCAGACATCAAAACGAAACCTTAAAAACAGGACCTGTCGACATACGCTTGGAGATGAGAACATCGAAAAATATACCAGCAAACACATCAGCTTACTGTCTTATGCTCCATGATCGTATCATTGAATATAATCCACTTGATCAAGTAGTCAATAGAATTGTTTGAATTCAGAAATGAAAAATGTAAACATGTTTAAATAAAATAAATAAATTTAAACAGTATTTTATTTGTTTTTCTTTATACGTTAATTCAGGTTCTCATTGGGGCTGCTTCCGTTGCGCTAGTTGTTTTGATATTTTTTTTTGTTATTGATCTATCGAGCTTCGAAAATTTTTATGAAATAAAAACAACATAAATTTTTTTTGATTAGTTAATTTTTTCAGCACAAGTTTTTAATACATTTTTACATTTTATTATAATTTTTACAATGTTTGACATAATTAGTTTGTTTGTTTTTCTATATATTTTTAAGCAGGCTTGTATCGTTGTCTTTTAAATCCATATGGTAGCGAACTATGGTCTTCAAGAAAACGACGTTTTTCAGATTTAACGCTGTAGGTTTTTATTTCTGGAATGGTTATCACCTGATGGTCTTTCGTTCGTCGAATGTTTTCTGATTTTATTAAAATTTTTTCACTGCCTGAAGAAGATGAATTTAGTACAGATTCTTTAATTGAGTCAAAATTAATTTGTTGAGATGCTGCATAATTAAGAAAAATCCCTTTCACTTTGCAGACAACGTATTCCATATTGTCTTTTGCATTAAACACTTTATACGAATAATTCTTAGGTCCTCCACTAACGAATTCTGTGATATAGCTTCCAGCTCCATAAGTTTCCAATTCGTCTGTCATATCACCGATGAATTGTCCAGTAGGAGGTTCGAATTCTCCTTCACGACTTATGTAAATAACCGAATCAGTATCGTAATACAAAACTCTTTCTCCTAAGCTCTCCAGGTAGTTATAAAGTTTAAGCCGAGCTAAAGTTGTTGTGTAAGCAGCAACACAGACATTTACTGTGGATAAAGAGTCGATAGCTTCTTCTTTCATCTCGAAGTTAACGACGACGTTTTCTTCATTTACAGGAAGAATGTGAAGCACTTCAATAGATGGATGCGTTAGCAAATGAAAGAAAGTTGAAGGGTTGTTCACAACGATAGTTTGAAGTTGATTTTCGCGTTGTCCAAACTTTCCCCAAAACGAATTTAGTATCAGTTTTGCAAGTGATCTCTTTCCTGGATTATTACATATCTCTGAAAATTCCAGCTGAATATTTTCTTTTTGAAGAAAATCAGAAACATATTTTTCCTTTTTTTGCTGAGACGAACACTCACTTGGCCAGCCAGATGCTTCTTGTTTTATTTTTAGAAACTTATTCATCATAGATGTGAACAGCCCATCATCTAAATTTTTATCCGGGTTATACTGGACTACATTATATTCCCATATTTCAAATATATTGAGTATGATGTATCCTTTTTCCACTGCTTTATTAACCTCGTCAATTACCCAAGTCCCTACCAATGCTCTTTGCTCATCAGTATGAGCACACAATTGTTCATTGTTTTTTTCATCACTGCAACTTCTACACAATGAAAACATGAGCTTGTCATTTTGTTTCATTGGTAATACCGGATGCAACAGGTTTTCTGGAGGTAAAATTTTACATTTTACGAGCCCATTCATTCCTTCCAAATTCGACGTAGTTGAGCAGGCTGCATCACCAGTGATGTGGATCTTAGGATGTCCAGTGGGGAATTTTCCATTCTTACACACCCACGGGTAAAGAGAGCATATATCAATGTACTTTATCTTTTCCCCTTTTTTGAATTTATAGAAATCGACGACATTTCCGGTTCGACCGCCATAAAAAGCATCGCGAGGATTTAGAGGGGAACTTTGAATAAGTTGGTGGGAGTTTAAGAAATCTCTGTCTTCTTTTTTAAACGACTTGAGATTCTTCCGAAACACACAAGACCACATTTCAATTACCTCGTAACCGAAATCCCTCAGTCTTTCTGTCCTCGCTTTTGTTGTCTCATACCTTCGGTTCAACGTGTCATTCTCGTTTTCGTGCAGAGGATCATCCCGTCTATGCTTCAAGCAGAGAGGGTGGCCATGGTAATAGCATCCGTGGTACTTAAAAATTTGGTTGGTTTCTTGACAAAAACCATCAACTTTTACACCGTGTATAACTACCTCTTTGCCTCTATACGAATGTTGGATAGTTATGTTCCTTTGCTGTTCTTCCCAAATCATCCACTTGATAGCTTCTGTTGACTGGTTGTCAATGCATCTGTATCCTTTTTTAGGTATTAACCCGATGGTGTTTGGCTTAAGAAAGTTACGTCTATATAAAAGATTGCAAGCTGAAGCAATCGTTACCGATTCTAAAAATGGTTCAACGTTACATTGGGTAAGAAATAATTTTCTAAATTGCAAGCAAGCCCCCGTCAAAATTTTGACATCACTCTTGCAGTATTCTATAAGTTCTTGCTTCATTTCAAAAGTATCATTTTGATGTTCTGAATGCCATTTTAAGAAAGTATTACGCTCTTCCGACCTCATAGAATTAGCATTGTAATATTCTATTGCTGGCAATGTTCCTTTGTATTCTTCATTTTCAATAGTGTTGAAGAGGTATGGAAAGTAACCTTTCTTTAAAACAGGTGGCAAGTCGAATGCCTTTGGGAGCTTTGATAAGGCCATAGGAAAGTAGTTTATTGAGTCGATAAATTTTACATTTCCTATTAACATCAATATTATCTTTGTTCCTCGCATAATCAATTCAGGGCTTAGTACTGTTTTCTCTAAGACATGGTTTAAAATGAACTGATGGTCATAGGCTTGACCATTGTGGGCAATCACAACCACATTTTTAAATTTTTTTCGAATTTCAAGTATATATTAAACAAATTTAGGTACAACGTCTTCTCCTTGTAGAACGTTCAATGACAATTTACAATATTTACAGAAATGCAAATCAGGATGCTCCACGCAATGACTACATTTGTTTTGAAAGACGCATAAATTTGGTTCATGTTTTGTTATACAAGCTTTGTTTGTTGTTGTTGCTTCATCTCCGTCATTCCAAATTTTTTCTCCAATTACTTTTTCTTGGCGACTTTCTAGATCATAAAATACATACAAGACATTTTTCAAATCAGGTTTTCTCGTATTAGGTATAATAAAACACTTATGGTCTTCAGGAACATGTACTTTACAGTTCTTGCAAAAGAACTCTCCACAAATATGTTGTCGACTTCCTCCAAAGGATTTTAAACAACCAAGACATCTTTTTATTTGCTCACAGATAGACTGTTTTCCTGACGAGCCGCTCGTTTTGTGGTTGTCATAGCATCCTGTTCCTTTAAAATTTCGATTACAGTCGGGGCATAAAATTTGTTTCTGAATTTCCTTACATATTGGAGAACTCTGACATTGCGAACAAAATGCAAGACATCCATAATGTTTACTCTTTGTATTGTAAGGTACATGGCAAATTTCACAGTAGAAAGAACAGCAAAATGCGGCAGTTAAAGATTTAATGACATTAAAATGATTATTATAATATAATAAATATATTTTTTTATCGTTTCTGTCATTTGAAACTCCTTCGTAAATTAATTTACGGCCTTTTGTTCTGTGCTCGTAAACAGTAATTTTATAGTTTCTTAAATGAGTTTGAAATAATTTCAACTCATCAATTCCACAACCTCCTGGTGGTATTTGGATTCCAGTATCGTTCAGAAGTTTCAGCGCTCTCTCAGTTTGGATATTGCCTATATCTTTTCGTATACTATCAAAATTGTATTCCTTGTCCGTGTATGCCTTTGCTACCACCAGAGCTCGAGGCAAGCATAATTTATCTGTGTTTTTTACACAAATAATTCCTCTGCGATTGGCACATTCTTCGTTAAACGAATTGAACATGGAGGTAGGTTTTCTTCCTTCTCCAGCTGGCATTTCAACTGATGTTATGGATAAAGTAAAATCATCAGTGCTTAGGCCATCAGAATTACTCTGGAATATTTTGGAAATCATCTCCCAAACATCATCCATGCTGAGCTCTGAACAGGTTTTGTAATTAATCCATCCACTACCTCGCTCATGAGAAAAACTTTTTCCCGAAAATGTTATCCCCACCTTGTCGGATTCCTTTAGACCTTCCACGGCAAATCGTACCATGTCTTCAATGGCCTTTCTTATCCATGAAGTTGGTTCTTCATGCCTTGGAATAGGGTTGATTTTAAAATCTATTTTCCGGCCATTTAAGTTGAACCGTTTAATTTTTGTGTTAATATCTGCCAAAACTTGAATTCGCTGAAATTAAAAATAACAACACAGGAAAAAATTAATTTTTTTTTAAATTTTTATTTTATTTAAAATAGTGTTTTTGTGAATTAAGTAATTCATTTTGTGTATTTAGGAAGAGTGTAGGCAAAATATGTTCTACCTCTTCAATTAAAATTTCATTTTTTTGCTTCCTCCCTCTTCGGAGCTTCTGTTGGTGTTGTTGCTGTTCTTGTTGATGTTGCTGTTGTTCATGTTGCTGCTGTTCATGTTGCTGCTGTTGATGTTGTTCTTGTATTCCTTGTAGATGTTGTTGTTCCTGCTGTTTGTGTTGCTCCTGCTGTTGGTGTTGCTGTTGTTGTTGATGCAACTGATGTTGATAAGTTTGTTGCACCTGTGCTGGTTGCTCCTTCTCGTGGAAATCGATCACAAAGGAGCGATCGAAAGGCTCCACGACTTCCAGACAGAGCGTGTGTAGCTCCTTGATGTCCTCCTCTTCCATTTGGGCATTACACCTTTTTGGTAGGAATACCTAAAAATAAAAGTTTATTATAATTTTTAAAGAAAATAGTAAGAACAATTTAAGCATACCACATATTCGTCTAACTCGACCAAAATTTGTTGGCCAAACTTGGTTGCTATCCTTTTGGCAGAAGTAATGGGAAACTTCCTCTTCTGAACCAATTTAGATAGAGAGAGAAGTGGTTTCCTGGTTGAACTTGTCGGCTCCTCCTTGCGTACACTCACTGCAGATTTCATTTTTTTTAAAAAGTTTGACATATTGAATGTGCGTTTTCACTGAAGAACTAAAACTGAATCAAAAACTCAGGCAACTATTGCTTTTATAGTATGGACTGACGAATATTTTGGTCATTTCCCCTAATATGAAACTTAAAAAAATCGAAGAATTACCACTCCTGGCACTCAGTGCATTTATTTGACCTGACTTTTCCCCTCAAACAAATATAGCATTCCACTACCAATTTAGTATTCAGAATCCTCTGTTGATTTATCCGTAGATATCAATATTTGATTATTTTGTTCATCAATACAATACAATACCTATCAAATAGGAGGCGACGTCGATCCTTTGCAGTCATAAATTATTTCGTTAATTAGGTCTCGTGACTCACATCGTCAACAATAAAATTTACTAGAAACCACTTTCAATCGTCATCATAATTTGCCCCTTTTTTACAAACAATCAAACATTCCTTTACCTGTATCTTGACCCTTTCCATTTTCCTTTTTTAAAACAATCTAATATGCTTTAACAGTTTTATATTCAGAATCATCTGTTTATTTATTCATCAACCGTGTGTCGCATAGATCCTTTACAAACAACCATAAACAACATCTTACATTAGGTTTTGTGACTTGCTAATAAAATCATATATTTATACAAGACACGTTCCCATCTCTTTCATTGGCTTTTTTTAAATTTTCAAAATTTTCAAATTTTCAACCGTTTAACGATCGGTTGGTCTAATAGGCAGAGTCATAAACAACATCGCACCATATCTTCCTATTGAAAAATTAACACTCCTGACACTCAGTAAATTTATTTGACCTGCCTTTCCCCCTCAAACAAATATAGCATTCCACTACCAATTTAGTATTCAGAATCCTCTGTTGATTTATCCGTAGATATCAATATTTGATTATTTTGTTCATCAATACAATACAATACCTATCAAATAGGAGGCGACGTCGATCCTTTGCAGTCATAAATTATTTCGTTAATTAGGTCTCGTGACTCACATCGTCAACAATAAAATTTACTAGAAACCACTTTCAATCGTCATCATAATTTGCCCCTTTTTTACAAACAATCAAACATTCCTTTACCTGTATCTTGACCCTTTCCATTTTCCTTTCTTAAACAAATCTAACATAGCAGTTTTATATTCATAATCCTCTGTTGGTTTATCCGTCAATAAGAATATTCTTATTTAGGTACATCAATGCAATACCTATCAAAAGACGACACCGTGTGTCGCATCGTTACAAACAACCATAAACAACATCGTACATTGGGTTTTGTGACTTACATATAAAATCATTTATTTATACAAGACACGATTCCATCTCTTACATTGACCTTTTTTCAAATTTCAAATATTCAAATTCTCAACTGTGTAACGCTCGCTCCACTACTGCACCTATTCATTTATTTATACAAGACACGATCCCATCTCTTACATTGACCTTTTCTCAAATTTCAAATATTCAAATTCTCAACGGTGTAACGCTCGCTCCTTACCTGTATCTTGACCCTTTCCGCTTTTCTTGAATTATTTATACAAGACACGATCCCATCTCTTACATTGACCTTTTTTCAAATTTCAAATATTCAAATTCTCAACTTTGTAACGGTCGCTCCACTACTGCACCTATTCATTTATTTATACAAGACACGATCCCATCTCTTACATTGACCTTTTCTCAAATTTCAAATATTCAAATTCTCAACGGTGTAACGCTCGCTCCTTACCTGTATCTTGACCCTTTCCGCTTTTCTTGAATTATTTATACAAGACACGATCCCATCTCTTACATTGACCTTTTTTCAAATTTCAAATATTCAAATTCTCAACTTTGTAACGGTCGCTCCACTAGTGCACCCATTCCTACTAATACAAACATTGGAATTAATTTGGTCGTGTCCTTGGTACAATAATGTACCTACAGGAATGGTTTATACCTTCCTGGAATCCTTGAAGTGTGAGTAAAAACGTTGCATTCACACTTTTTAGTAAAAATCAAAAAAAACTTATAAGAACACGTCCAAGTGTGTTCCAATGTTCGCATTTTCCTATCAAAAATATTTAAAAATGCAAACATTGGAATTCATTTGGTCGTGTCCTTAGTACAATAATGTACCTACAGGAATGGTTTATACCTTCCTGGAATCCTTAAAGTGTGAGTAAGAACGTTGCATTCACACTTTTTAGTAAAAATCTAAAAAACTTATAAGAACACGTCCAAGTGAGTTCCAATGTTCGTATTTTCCTATCAAAAATGTTTAAAAATGCAAACATTGGAATTCATTTTGTCATTTGACAGCTAAAATCAAATCTAAAATTCTCACCACAGCAATTTAATAAAAAAAAAAACATCTGTCAAAACAAGTAAATACACCGCATCGAATTGTTGTTGGATTTCACATTTCAAAATGGACGTAATGTCAAAATTACAAATACAACAATGTAAACAAATGGGTGTTGGAGGGTAGGTTAGGTTAGGTTAGGTTATAGTGGCTGTCCAAGATGGAAACGGACACACTTAGGCCAGTTTAATGGCCCATTGTGATACCACATGAATCTTGAGGTTACTTCCTAAGCTCAATGGATCCAGTTTGAGTCTCTTACGAAACGTGAGAGGCTGATTATGCCGATATGATTTAGATCGTTTAGATCGTTAAAGAAGAATTCTCCTAGGTAATTCTTGCGTTTTCGAGCCAGAGCAGGGCATGTGCAGAGAAGATGAAGAATTGTTTCTTCCTCTTCCTCGTCCATACAGCTTCTGCAGAAATCATTTGAGAATACGCCTAATCTCGTGGCGTGCTTTCCTATTAGACAGTGTCCGGTTATGACACCTATTATCGAGCTTATATGCGATCTGCTTAGAGAGAGCAAGCACCTTGAACGTTTTAAATCCAGTGTTGGCCAGATGTTTTTTGTGACTTGACACGTGGTGATGTTGTTCCACCTAGTGCCTGCCCCCCTCACAGCGTCTTGCATTAGCAAAAGTTTACAAGTAGCGATTAGTATGCCAGTACGTGCCAAACGTGGTAGGATGGGCTGTACTGTACCGTTCCTGGCGAGTTCATCTGCCTTACAGTTACCTGGAATGTCTCTATGGCCCGGCACCCAGCAAAGGTGAATATTAAACTGTTGTGCCATCTCCATTAGAGATGATCGACAGTTATGGACTGTTATAGAGTTTGTAGAGACAGAATCCAGAGATTTGATAGCGGCCTGACTATCTGAGAAAATACGGATATCAGATGTTGATATCACGTTTTCTTTAAGCCAGGACAATACTGCTTTTATCGCCAAAAGTTCCGCCTGGAACACGCTACAATGATTGGGAAGGCGGAATGAGAGACTTAATTTCAGTCGTTCAGAGTACACACCTCCACCAACCCCTTCTTTTGTTTTTGACCCATCTGTATAGAAATGGATCGACTCATCTTCCAGGAATGTCCTATCCTCCCAAAAAGATCTGGGAGGTATAGAAATCTGGAAATTTCTGTCGAATTGCAGTTGGGGGATGGTGTAGTCTGTGTGCTTTGGAATTGATTCTAAATAACTAAGAATTACGGAGTGGCCAATGTTGTTGTTAGTCCACTGCGAAGAAGGTTTGAGGCGAATAGCAGAGCTTGCAGCTATTTGTTTGCTAAAAATGTCAAGAGGTGTTAGGTAGAGTAAGGTGTCCAGTGCCGCAGATGGGGTCGTGCGAAGCGATCCACTTATACATAGGCAAGCTGAACGTTGGACTTTATTTAATTTATCTCGGTTTATACCTTTTTCTAAAGCAGTCCACCATACTGCCACACCGTATATTAAAATCGGTCTGATTACCGATGTGTATAGCCAATGCGTGATTCTGGGTTGTAAGCCCCATTTATTACCGATGGCTTTTTTGCAAGAAAAGAGAGCTACAGTAGCTTTTTTGACTCTTTCCTCTACGTTGCGTTTCCAATTTAGTTTTTTATCTAAGACAAGACCCAGGTATTTAGCCTCGTCTGAGAATTTTAATTGGATTCCGTTAATATGGGGAGGGTTGAGAAATGGAATTTTGTATCTCCTCGAAAATAAGACCAAATCGGTTTTGTGTGGGTTAACACCCAGTCCACACCGATCAGCCCAAAGTATTAGTCTGTCTAAGGCATTTTGTAAGAGTTCTTTTAACGTGTTAAGATTCTTTCCTGAAACTGCTATAGCAACGTCGTCCGCATAGGCTATCACTCTGAAACCCTCCGCATCCAGACTAGTTAGGATTTCATTCACCACTAGGTTCCAGAGGAGAGGGGATAGAACACCACCTTGCGGTGTCCCTCTACTAAAGAATCGTCTGCCAGAAGAGTTGCCCAGTTTTGAGTTAATTATCCTGCTAGTAAGCATTAAATGAATTAACTCCCGAAGCGAACTCTCTACATTTAGAGATGTTAGTGCAGATGTGATTGCAGATGTGTACACGTTGTTAAAGGCACCTTCGATGTCAAGGAAAGCAACCATAGTGAACTCTTTATGATGGAGGGAATATTCGACGGTGCGTACTAAGGTATGTAACGCTGTTTCCACCGATTTACCTTTACAGTAGGCATGTTGAGACGAAGACAGAAGTCTTGTATCAATACTTGCCCTTAAATGGATATCAATCAATCTTTCCAAGGTCTTAAGAAGGAATGATGATAGACTTATAGGTCGTAGATCTTTAGGATTAACTTGCGAGCATTTACCTGCCTTGGGTATAAAAACAACTTTAACTTCTCGCCATGCCGAGGGAACATGGACCAGGTAAAGACAGCTGGTAAAAATTGCCTCAAGGATTGGTGCAATTATGTCAGAAGTCTTTTGTAGCTCGGCTGGTATTATTCCATCTGGTCCTGCAGATTTAAATGGTTTGAAGCTGTTGAGAGCCCATTGTAGCTTGTCCCTTGTGATCAGACCTTGTGGATATGTTGTATTGGGACTTGAACGTATATAACCGTTGCAAGTCTCGGTAAGAGAACTTCCAGGAAAATGAGTATCCAGTAGTAAGTTTAGCGATTCATTACTTGAATTTGTCCAGGAGCCGTCTGCATTTTTCAAGCAGCTTGGCATCGCTGCATTAGTTGAAAGAATTTTCCGTAACCTAGAGGCTTCAGAAGTTTCTTCTATCGTGCCACAGAAGGATCTCCAAGAAGATCGTTTAGATTTCCTAAGTACCTTCTTGTAAGTTCTTAGGGATTCTTTGTAAGAATCCCAGTGAGAGGCTAGTCTTGCGGCTTTGGCTCGGTTGAAAAGTTTCCTGCATTCTTTCCTGAGTGAGTCAAGCTCTGAGGCCCACCATTGTGGTTTCCTCTTTCTTCTTATGTGTATAAGTGGACAAGCAATTTCTAGCGATCTGTTCATAGCTGAGGTAAGTTCATTGACTTTGTTGTCAAGTTCATTAGCGTTAGAGGAAGGACAAGATAGTCCAGGTTTTAGTAAACTCTGTAATGAGTTCCTGTATGAAGCCCAATCAGTTTTCCGATAATTTCGAAAAGTCAATGGACTCGGGTTATTATCCACATTGATATTGAACTGGATATATCTATGATCAGAGAACGAGTGTTCTTTGCATACTTTCCAGTTCAAGATCATATGGTGTATAGTATCTGAGACAAGAGTTGTGTCTAAGACTTCTTGTCGAGTTTTAGTTATGAAGGTTGGTTCATTTCCAACATTACTTACTAAGAGGTTAGTACCAAGAATATAATCAAAAAGAGACTCACCTCTGTCGTTGATATTGGTACTTCCCCATACCGTATGATGAGCGTTAGCATCGCTCCCAATAATTAGGCGGATCCTTTGCCTTACCGCTTCAGCGACGACTTTCTCCTGGGTTTTTCCAGGGAGAGGGCCAAGGTGGTCATGGCCAAGATACGCCGACACTAGCCAGAAACTTCCTTTGGTTGTTTCCAGCCTAGCTACGGTGGTATCTTTGTCACTGAAATGATGGAGTAAAAATACATTAATGCTACGTTTCACTAGTATGCAAGATCTAGGTTCACCTTTATCTGTCACACACAGTGTGTAGTACCCAGGAGTCCTGAGTCCTAGAACAACGGATCTCACAATCCATGGCTCTTGGATCAGGACAATGTCTTCCCCGTTTCTTGCCAGCCGGAGAAGAAGTGAGGCCGAGGCCTTTACGAAGTGCTGGAGATTAATCTGTACGAACTGCAGCATTTTGGCTACAATTAGGCAGATCAACCTCCACCACGGTTTTGTTCTGATCCTCTGAGTCTGAGGATGAACCCAAGAGTTCGTCCTCGCTCAAAAGGATCATGTTGAGCTCGTCCTCAGTCTCCATTGAGGATGGACTGTCTACGACTTTTGTAGAGGGTGAAGTCGCTATTGGAGAGGGCATGGGTGCATCGTCACCCTCTATTAAGAGAGAAGACGATGTCCCAGGCCCACCAACCGCTAGTTCACCTTTGATTGTTTTTGGAGGCCCGCTTTCCGCGTTAACCTCATCTTTTTTATAGACTCGAATTTTTATTGTTTCGAAGCCATAGTTTATGGAGCCCTCGTTTATGGCTAGAGGAGCCAAAGATTCCTTATTGAGTACCAAAATGGTGCTCTTATAAAGATTCTTCACCTCCTCTAGCTTGGCTATCTTCCAGTTATGAGTCGGAAGGGACGGGTTACAAACTCTGATCATCTCGAGAATGTCCTCGATACCAGCAGCTTCCATTGGGATCCAAATGCGGGCTCTAGGTCTGCTAGGAATGTCTTCCTTAGCGACAAACTCGAGCTTCGCACCTGGCCAAACTTCACCTAACCGGCTGACAGCGAGCTTGTATAAGTCACAAGACCTCTGATCGCCACAAACCATGAGTTTGACATGGCCTTGATGCCAACCCCCATCGCTTATGGAAGGAAGTGGTCCTGGAAGCTCCCTCAAAATGCTTAAAAAGCCACCCGAGTGCTTAACCTTGACCAACTGCCAACGATCAGCCGATATTGTTCCATCATCATCGCTCCTGTCAATGACCGCAACCACGACTTTGCCCTTCGCGACGTCACTGAAACTAGCTTTCTTGATGGGATTGAGGGGAGTGCTGGTGTTGTGCACCCGAGGCCGTTTTGGTGTCGGTACGGCCCCCTCACGAGACCTTTCCCGTTTGGACGTAGAGTCCTTATTGGTCTTTGTTGTAGCAAGTATGCTTTTAGCCCATTCGACGCTAGCGGTTTGCTGCGGTGTCCTTTCAGCCCCTGATGATGCACCAGAGGCCTTTAGGATTTTCGCCGCTTGCCGCCTTTGTCTCATTAGTAGTGGTAGGGCCATTTTTCACAACCCTGCCACTACTGAAATTAGGTATCGCTACCTTCTTATCCTCGTTGCTACCAACTGCAGAGGAGGGTCCATGGTTAGCCACTACTCCCTTCTCTGTGTTGGCCGCAAGAGATACGGCAACAGGCTTTGACGCCAAACTGCCGCCCGGTCCTGAAGAGATACCGGTCTCATCATCCTTTACATTTTTATTTTTTTTATTCATCTTAATCCCACGAGTTGCGAAGAAAAGAGGTCCGTCTGCACAGAGATTCGCATGTACAGATAAGGCTAGTTAATCCGGAGGTCGCCAGGTATCCGGATACTCCGTTAGAGATTGGGCTATTTTTGAATTGGGCCCCCAGCCAGGCTGATCATCGGCACGGGTCGTTTAACACCTTGGATCCAGCCCAATAAAGATGAGAGGTGGTAGGGAAGGAAGAGATAGGGTGAGGAATCAGTTGATGTTAATTCATCATTCTGATATGTGAGGAAAAGATTGGGATTTGGTAACAGCAATTCAGCTTATTTACTTAGAGTGAGAAGGAGCATAGGAGATGGGAGCGCTGTCTAGCTTTTTCGCCATTACAACGTGGGAGGTGGGATGGGAGTTGGTGACATAAACGTAGGTTGGTATGCCTTGTTTATGTGGGAGTGGATGATGATTCTGGGAAGGTAGGGGGATAAGAACGTCCTTTAGTTTCAGGACTCATCTGGAGAAAATTCTCGAGAATCATTGACCTTACTCAGCTTCTACAACTCGACAAGTTCGACGTTCAGAGTAGAAGTAGTGTTGGAGGGTAAAACGTAAGAAAGATTCCGGTCTTTATATGGTGTGTCTATGATAAAAACTTCTAACAATATGATCTTTTGACACTAATTTTCCTATGCCTGTTGTCTAATTTTTTAATTTTTGTAAAAATTGTTGTGAATCAAATGATTTTATTCTTAAGTGCAATATTCATGTAACAAGTGTAAGTTTTCATAGTTTTTCAATGTTATCAAATTGTAACCAATTTATTAATGCAAATATAGATTAATTACCACACCTGATGATATTCATAGACATGAACGAAACGTCGTGACAACATGAATAATTGTTTTTTCATTGGCCTAAAGCCCGTCATTGATAATATTTATTATGATTATTAATTTTTTAACATACTTTATCGGATTGCTCCTTTAATTTTAAAAAGGAATCTTTTTCACAAAAATTCCTAACTAGTATCTTTTTAGCTTCCTTCCAATCGCTTGGATCGTCATTCCGTAAAACTTCTTTTGATGCATCGTTATATAAGCACATTGCTTTTATTATGAATTCTGATTTTCAAACTACATTTACAATTAAAGTTTGATACTTATTTAATAATTTATAATGAAGCATTACGAATGACAAAAATCCTCTGACCGACGCTATTGGCCAGGCCATTCCTATACAAAATATAAATTTATAAAATTGCATATAATTTTCATGCACCAGATGCCATGACCTACCTCGAAAGACAGACTGACTAAGATTGATACAAACAGCAAGTCACACATCGTATACTTAAAGCGACAAGACAAAAACTCACAAACTCACCACACCCAACCAAACCAGTATTACATACTAACGAAAACCAGTATTACATAAATTAAATCGTTGATTGAACAATCGTCGTGGGAGATAATAGAAATAGAAGATAAGAAAGATAACAAACCGATGCCGCTACCGATGATATGAATAAAACGCACCACACAACGACCACCACGAGCCACCAAGCTTATATGGCCTACCATTGTGTCTAACTATAGCAACAATAAAAATATGCTCTTACTTATGATTTAAATGGATATTTATTTATTTATTTATTTATTTATTTATTCATCAATCAGACAAAAATATCTTACAGACTACTTGAAAATAACTTACATAAATAAAAATAAATATATATGGGTATGTACATAGTATTTTGCTTATTTCAAAAATTAATTATAAAATGACGTTGTAGATTACATTTAAGGGTAGAACGATTACTATGAAAGTCAAAATCAAAAACACAAGAAATACGATTAACTTCACGGACACAGCGAGTTACTGGCTCATTTTTGGCATAATTTGTCCTATGATCGCTTTCAAAAAATAAAAATCTAGTCCTCAGAGGACGACTTGGAGCATACAAATCAATTAAAGACAGAAGCGAAGAACAATTAATACGATAAGACAAAATATCACTTACAAACAATACAGAGTACATTTTTCTACGATTTTCGAGTGATGAATATCAATTAGCTTACATCTAGTTCAATAAGAGGGCATTTCAATATTCCAACCAAGTTTCCAAATAACGAACCTAGTGAACTTTTTCTGAACATTTTCAATTCTAGTAGAATGAATGTTGTAATAAGGGTTCCATATAACACATCCATACTCTAAAATAGATCAGACATAAGCATTATACAGGCATTTTAGAGTATAGGGATCAGTAAAATCAGATGAATTACGTTTTATGAAACCAAGCATGGTGTTAGATTTTGCAATGATGTATTCGATATGTTTTATAAAGTTTAATTTACAATCAAATATTATTCCCAAATCTTTTTTTCAAAAACTCTTTCTAGAATATTATTGTTTATTTTGTAGTCGAAATTGATTGGATTGGCAATACGCGAAAAAGTAAAACACTGACATTAGTAGACATTCAAAAACAAGTCATTAATGGTGCACCAATTAGTTAAACAATCAAGATCGTCTTGGAGTAGATGGCAGTCGCGAGAGGATTTAATGCTTTTAAAGAATTTAAGATCGTCCGCAAAAAGAAGGCGGTGTGAGTTTTTAAAAACGTTAGGCATGTCATTAATAAAAATCAAGAACAATAACGGTCCAAGATGACTGCCTTGCGGTACGCCAGAGGTTACCAAAAAAGGAGAAGATTGAATGTTATCTATGGAAACAATTTGATAACGTTTCGTTAAGTAGGAAGAAAGCCATGATAGCATAGCAGAGTGAAAACCTGCGCTTTTTAGTTTAGATATTAGTATCAAATGATTCACTCTATCGAACGCTTTGGCAAAATCTGTGTAGATAACATCAACCTGAAAACCTTCTTCTAGTTTATTGAGGACATAATTTGAAAATAGAGCAAGATTGGTGGAGGTGGATCTTCCCCCCACAAACCCATGTTGGTAAGGCGATATTATTTCTTTGAACCAAAACGATAATTTATCGTATACAATCTTTTCAAAAAGTTTAGGTATCGCTGAGAGTTTACAGATCGGGCGATAGTTTGATATTTCCTGTTTAGAACCTGATTTGTGTATTGGACTAATGAAGGATTTCTTCCACTCAGAGAGAAATTCTCCTTTAGAAAGAGAATTATTAAAAATAATTGTTAAAGGTTCAGAAAGAGCAGATGCACATTTTTTTTAAAATAACTGGAGGAATTTCATCTGGACCAGCACTTTTATCGCAGCTTAAGCTACGTAATGCATTTTCAACTTCATTTGCACTTATATTCAAAAATCCAATACTTAATGGAGTTTCGGAATTAATTGTTTGTAAAGGATATCCCTTTGGAGAAGTATAATTTGATTGAAAATAAACTGAAAAAACATTACAAATAGATGCAATATCGTAGTATGTGTCACCCATATACTGCATTGTTTTTGGTAACCCATTACATTTTTTTTTTATTCTTTATGAAAGACCAGAAACTTTTACTATTATGCTTTAATTCTCTCTCTATTGAATATATATAATTGTTATAAAGAAACTTATTTAGAACATTGAATTCTCTATCCAATTGGGTATAGCTGAATTTAAGAAAAGAATTATCTAATGAATTTCGATATAGCTTATAAGCTTTGTTCTTTTTATTGCTAAGATTACATAACCTTTTATTGAACCATGGAGGTTTCGAATTACATTTAATAGGCAATTTCGGCACGAATGTATTAATTGCACTTTTCAACGAGTCAGTAAAAAATTTGTATGAAACCGATAAATCAGTATAATTAAGCTGAGAATTCCAGTTAAATTGAGACATATAACTCACTATGCCCTGAATATTAGCCTTGTGGTACATTAATTTAAATTTATTAGAAAATTTATTTTTAAAATATTCAATATATTCAAAACAAATAGATAAAGCTTTATGATGTATTGAATTCGGAGCAATAGGAGAAATTGAATTACTAACGGAGATTTTTAACTCCTTATCAACAAAAATTAAGTCTAACAAGCGATTCAAATCGTTTTTACAATAATTTACCTGGATTAGATTGTGACACAAAAAAGAGTCAACAACCTCCGTTTCATAATCCAATTTTACATTAAATGGAACTAAATTAAGGTCATCCGAATCATTTATCCAATCAACGTTGGGCAAATTAAAATCACCAAGAATCATTACACTTTGATTGTTTTTAATTTTAGATAAATAAAATAAACAATTGTTTACATGAACTTTGTATAGTTCTAACGAACTTTTTGGAGGAATGTAACTAATAGTTAATATGATTTCAGATTGATTATTAAAATTAACTTTGACAATAACTTGATCAATATCATATGAAGTGGGAGCACTGGTGACATGTGAAAGCAGCTGGATGCAAGAAAACGTAGATCGAATAGCAAGTAACACACCCCCACCTCTTACAAGTCCAGTGGTGTGTGAACAACGATCTTTGCGGAAGATGTTGTAATGATTTGTGTTAAAAATGTCTGTATTAAGATGAGCATCAGTCAACCAAGTTACAGTTATTGCAACAAAATCATATTGTTGTGATGATGACGACAGAAACATTTGTTGTAATTTAGTACGCATTCCACCTATGTTTTGGTAATAACCAAAAAACTGATTGAGCGGAAGAAGTGTAGAATGGGAAAGAGAAGATTGAGAGTATGATGTTGTTTTTGCTGTTTGCGATGATTGTCACTGAGAAGGCTGATGTGGCGATTGAAGTGACTCTTGTTCTTGTAATTGTATTGATGGTGCGGCTGAGGGTGGAGGTGCAGTTGATATTGTTGTTGGTGGTGGATTGGCAGTTGCTATTGTCGTTGGAGGAGGTGCAGGTGTTATTGTTGTTGTTGGCGAAGTGTTCTCGATTTTTTTATGTGTGATAAATTCTTTTACTTGAACAAAGGAACCCCATACAGACGGGTCAAGAACAAGGGAAAGTTTATGTGAAGGTACACTGAGTTTAAAAGTAATGAGTTTAAGAGTCGATAAATCTGCATCTTTTTTAATGAGAGCATAACATTTTAACTCTTCCTTTGGAATATTAGTTTTTTGGGAGATGCTATCAACAATGTCCCTAGATTTAGTATTTTTATCGAATCTTGACAAATGAAGCCATTTTATATTTGGGAGAGCACAGAGAGAAGAAGGGTCACTTCCAAAAATTTTTTTTATTCTTGAAACACTTTTGTTGTTTGTTGGTACATTTTGCAAGTTATTGTTTACATATGGAGAATTCTCCTTGATTGGTTCAAGAGTAGATAGAAAGGCATTTGATAGATTTGACGATGATGAAGGAGGTAGCGATGATGACAATAATGATGATGATGATAAAGATGATGATGACGATGACGATGAAGATGATGATGATGATGAAGAAGATGTTGATGGGGGTAATGAAGCGGCTGCGGCAGCAGCAGCAGAAAACGAAAGAGGCAATGACATTAATGATGGAATTGAGATAGAATCAGTTATTTTAGTGTATGGAATCTCATTGTTTTCTATTGTTGCACTTATACTACTTAATTCCGATTTTTTTGCCGTTTTACGGGGAGAGGAACAACTATTAAGAAGTAGTTTAAGAGAGGAAAGATCATTTTTTATTTCAAGAACAGTGTTAGAGAGATCACGAAAATTATTGAGAAATGATGAGAAGTTTAAATTTTAATTTAAAAATTTAAATTAAAACATTAAAAGGAAGCAAACCCATAGTACCGGCAAACGGAGATAACTCTACTACAGCATCAACACAACACGCCTAGCTAGAAGACAACCCTCGATACAAAACAAATAACAAGGGAATCACTAAATTATACATTTATTTTAATTTAAATAATAAAATACAAGCTAAATTACTAAATCTAAAGTTTCTAGTACTCTCTTTAGTTCTGAACCCTGGAAACACCGCTGAGTATTTACCCCAGCTGGAAACTCAAAGTACCATTACATCTTTTAGCTAAAAGAAAGCGTTCAAAAGAGAAAGAGAATGGTTTAAATATGCCTGATGACGAGAACAATATTTTTAGCAGATAATCAACTGACATGGAAGAGATAAGCCCTCAGTACAAACACTTGTTAGAGAGTACGAGAATACAAACTTCTACCAATATGATCTTTTGACACTAATTTTCCTATGCCTGTTACTTGTCAGTTGAACTTTGTGTAGTTAGGTCTAATTTTTTAATTTTTGTAAAAATTGTTGTGAATCAAATGATTTTATTCTTAAGTGCAATATTCATGTAACAAGTGTAAGTTTTTATAGTTTCTCAATGTTATCAAATTGTAACCAATTTATTAATGCAAATATAGATTAATTGCCACACCTGATGATGTTCATAGACATGAACGAAACGTCGCTCGTGACAACAAAAATAATTGTTTTTTCATTGACCTATAGCCGACATTAATATTTTCATCACTTTGAAAAGGTCACTTCCACCAACAACTATAATCAGCGGAGGGCTCGCCGCAATTTTTGAATTCCACCTAACAATTCAATAACAACAACAACAACAACAACCATGGCATTCTATAATAGTATGAGGAATAAATATGGTAAAAAATGTTGCAGCAAACTAAAACAATATAGAAAACTCAACACAAAGAGAATAAAAACAACATCAAGCAACGTTTTTCTCATGAGTTGTAGGAAACTTGGACTAACACCGAATTTCTTAACAAACACAACAGTGCATCTTGAAGAACTACTTAAACAAGAGATTGGTAAAAATCATGCTTTATTTAAGTCTTATTTATTCAAGTCTTATCACAAAATCAAACACAATTTTCTTTGCAAGATTTTAAATTTATTTATTTCCGTGAAACATTCAAACTTAACCACTATTACTAATAGCATAACAAACAAAGAAAATTACATCCGTTCAATCTTATCAGAAGAAGAGTATGAAAGTTTTCTCCATCATAAACAAATTAAAAACAACAACAGCTATGAAAAGTTAAAGCAAAAACAAAACAAGAAACTGACATCACTTAAGGGGGTCATCCCATGTGACGGCCTGTATTTTAAGGAATTTTTAGGATTTTTTTTTACGACCAGTAAATAGATACAACTTTATTAAGTTTATTATCATTTATTAACATAGTTCGACAGTATAAATATAAAATTTGAATTAAAAATATTGTAAAGAACACGAGTTACACCGGTGTGCACCTCGAAAAAATGGGCTCGCACTGCCTCCACGATTCCCGCTGATTGGCTTATCTAAAACAAAAAAAAGTAAACGGCGTTTTAATCTGTGAGCCTAAATGCATGGAATGAACTATCATCGAATTAATGTACCAAAAATTGGACTTTTGGGAGACATTTGAAAAAAAAGTCGCGAATTTTGCGTTTTTTTTTTGTTTTTTGCTATAAAAATGTTTGCATTTTTAAACATTTTTGATAGGAAAATACAAACATTGGAATTAATTTGGTCGTGTCCTTGGTACAATAATGTACCTACAGGAATGGTTTATACCTTCCTGGAATCCTTGAAGTGTGAGTAAAAACGTTGCATTCACACTTTTTAGTAAAAATCAAAAAAAACTTATAAGAACACGTCCAAGTGTGTTCCAATGTTCGCATTTTCCTATCAAAAATATTTAAAAATGCAAACATTGGAATTCATTTGGTCGTGGCCTTAGTACAATAATGTACCTACAGGAATGGTTTATACCTTCCTGGAATCCTTAAAGTGTGAGTAAGAACGTTGCATTCACACTTTTTAGTAAAAATCTAAAAAACTTATAAGAACACGTCCAAGTGAGTTCCAATGTTCGTATTTTCCTATCAAAAATGTTTAAAAATGCAAACATTGGAATTCATTTTGTCATTTGACAGCTAAAATCAAATCTAAAATTCTCACCACAGCAATTTAATAAAAAAAAAAACATCTGTCAAAACAAGTAAATACACCGCATCGAATTGTTGTTGGATTTCACATTTCAAAATGGACGTAATGTCAAAATTACAAATACAACAATGTAAACAAATGGGTGTTGGAGGGTAGGTTAGGTTAGGTTAGGTTATAGTGGCTGTCCAAGATGGAAACGGACACACTTAGGCCAGTTTAATGGCCCATTGTGATACCACATGAATCTTGAGGTTACTTCCTAAGCTCAATGGATCCAGTTTGAGTCTCTTACGAAACGTGAGAGGCTGATTATGCCGATATGATTTAGATCGTTTAGATCGTTAAAGAAGAATTCTCCTAGGTAATTCTTGCGTTTTCGAGCCAGAGCAGGGCATGTGCAGAGAAGATGAAGAATTGTTTCTTCCTCTTCCTTGTCCATACAGCTTCTGCAGAAATCATTTGAGAATATGCCTAATCTCGTGGCGTGCTTTCCTATTAGACAGTGTCCGGTTATGACACCTATTATCGAGCTTATATGCGATCTGCTTAGAGAGAGCAAGCACCTTGAACGTTTTAAATCCAGTGTTGGCCAGATGTTTTTTGTGACTTGACACGTGGTGATGTTGTTCCACCTAGTGCCTGCCCCCCTCACAGCGTCTTGCATTAGCAAAAGTTTACAAGTAGCGATTGGTATGCCAGTACGTGCCAAACGTGGTAGGATGGGCTGTACTGTACCGTTCCTGGCGAGTTCATCTGCCTTACAGTTACCTGGAATGTCTCTATGGCCCGGCACCCAGCAAAGGTGAATATTAAACTGTTGTGCCATCTCCATTAGAGATGATCGACAGTTATGGACTGTTATAGAGTTTGTAGAGACAGAATCCAGAGATTTGATAGCGGCCTGACTATCTGAGAAAATACGGATATCAGATGTTGATATCACGTTTTCTTTAAGCCAGGACAATACTGCTTCTATCGCCAAAAGTTCCGCCTGGAACACGCTACAATGATTGGGAAGGCGGAATGAGAGACTTAATTTCAGTCGTTCAGAGTACACACCTCCACCAACCCCTTCTTTTGTTTTTGACCCATCTGTATAGAAATGGATCGACTCATCTTCCAGGAATGTCCTATCCTCCCAAAAAGATCTGGGAGGTATAGAAATCTGGAAATTTCTGTCGAATTGCAGTTGGGGGATGGTGTAGTCTGTGTGCTTTGGAATTGATTCTAGATAACTAAGAATTACGGAGTGGCCAATGTTGTTGTTAGTCCACTGCGAAGAAGGTTTGAGGCGAATAGCAGAGCTTGCAGCTATTTGTTTGCTAAAAATGTCAAGAGGTGTTAGGTAGAGTAAGGTGTCCAGTGCCGCAGATGGGGTCGTGCGAAGCGATCCACTTATACATAGGCAAGCTGAACGTTGGACTTTATTTAATTTATCTCGGTTTATACCTTTTTCTAAAGCAGTCCACCATACTGCCACACCGTATATTAAAATCGGTCTGATTACCGATGTGTATAGCCAATGCGTGATTCTGGGTTGTAAGCCCCATTTATTACCGATGGCTTTTTTGCAAGAAAAGAGAGCTACAGTAGCTTTTTTGACTCTTTCCTCTACGTTGCGTTTCCAATTTAGTTTTTTATCTAAGACAAGGCCCAGGTATTTAGCCTCGTCTGAGAATTTTAATTGGATTCCGTTAATATGGGGAGGGTTGAGAAATGGAATTTTGTATCTCCTCGAAAATAAGACCAAATCGGTTTTGTGTGGGTTAACACCCAGTCCACACCGATCAGCCCAAAGTATTAGTCTGTCTAAGGCATTTTGTAAGAGTTCTTTTAACGTGTTAAGATTCTTTCCTGAAACTGCTATAGCAACGTCGTCCGCATAGGCTATCACTCTGAAACCCTCCGCATCCAGACTAGTTAGGATTTCATTCACCACTAGGTTCCAAAGGAGAGGGGATAGAACACCACCTTGCGGTGTCCCTCTACTAAAGAATCGTCTGCCAGAAGAGTTGCCCAGTTTTGAGTTAATTATCCTGCTAGTAAGCATTAAATGAATTAACTCCCGAAGCGAACTCTCTACATTTAGAGATGTTAGTGCAGATGTGATTGCAGATGTGTACACGTTGTTAAAGGCACCTTCGATGTCAAGGAAAGCAACCATAGTGAACTCTTTATGATGGAGGGAATATTCGACGGTGCGTACTAAGGTATGTAACGCTGTTTCCACCGATTTACCTTTACAGTAGGCATGTTGAGACGAAGACAGAAGTCTTGTATCAATACTTGCCCTTAAATGGATATCAATCAATCTTTCCAAGGTCTTAAGAAGGAATGATGATAGACTTATAGGTCGTAGATCTTTAGGATTAACTTGCGAGCATTTACCTGCCTTGGGTATAAAAACAACTTTAACTTCTCGCCATGCCGAGGGAACATGGACCAGGTAAAGACAGCTGGTAAAAATTGCCTCAAGGATTGGTGCAATTATGTCAGAAGTCTTTTGTAGCTCGGCTGGTATTATTCCATCTGGTCCTGCAGATTTAAATGGTTTGAAGCTGTTGAGAGCCCATTGTAGCTTGTCCCTTGTGATCAGACTTTGTGGATATGTTGTATTGGGACTTGAACGTATATAACCGTTGCAAGTCTCGGTAAGAGAACTTCCAGGAAAATGAGTATCCAGTAGTAAGTTTAGCGATTCATTACTTGAATTTGTCCAGGAGCCGTCTGCATTTTTCAAGCAGCTTGGCATCGCTGCATTAGTTGAAAGAATTTTCCGTAACCTAGAGGCTTCAGAAGTTTCTTCTATCGTGCCACAGAAGGATCTCCAAGAAGATCGTTTAGATTTCCTAAGTACCTTCTTGTAAGTTCTTAGGGATTCTTTGTAAGAATCCCAGTGAGAGGCTAGTCTTGCGGCTTTGGCTCGGTTGAAAAGTTTCCTGCATTCTTTCCTGAGCGAGTCAAGCTCTGAGGCCCACCATTGTGGTTTCCTCTTTCTTCTTATGTGTATAAGTGGACAAGCAATTTCTAGCGATCTGTTCATAGCTGAGGTAAGGTCATTGACTTTGTTGTCAAGTTCATTAGCGTTAGAGGAAGGACAAGATAGTCCAGGTTTTAGTAAACTCTGTAATGAGTTCCTGTATGAAGCCCAATCAGTTTTCCGATAATTTCGAAAAGTCAATGGACTCGGGTTATTATCCACATTGATATTGAACTGGATATATCTATGATCAGAGAACGAGTGTTCTTTGCATACTTTCCAGTTCAAGATCATATGGTGTATAGTATCTGAGACAAGAGTTGTGTCTAAGACTTCTTGTCGAGTCTTAGTTATGAAGGTTGGTTCATTTCCAACATTACTTACTAAGAGGTTAGTACCAAGAATATAATCAAAAAGAGACTCACCTCTGTCGTTGATATTGGTACTTCCCCATACCGTATGATGAGCGTTAGCATCGCTCCCAATAATTAGGCGGATCCTTTGCCTTACCGCTTCAGCGACGACTTTCTCCTGGGTTTTTCCAGGGAGAGGGCCAAGGTGGTCATGGCCAAGATACGCCGACACTAGCCAGAAACTTCCTTTGGTTGTTTGCAGCCTAGCTACGGTGGTATCTTTGTCACTGAAATGATGGAGTAAAAATACATTAATGCTACGTTTCACTAGTATGCAAGATCTAGGTTCACCTTTATCTGTCACACACAGTGTGTAGTACCCAGGAGTCCTGAGTCCTAGAACAACGGATCTCACAATCCATGGCTCTTGGATCAGGACAATGTCTTCCCCGTTTCTTGCCAGCCGGAGAAGAAGTGAGGCCGAGGCCTTTACGGAGTGCTGGAGATTAATCTGTACGAACTGCAGCATTTTGGCTACAATTAGGCAGATCAACCTCCACCATGAATTTGTTCTGATCCTCTGAGTCTGAGGATGAACCCAAGAGTTCGTCCTCGCTCAAAAGGATCATGTTGAGCTCGTCCTCAGTCTCCATTGAGGATGGACTGTCTACGACTTTTGTAGAGGGTGAAGTCGCTATTGGAGAGGGCATGGGTGCATCGTCACCCTCTATTAAGAGAGAAGACGATGTCCCAGGCCCACCAACCGCTAGTTCACCTTTGATTGTTTTTGGAGGCCCGCTTTCCGCGTTAACCTCATCTTTTTTATAGACTCGAATTTTTATTGTTTCGAAGCCATAGTTTATGGAGCCCTCGTTTATGGCTAGAGGAGCCAAAGATTCCTTATTGAGTACCAAAATGGCGCTCTTATAAAG
The DNA here is from genome assembly GCA_920104205.1 of Eupeodes latifasciatus. Taxonomy (NCBI): domain Eukaryota; kingdom Metazoa; phylum Arthropoda; class Insecta; order Diptera; family Syrphidae; genus Eupeodes; species Eupeodes latifasciatus. The sequence continues at coordinate 241,726,596 of OV049924.1, forward strand.
ATTCTTCACCTCCTCTAGCTTGGCTATCTTCCAGTTATGAGTCGGAAGGGACGGGTTACAAACTCTGATCATCTCGAGAATGTCCTCGATACCAGCAGGTTCCATTGGGATCCAAATGCGGGCTCTAGGTCTGCTAGGAATGTCTTCCTTAGCGACAAACTCGAGCTTCGCACCTGGCCAAACTTTACCTAACCGGCTGACAGCGAGCTTGCATAAGTCACAAGATCGCCACAAACCATGAGTTTGACATGGCCTTGATGCCAACCCCCATCGCTTATGGAAGGAAGTGGTCCTGGAAGCTCCCTCTAAATGCTTAAAAAGCCACCCGAGTGCTTAACCTTGACCAACTGCCAACGATCAGCCGATATTGTTCCATCATCATCGCTCCTGTCAATGACCGCAACCACGACTTTGCCCTTCGCGACGTCACTGAAACTGGCTTTCTTGATGGGATTGAGGGGAGTGCTGGTGTTGTGCACCCGAGGCCGTTTTGGTGTCGGTACGGCCCCCTCACGAGACCTTTCCCGTTTGGACGTAGAGTCCTTATTGGTCTTTGTTGTAGCAAGTATGCTTTTAGCCCATTCGACGCTAGCGGTTTGCTGTGGTGTCCTTTCAGCCCCCGATGATGCACCAGAGGCCTTTAGGATTTTCGCCGCTTGCCGCCTTTGTCTATATTGGCTTTTAGAGAGTTTCCCCTTTCTCTCATTAGTAGTGGTAGGGCCATTTTTCACAACCCTGCCACTACTGAAATTAGGTATCGCTACCTTCTTATCCTCGTTGCTACCAACTGCAGAGGAGGGTCCATGGTTAGCCACTACTCCCTTCTCTGTGTTGGCCGCAAGAGATACGGCAACAGGCTTTGACGCCAAACTGCCGCCCGGTCCTGAAGAGATACCGTCTCATCATCCTTTACATTTTTATTTTTTTTATTCATCTTAATCCCACGAGTTGCGAAGAAAAGAGGTCCGTCTGCACAGAGATTCGCATGTACAGATAAGGCTAGTTAATCCGGAGGTCGCCAGGTATCCGGATACTCCGTTAGAGAATGGACTATTTTTGAATTGGGCCCCCAGCCAGGCTGATCATCGGCACGGGTCGTTTAACACCTTGGATCCAGCCCAATAAAGATGAGAGGTGGTAGGGAAGGAAGAGATAGGGTGAGGAATCAGTTGATGTTAATTCATCATTCTGATATGTGAGGAAAAGATTGGGATTCGGTTACAGCAATTCAGCTTATTTACCTAGAGTGAGAAGGAGCATAGGAGATGGGAGCGCTGTCTAGCTTTTTCGCCATTACAACGTGGGAGGTGGGATGGGAGTTGGTGACATAAACGTAGGTTGGTATGCCTTGTTTATGTGGGAGTGGATGATGATTCTGGGAAGGTAGGGGGATAAGAACGTCCTTTAGTTTCAGGACTCATCTGGAGAAAATTCTCGAGAATCATTGACCTTACTCAGCTTCTACAACTCGACAAGTTCGACGTTCAGAGTAGAAGTAGTGTTGGAGGGTAAAACGTAAGAAAGATTCCGGTCTTTATATGGTGTGTCTATGATAAAAACTTCTAACAATATGATCTTTTGACACTAATTTTCCTATGCCTGTTGTCTAATTTTTTAATTTTTGTAAAAATTGTTGTGAATCAAATGATTTTATTCTTAAGTGCAATATTCATGTAACAAGTGTAAGTTTTCATAGTTTTTCAATGTTATCAAATTGTAACCAATTTATTAATGCAAATATAGATTAATTGCCACACCTGATGATATTCATAGACATGAACGAAACGTCGTGACAACATGAATAATTGTTTTTTCATTGGCCTAAAGCCCGTCATTGATAATATTTATTATTAACTTCCCATAGGAAGTTATTGTAATGGGTCCGATTTGTCAAATTGAAAATTTTGACATTTCTCGACGTTTCAAGGTCCCTAGAGTCGAAATAAAAGATTTTTAGAAAGATGTCTGTGCGTGCGTGTGTACGTACGTCCGTACGTCCGTACGTCCGTACGTTCGCGACGTTTTTTTCGTCGTCCATAGCTCAAGAACCAGAAGAGAAATAGACTTCAAATAAATTTTGTTATACAGATAATAAGGCAGAAAGATGCAGAAAGGGCACTCAAGAAAATTGCGTGGGTGGTTTTTTTACCATAGCAGTTTAAAAAAAAGGTGAAAATTTTGGTTAACCCTAAATATCTCATGAACCAATGACGCTAGAGACTTGAATTAAATTTTATATTATATATTGTAACGTGATACAAAACAATTATATTTTTGGAAAAAAATTCAATTAGGTAACGGTTTTTTTTATAAATCAAAAAACTGAAAAAAAATTTGTCACTTCGAAAATTTTACGACAAAAATATGATTTCATTTCCAAAATAATTTTGTGCAATAAAGAATTATGTTTTTGACATCTGATAAAATTTTGAGAAAAATCGAATTGACAGTTTTTTTACAAAAAATAATAACCTAAAAAAAAATAAAAAAAAAGTTGGTAAAAATTGAGTTTTGACTCAAATATCTTTTCAAGACTTTGAGATATTGGCTTTAAACTACTTTTATCTTTCAAAAAGTGTTGTTTCAACATTCAGTAAAATTTTGAAAAAAATAGAATTGATAGTTTTTTTACAAAAAATTAAAAACCGAAAAAAAAATTTAACAAAAGTTGGTAAAAATTGATTTTCGACTTAAATATCTTTTCAAAAATTTGAGATTATGGCTTCTAACTAATTTTAACTTATAAGAAATATTGTTTTCAACATTAGGAAAAATTTTGAGACAAATCGAATTGACAGTTTTTTTACAAAAAATAAAAACCTAAACAAAAAAATTAATAAAAGTTGGTAAAAATTGATTTTCGGCTCAAATAGCTTTTCGAAAATTAAAAATATTGGCTTCAAACTTATTTTATTTCACAGAAAATATTGTTTTTTATATTCAGTAATTTTTTTATAAAAATCCAACAGTCCGTTTTTTCATAAAAAAAATAAAATCTACAAAAAATAGAACGCAAATTTGGCAAGAATTGATACATTTAGACAAACTTTTAAGCAAGGCAAATCGATAGACGGGATGGGAAGTTATCAGTGTGGGTCGCATCCCAGCCTCTTTTGATTATTAATTTTTTAACATACTTTATCGGATTGCTCCTTTAATTTTAAAAAGGAATCTTTTTCACAAAAATTCCTAACTAGTATCTTTTTAGCTTCCTTCCAATCGCTTGGATCGTCATTCCGTAAAACTTCTTTTGATGCATCGTTATATAAGCACATTGCTTTTATTATGAATTCTGATTTTCAAACTACATTTACAATTAAAGTTTGATAATTATTTAATAATTTATAATGAAGCATTACGAATGAAAAAAATCCTCTGACCGACGCTATTGGCCAGGCCATTCCTATACAAAATATAAATTTATAAAATTGCATATAATTTTCATGCACCAGATGCCATGACCTACCTCGAAAGACAGACTGACTAAGATTGATACAAACAGCAAGTCACACATCGTATACTTAAAGCGACAAGACAAAAACTCACAAACTCACCACACCCAACCAAACCAGTATTACATACTAACGAAAACCAGTATTACATAAATTAAATCGTTGATTGAACAATCGTCGTGGGAGATAATAGAAATAGAAGATAAGAAAGATAAGAAAGATAACAAGCCGATGCCGCTACCGATGATATGAATAAAACGCACCACACAACGACCACCACGAGCCACCAAGCTTATATGGCCTACCATTGTGTCTAACTATAGCAACAATAAAAATATGCTCTTACTTATGATTTAAATGGATATTAAAACATTAAAAGGAAGCAAACCCATAGTACCGGCAAACGGAGATAACTCTACTACAGCATCAACACAACACGCCTAGCTAGAAGACAACCCTCGATACAAAACAAATAACAAGGGAATCACTAAATTATACATTTATTTTAATTTAAATAATAAAATACAAGCTAAATTACTAAATCTAAAGTTTCTAGTACTCTCTTTAGTTCTGAACCCTGGAAACACCGCTGAGTATTTACCCCAGCTGGAAACTCAAAGTACCATTACATCTTTTAGCTAAAAGAAAGCGTTCAAAAAGAAAGAGAAGGGTTTAAATATGCCTGATGACGAGGACAATATTTTTAGCAGATAATCAACTGACATGGAAGAGATAAGCCCTCAGTACAAACACTTGTTAGAGAGTACGAGAATACAAACTTCTAACAATATGATCTTTTGACACTAATTTTCCTATGCCTGTTACTTGTCAGTTGAACTTTGTGTAGTTAGGTCTAATTTTTTAATTTTTGTAAAAATTGTTGTGAATCAAATGATTTTATTCTTAAGTGCAATATTCATGTAACAAGTGTAAGTTTTTATAGTTTCTCAATGTTATCAAATTGTAACCAATTTATTAATGCAAATATAGATTAATTGCCACACCTGATGATGTTCATAGACATGAACGAAACGTCGCTCGTGACAACAAAAATAATTGTTTTTTCATTGACCTATAGCCCGACATTAATATTTTCATCACTTTGAAAAGGTCACTTCCACCAACAACTATAATCAGCGGAGGGCTCGCCGCAATTTTTGAATTCCACCTAACAATTCAATAACAACAACAACAACAACAACCATGGCATTCTATAATAGTATGAGGAATAAATATGGTAAAAAATGTTGCAGCAAACTAAAACAATATAGAAAACTCAACACAAAGAGAATAAAAACAACATCAAGCAACGTTTTTCTCATGAGTTGTAGGAAACTTGGACTAACACCGAATTTCTTAACAAACACAACAGTGCATCTTGAAGAACTACTTAAACAAGAGATTGGTAAAAATCATGCTTTATTTAAGTCTTATTTATTCAAGTCTTATCACAAAATCAAACACAATTTTCTTTGCAAGATTTTAAATTTATTTATTTCCGTGAAACATTCAAACTTAACCACTATTACTAATAGCATAACAAACAAAGAAAATTACATCCGTTCAATCTTATCAGAAGAAGAGTATGAAAGTTTTCTCCATCATAAACAAATTAAAAACAACAACAGCTACGAAAAGTTAAAGCAAAAACAAAACAAGAAACTGACATCACTTAAGGGGGTCATCCCATGTGACGGCCTGTATTTTAAGGAATTTTTAGGATTTTTTTTACGACCAGTAAATAGATACAACTTTATTAAGTTTATTATCATTTATTAACATAGTTCCACACTATAAATATAAAATTTGAATTAAAAATATTGTAAAGAACACGATTTACACCGGTGTGAACAACTCCACCTCGAAAAAATGGGCTCGCACCGCCTCCACGATTCCCGCTGATTGGCTTATCTAAAACAAAAAAAGTAAACGGCGGTTTAATCTGTGAGCCTAAATGCATGGAATGAACTATCAACGAATTAATGTACCAAAAATTGGACTTTTGGGAGACATTTGAAAAAAAAAGTCGCGAATTTTGCGTTTTTTTTTTATGTTTTTTGCTATAAAAATGTTTGCATTTTTAAACATTTTTGATAGGAAAATACAAACATTGGAATTAATTTGGTCGTGTCCTTGGTACAATAATGTACCTACAGGAATGGTTTATACCTTCCTGGAATCCTTGAAGTGTGAGTAAAAACGTTGCATTCACACTTTTTAGTAAAAATCAAAAAAAACTTATAAGAACACGTCCAAGTGAGTTCCAATGTTCGCATTTTCCTATCAAAAATGTTTAAAAATGCAAACATTGGAATTCATTTGGTCGTGTCCTTAGTACAATAATGTACCTACAGGAATGGTTTATACCTTCCTGGAATCCTTAAAGTGTGAGTAAGAACGTTGCATTCACACTTTTTAGTAAAAATCTAAAAAACTTATAAGAACACGTCCAAGTGAGTTCCAATGTTCGTATTTTCCTATCAAAAATGTTAAAAAATGCAAACATTGGAATTCATTTTGTCATTTGACAGCTAAAATCAAATCTAAAATTCTCATCACAGCAATTTAATAAAAAAAAACATCTGTCAAAACAAGTAAATACACCGCATCGAATTGTTGTTGGATTTCACATTTCAAAATGGACGTAATGTCAAAATTACAAATACAAAAATGTAAACAAATGGGTGTTGGAGGGTAAAACGTAAGAAAGATTCCGGTCTTTATATGGTGTGTCTATGATAAAATTTTCTAACAATATGATCTTTTGACACTAATTTTCCTATGCCTGTTGTCTAATTTTTTAATTTTTGTAAAAATTGTTGTGAATCAAATGATTTTATTCTTAAGTGCAATATTCATGTAACAAAGTAAGTTTTCATAGTTTTTCAATGTTATCAAATTGTAACCAATTTATTAATGCAAATATAGATTAATTGCCACACCTGATGATGTTCATAGACATGAACGAAACGTCGTGACAACATAAATAATTTTGTTTTTCATTGGTCTAAAGCCCGTCATTGATAATATTTATTATGATTATTAATTTTTTAACATACTTTATTGGATTGCTCCTTTAATTTTAAAAAGGAATCTTTTTCACAAAAATTCCTAACTAGTATCTTTTTAGCTTCCTTCCAATCGCTTGGATCGTCATTCCGTAAAACTTCTTTTGATGCATCGTTATATAAGCACATTGCTTTTATTATGAATTCTGATTTTCAAACTACATTTACAATTAAAGTTTGATAATTATTTAATAATTTATAATGAAGCATTACGAATGACAAAAATCCTCTGACCGACGCTATTGGCCAGGCCATTCCTATACAAAATATAAATTTATAAAATTGCATATAATTTTCATGCACCAGATGCCATGACCTACCTCGAAAGACAGACTGACTAAGATTGATACAAACAGCAAGTCACACATCGTATACTTAAAGCGACAAGACAAAAACTCACAAACTCACCACACCCAACCAAACCAGTATTACATACTAACGAAAACCAGTATTACATAAATTAAATCGTTGATTGAACAATCGTCGTGGGAGATAATAGAAATAGAAGATAAGAAAGATAACAAGCCGATGCCGCTACCGATGATATGAATAAAACGCACCACACAACGACCACCACGAGCCACCAAGCTTATATGGCCTACCATTGTGTCTTACTATAGCAACAATAAAAATATGCTCTTACTTATGATTTAAATGGATATTAAAACATTAAAAGAAAGCAAACCCATAGTACCGGCAAACGGAGATAACTCTACTACAGCATCAACACAACACGCCTAGCTAGAAGACAACCCTCGATACAAAACAAATAACAAGGGAATCACTAAATTATACATTTATTTTAATTTAAATAATAAAATACAAGCTAAATTACTAAATAAAGTACTCTCTTTAGTTCTGAACCCTGGAAACACCGCTGAGTATTAACCCAGCTGGAAACTCAAAGTACCATTACATCTTTTAGCTAAAAGAAAGCGTTCAAAAGAGAAAGAGAAGGGTTTAAATATGCCTGATGACGAGAACAATATTTTTAGCAGATAATCAACTGACATGGAAGAGATAAGCCCTCAGTACAAACACTTGTTAGAGAGAACGAGAATACAAACTTCTAACAATATGATCTTTTGACACTAATTTTCCTATGCCTGTTACTTGTCAGTTGAACTTTGTGTAGTTAGGTCTAATTTTTTAATTTTTGTAAAAATTGTTGTGAATCAAATGATTTTATTCTTGAGTGCAATATTCATGTAACAAGTGTAAGTTTTCATAGTTTCTCAATGTTATCAAATTGTAACCAATTTATTAATGCAAATATAGATTAATTGCCACACCTGATGATGTTCATAGACATGAACGAAACGTCGCTCGTGACAACAAAAATAATTGTTTTTTCATTGACCTATAGCCCGACATTAATATTTTCATCACTTTGAAAAGGTCACTTCCACCAACAACTATAATCAGCGGAGGGCTCGCCGCAATTTTTGAATTCCACCTAACAATTCAATAACAACAACAACAACCATGGCATTCTATAAAAGTATAAGGAATAAATATGGTAAAAAATGTTGCAGCAAACTAAAACAATATAGAAAACTCAACACAAAGAGAATAAAAACAACATCAAGCAACGTTTTTCTCATGAGTTGTAGAAAACTTGGACTAACACCGAATTTCTTAACAAACACAACAGTGCATCTTGAAGAACTACTTAAACAAGAGATTGGTAAAAATCATGCTTTATTTAAGTCTTATTTATTCAAGTCTTATCACAAAATCAAACACAATTTTCTTTGCAAGATTTTAAATTTATTTATTTCCGTGAAACATACAAACTTAACCACTATTACCAATAGCATAACAAACAAAGAAAATTACATCCGTTCAATCTTATCAGAAGAAGAGTATGAAAGCTTTCTCCATCATGAACAAATTATAAAACAACAACAGCTACGAAAAGTTAAAGCAAAACCAAAACAAGAAACTGACATCACTTAAGGGGGTCATCCCATGTGACGGCCTGTATTTTAAGGATTTTTTTTTTACGACCAGTAAATAGATACAACTTTATTAAGTTTATTATCATTTATTAACATAGTTCGACACTATAAATATAAAATTTGAATTAAAAATATTGTAAAGAACACGAGTTACACCGTTGTGAACAACTCCACCTCGAAAAAATGGGCTCGCACCACCTCCACGATTCCCGCTGATTGGCTTATCTAAAACAAAAAAAGTAAACGGCGTTTTAATCTGTGAGCCTAAATGCATGGAATGAACTATCATCGAATTAATGTACCAAAAATTGGACTTTTGGGAGACATTTGAAAAAAAAAAGTCGCGAATTTTGCGTTTTTTTTTTTTTTTTTTTTTGCTATAAAAATGTTTGCATTTTTAAACATTTTTGATAGGAAAATACAAACATTGGAGTTAATTTGGTCGTGTCCTTGGTACAATAATGTACCTACAGGAATGGTTTATACCTTCCTGGAATCCTTGAAGTGTGAGTAAAAACGTTGCATTCACACTTTTTAGTAAAAATAAAAAAAAACTTATAAGAACACGTCCAAGTGAGTTCCAATGTTCGCATTTTCCTATCAAAAATGTTTAAAAATGCAAACATTGGAATTCATTTGGTCGTGTCCTTAGTACAATAATGTACCTACAGGAATGGTTTATACCTTCCTGGAATCCTTAAAGTGTGAGTAAGAACGTTGCATTCACACTTTTTAGTAAAAATCTAAAAAACTTATAAGAACACGTCCAAGTGAGTTCCAATGTTCGTATTTTCCTATCAAAAATGTTAAAAAATGCAAACATTGGAATTCATTTTGTCATTTGACAGCTAAAATCAAATCTAAAATTCTCATCACAGCAATTTAATAAAAAAAAACATCTGTCAAAATAAGTAAATACACCGCATCGAATTGTTGTTGGATTTCACATTTCAAAATGGACGTAATGTCAAAATTACAAATACAAAAATGTAAACAAATGGGTGTTGGAGGGTAAAACGTAAGAAAGATTCCGGTCTTTATATGGTGTGTCTATGATAAAATTTTCTAACAATATGATCTTTTGACACTAATTTTCCTATGCCTGTTGTCTAATTTTTTAATTTTTGTAAAAATTGTTGTGAATCAAATGATTTTATTCTTAAGTGCAATATTCATGTAACAAGTGTAAGTTTTCATAGTTTCTCAATGTTATCAAATTGTAACCAATTTACTAATGCAAATATAGATTAATTGCCACACCTGATGATGTTCATAGACATGAACGAAACGTCGCTCGTGACAACAAAAATAATTGTTTTTTCATTGACCTATAGCCCGACATTAATATTTTCATCACTTTGAAAAGGTCACTTCCACCAACAACTATAATCAGCGGAGGGCTCGCCGCAATTTTTGAATTCCACCTAACAATTCAATAACAACAACAACCACAACCATGGCATTCTATAATAGTATGAGGAATAAATATGGTAAAAAATGTTGCAGCAAACTAAAACAATATAGAAAACTCAACACAAAGAGAATAAAAACAACATCAAGCAACGTTTTTCTCATGAGTTGTAGAAAACTTGGACTAACACCGAATTTCTTAACAAACACAACAGTGCATCTTGAAGAACTACTTAAACAAGAGATTGGTAAAAATCATGCTTTATTTAAGTCTTATTTATTCAAGTCTTATCTCAAAATCAAACACAATTTTCTTTGCAAGATTTTAAATTTATTTATTTCCGTGAAACATACAAACTTAACCACTATTACTAATAGCATAACAAACAAAGAAAATTACATCCGTTCAATCTTATCAAAAGAAGAGTATGAAAGCTTTCTCCATCATGAACAAATTAAAAACAACAACAGCTACGAAAAGTTAAAGCAAAAACAAAACAAGAAACTGACATCACTTAAGGGGGTCATCCCATGTGACGGCCTGTATTTTAAGGATTTTTTTTTTACGACCAGTAAATAGATACAACTTTATTAAGTTTATTATCATTTATTAACATAGTTCGACACTATAAATCGCACCCTTAGAATGAAAGTGACCTAACTCAAAAATTGCAAAAATTGAGATTAAGTAAAAAAACTATTAATATAAACCGTTTCAAATAAAGTCACTTTATTTTAAGAAATAGTTCCAACGAAATATGTGAGAAATACAATAAAAAATTACTCAAAACTACACTTTCTTGAAAGCTTTTTTTCATTTCCCACAAGTTGCCATTTTTGAGTTAGGTCGCTTTCATTCTAAGGGTGCGAAATATAAAATTTGAGTTAAAAATATTGTAAAGAACACGAGATACACCGGTGTGAACAGCTCCACCTCGAAAAAATGGGCTCGCACTGCCTCCACGATTCCCGCTGATTGGCTTATCTAAAACAAAAAAAGTAAACGCCGTTTTAATCTGTGAGCCTAATTGCATGGAATGAACTATCATCGAATGAATATACCAAAAATTGGACTTTTGGGAGACATTTGAAAAAAAAGTCACGAATTTTGCGTTTTTTTTTTGTTTTTTGCTATAAAAAAATCGAAATATTTGGAATTTTTGCTTGTCGATAGTTCATTCCATGCGTTTACATGTGCTCAATCCAACCCATCAAATTTCAAGTCATTCGGTCAAGCCGTTTTTAAGATACGATGGAGGAAAGTTTGAAAAACACAGTTTTGAGAAAAACTCGTTTAAAGTTTCAAGTCCTCTTAACTATGAAAATATCAACTTAACCTTCAATCGGCGACCTGGTCCATAGAGTATTCCTTCCTCTTCTTCTTCAAACTCTTTCAAAGCAGATTATTCAGCTCTTGAATCAATTCTGGCTTGTTTAACGGCATCACTTACGCGCCGCTCAGAACGTGAGATTCGCTTTTCATCACGTTTCTCAACATAAGTATGGGCTTCGCGGCCTATAGGGCATCCCATAACCGACATTACTTTCAAATTACTTCAAAACCTTCATTAAAGATGAAAAGTAGGATCGCTTTGTAAGTTTTACTGTCATCATCGCCGATGTATGTAAGATACTTTACCCCATATTTTTTTTTTACACTTCAGAATTTTCAGAAAGTAGTTAGCTTAAAGCAAGCTTCAAACTACGATCAGAGGCTCATTAAAGTGCTTGTGTTAGTTGTTAGTAAGATAATAATACAATTAAAGCCTAACACACGCACAAAATACAAAACATAATTAACATTTAACATGAATTATTACAGAACAACAAAAAATAAAATAAAGACGTTTACGATAGTGGAGCACTGGTTCTAAACATGGACCTGCTGTATCTTTAAAACGACTTCGAATTTTGAAAAATCCCTTTCCTACCGTATTCTAGACATATTAAACTAGCAATTTATGAAAAAAAAAAATCGATTTTTTGAACCCATCACATGGGATGACCCCCTTAAAGAGAGAATTAGAGAAAAATACGGTTTGAAGCTAAACAAGAAATGGTTTGTGAACAAGACAAGTGTTGCCATACCAGACGATATACAATACTTACTTTCGCTGGTCCAAAATATTCACTACCTAGTACTATTCGCTCCACACCTAATACACTCTTCAAAATCATCGCAGACGGTGAAGACTGCATACAAACTCTCAAAAATACAGACGAGAGGGAAAAAGCCCGTGGCAAATTCGCAGACATACTTAGCAATTACATCAGGAAGAAATCTCACACAGAATTCGACAAATATATCACGTATATTTTCAATGAAACAAAACAATTTCTTCGCAAAAACAAAGAATTGATAATTGTTTCAGTGGAAAAAGGCAACGTTACTGTAGCGATGTACAAAAAAGACTATGAATTTAAAATGCAGAACTTGATGGAAGATAGGAATGTTTATTGGCCAATAAGCAGAGATCCAACAGCAAAACTGCAAGATAAAAACAACAAACTCATCAAATATCTGTATGAAAACGAAATAATTGACCAACGCCAAAAACATGCAATGACTACATACAACTCAGTTGCCCCTCGAATTTATGGGCTCCCAAAAATTCATAAGGAAGGTCTTCCTCTTCGACCAATATGTTCATCGACAAAGGACCTTGCTACAAATTGGCGAGATATTTGATAAACATTTTGAATAACATCACCTTGAATTCGAAATATAATGTCAAGGATTCTCTCCTATTTAAATCGAAGCTAAGCGGGTTGAGTATTGACAAGGACGAAATTTTAGTATCTTTTGACGTTGTTTCCCTCTTCACTAACATTCCCTTGAAACTGGCACTTGACCTTTTAAGTAAAAAGTGGGACACAATTAAAGAACACACTACCATCAAAAAATCTACATTTCTGGAGCTAGTACATTTTTGTATAATCGACAACAACTACCTAGTTAATTTTAATTAAATATACCAACAAAGGGATGGAATGCCGATGGGAAACCCTGCATCTCCGATTATAGCAGACATCGTGCTCGAAGAACTTCTTGACAATACTCTGGACAAACTAAAAACTAAACCTAAAATTCTCACAAAATATGTAGACGATATTTTTGCGATTGTAAAAGAAGAGGACGTAGAAAATACATTAGCCACCCTCAATAGTTTTTTATAAAAAGCTTCAATTCACTGTTGAAAAAGAAAAAAATAACCGACTACCGTATCCTGACAAAAAAAAAATGGATTGGTTTCAAAAACCAACTTCATCAGGAAGGATCATTAACTTCAACTCAAAACACTCAAAACAAACTATCATAAATACTGCTAACAATCTTATAAGAAGAGTTCTTTCTATAAGTGACATTGACTACCACGTCAATAATAAAATCACGATCAACAACATTTTACTGAACAACGGATACCCACAAAAACTTATAACCAACCTGATAAAAAAATATGAACACCAAAAACCTAAGACAAGTAAAACAGATGACGAAAAACACATATACAAATCATTCACCTACATAAAAGACATAGCAGATCGCTTTAAAAATACTCGATTTTTTGAAACAGACAAATATATAATAACCATGAAAGCAACCAATACAACTTCACAACTTTTCACCAACCTTAAGACGAAAATAGATAAATTGGAGCATTCAGATTTAAATTACAAAATAAATTGTAAAGGCAACTCGGACGAAGAATGCAACCAAATTTATATTGGAACCACAAAACAAAAATTAAAAACTAGACTTTCAGGACATAAATCAGACTTAAAAAGTAATGACTCACAGAAGACAGCACTGGCATCGGACTGTATTACTCGCAACCACTCTCCTGACTTGGAAAATGTAAAAGTATTGCAAAGAGAAGGCCACTTTAATAAGAGAATGATAATCGAAACGCTGCTGGCGCGGCGCTGCATATCATCAACGCCAACAACACCATGAGTCCATGAACCAAAAAACTGACATGAAAGAGATAAGACCTCAGTACAAACACATGTTAGAGAGTACGAGAACAAAAACCATAGACACACCATATAAAGACCGGAAACCAATCTGTCATTTTGGTTTGCCTACAAGCTGAAACGTAAATTCTCACGCACCTTTATTTCTAACATCAATTCACCACTGCTAACATAAATTCACCACCCGCTAAAGTCAATTCACGACGAAAATAAAGTAGAGTGATGAGAAATTCTTTAGGGGAGGCACCTAGTGGCTACGGCGACATTAGCTATTGCATTTTTTGGGAAGAGTACGATAACTCAGGCGACAAAGTTTGATGACGGATTTGTATAGAAAAAGCATTTTTTACTAAGGGAGGGGGTCTATTTCCCCCCCGTTTAGGAGGTAGGGGCAATTTAAAAAATATGTACGTTAAATGGAAAAAATAATGGTAATACTTACAACTAAGTTTTGTACATTTTTTTAAAGCCAACACTTTTGTCTATTAGCTTGTTTTTAAATCAAGTCAAAACTATGCAAATTAAAATAGTCTGTTGAGATATTATATTTTTAAAAAATATTTATTAATCCGATCATCTCAGATGCCAACTTAAGACTAACATCGAAAAACATTTTTGCTGTAAACTGTCATCAAATATGGTTAAACAAAGAACTTATGGTTTCTTATACATGAATCACTTATTAGGAAAACAACATGGTCCTACGTGATTATATTGAAATGTAATAAAACATTTAATATCATATTTTATGATCGAGACGATCGTGATTAATGCTAATTATTATATTATATATACTAATGGAACAGACTTGTGTTAATTTGCATAGTTTTTGTAAAAAATTGTTAATTGTTAAAGTGTAATTTTTAAAACTTTAAGATTATCTACTATTGTTTTTAGAATTCATTGTTCATATTTGTTTTTGATCAAAAACTGAAAACTAGATGATTTTATGTCTTCTAGTTCTTGAGAAAATTACCAAAAAAATATATTTTAATTGAATTATTTTGTCCTTCCTTGAGTATTTACGTAGTCTTATTTTGATAGTAATAATCGAATATGGATTAAGGTATACCCGGGATAAATTATTTTTTCTTGAATCCATCTTATTTACATAAATGCAAAAGAAACTTTGGCTAGAAGACTTTGTGATTGAAAGTGGCAAGAAATTGTTAATTTTTAACTTCACTGTATTTAAAAGTGTGTGATACGTATAATACACTTTTCAATTCAATAAAAAGCTATAATTGTCTGAAAAAGGAATTTGTTGTATTATGTAAAGAAAACTTGAAATATATTAGCAAAAATGTAAAACATTGTTTTTTTTTTTTAATTTTGAATGTAATATAAAGAGTTGCGATCCAGGTAAAATTATACGTTCCAAAAATTATCTTTTTTGAATGTTATAATAATTCTTTTTTTTCGAATTTAAAAACTATGACTATTTCATAAAAGTGTTTTGATAATTACAAAACAGTGACCAAGTTTTAACAATTTCACTAAAAGTTTAGTTTTTCAAATAAAAATAAATAATAAAAGTGTGACATCACCTCAACATCACACATAACATACATAACTGTTTATTTCTTCGAGGTGAGTTTGAAAACGTCAACAAAAATTCCAATGTGATGTCTGCATTTTTAAACTTTTTTGATAGGAAAACAAATTTCATACAAATCTTTTCGCCCAAGAGTAAAATCAATTTGTCACACTATATCGTTGGATACTTTCATTATTTTGGATGCATAACAGCGGTATTGACCAATACCGAGGGATTCGTAAGGGGTTTGTGTTTCACAACACTTTGTCGCAAGTTCATTTGGGTAAAAGATATTTTATCGTTTCAGGAACAACACCATCGTCATTCTCAATCCAGAAAATCACCTTCATGCAGTACATTTGCTGCTTCAGCTTCCATTTCAGCTGGTCACATGATTTTAGACAATCTGCGTAAGGATGCCGCTGGCAAAACAATCACCGACAAACACTTCATGCCACAAGGTGAAGGTGGATTCTTTGAGTTCGTTTCGTCGCCTCATATGTTCTTTGAAGTTGCTATGTACGTGGCTATCTCTGGGGTAATTCCAGGCAGTAGCACTTGGGCTTACATCGTCATTTTGGTAATTGCCAATCAGGTAAAGTTGCAGGGAAATCATCGCTTGAGTTTCTCTTTTTAACTTTGTATCATTTACAGACTGAAAACGCTTGGCTTACGCACAAATGGTACAGAGAGAATTTAAAGAACTATCCAAAGAGACGTTATACCATATATCCATACATTCTTTAGACGTTAAAAATTGGATATGGAACTTTTAAAACGGATACATTTCATAATCTAATAATAATAATTAAGTGCAATAGTTTTTAAGCATTTCCACATTTACTTTCATTTTGATTCCTTGTCAGGTGCTATTTTTTAAGTTAAACAAACAAAAATAATAGGCTTTCCACACCAAACCCAAAACCCGGTTTTCGCGAAAATATCGGTTTTTGCCGAAAACCTACATCGAAAACTCAAGTTTTCCCATACATATTTGGTAAGCCACAAGTTTTCGTTAACCACAAGTTTTATATAAAACCTCTCGAAAACTAGTAGGAATTCAAAGTTGAACTAAACAAACTAACCTTTCGAAACATTCAGCGCTGAAATTAATGTAAACGAAACAGCTGATGGCTGCTGTCAAAACAAATATTATTTCATTTTGAAATAAATTTGGTCGTGGTAAGTAATATTATTTATAGAATTTCCTTACAAAATAAGAATTATTGCTTTTTGTTTTTTATTTACAGAATATGGGAAATTTGCCAACGTCGAGAATAAAAGCCCCGGCGATTATTTGCGGCACGGGCGGTTCTTTTATGATCCTCCAGAGTTTCAAACGCTCTTTGTTAAGCGAGGAACCGGAATTCACTATGGCTACTGTCGTGATGACCCCAACGACGAGGAAGACTTGTTCATAGTTCGTAATGACGTTTCCAAGGGATACGTCTTCGAATTCGTCGCCAAAAATATGTTCGACGCTTTCGCTTACTACCTGGAGAAAGACTTTCCGTTAACTCTTGGTAACTGGTTGAACGGCCACAATACATGGCGATTCTGAAGGCACATTTGGCCAGAATAGAACATAGAACATATCATTCTCTTGTTTGTCGTCCTTTTTTTTACAAATGTTCATTGATGACAATCATTTCCAGAACTGTAACAAATGGTCAAACAAATACATCACAATGTTCTGAAATGATATTGAAAAAAGGTCCTCAACTCAATCCACCATCATAACTCCTTGTCTCATTTTATTCATTTTCAAGGTATGACATAAACATTGAACATATTGAACTTGTTTAATAATAACTAAGGACATTCACATGCTCCAGTAATCTTTAAACAAATTAAACAAGCGATATCGTGAAGATAGAAAATTATTTAGTCTACTGCAAAGTCATAAATTGAAAAGACTGTGGGTGTGGCAGAAGTAGAACAACAAAGCAACTAGCGAACATTTAATTATATTTTTAGAGTGCCTTTGGCTATGGCTTCAAAAGTGCACATGACCTCTTTTGGTTTTATACCTCCTATTCAAATAAACTCGTATTTTTAAGGATACGCAAACAAGGATTTCGTTTTGGAGCTCCTTATTTTGCTTTGGTCGTAATATATGCTTTTGATTGATTTTTGGGATTAGGCAGATATCACTGTTAAATAAAATTATCTTTTTTTCAAGGTTGTTGATGAGCTTAATCAAATCCGATTTCAAAATCAATGCATCACATCAGGTTTATGAAATATAACCTTTTGAAATTCGAAAAATTTAAATTCACGACTTGGTTAAGCATCATTCACATGAGCGCGACCAACGAACGACGATTGAATTACAAAATGTGAGTTTATACACGTTTGAAGACATATTTCCACACAAATTCTTAACAAAACGATAGCAATATTGTTTCTATTTGATTTATGATGCATACTTTTACTTTTCAATATCATATATTAGTAAATTTAAGAAAACAAATTTATTCGTCGCGAAAAAAATTATAGTTGATACCAACTGTCAAACTTTATTCGCGTTCCACATTATCCACACTCGCAACGAATAAAAAAATCGCGCGTACTTAACCTAAAAAAATCGTTCTTGTTTTGGTTTCGGTGGTGAATGTCAAACTTAATTCGCGACGAATTAAAAACTCTCATGTGAAAGAAATGTCAAAATCGACGAATATTCGTTCATTCGTTGGTCGTTGGTCGTGCTCATGTGAATATTGCTTTACACAAACTTGCCAATGTTTTTAGAGTCTGTTTAAAAATAGTTCCTACATATATCTTAAGATTTAAAAAATATCCCTGTAAAATAATTTCATGTTAAAACATATTAATGTTATTTAATTTTTCAAACAAAAATTGTTTTTGTTTTATTATATAATAATTATAAATTTGAAAAATCATCATTATTGCAAAAAGAAACTGCTTCATAAAATAAGATAGCCTCAAAAAGCCTTACACATGTACTTTTTTTCGCAATGTACATTTTGGCAATAGAAAAAAATTTTTTTTAAATAAAATAAATTTTTGTTGTACCTAACAGTTTTGTTTTTTATTGATTTAATAGTATATTTTCTACACAATTAGCTTCTCTTTGGTGAATTGTTCTGACCGGTTGAAGTGAGCAAAGAGGATAGCTGCAGCCAAGCGAGCTTGTAGTTCTTGTTGGTTCATGTCGTGAGCCCATTCCACACGTCCCCAGTTGAAACTCTTCTTCGAGACGAGCTAGTGTTACGGCCTTGTCTGCGCTGATATGCTGCTCTATCACAGCTAGGGATGCAAACGATACATCGATGTTTTGAAAACATCGACATCATTCATTTTGTTACTCGTTTTCCTTTTTTTGCACAATAACAGAACTTGAACTCTCAAACTCAATCTTTTAGTGTTCAAAGCTTCAGAGTTTTGTTTACTGTTCATTCAAAAGACTGTTTCTGAGTGTTCAGAAATCAGAACGCGGCCAACATTAACATGCTTGTGGGTTCCGTTCAGAACCCTGAACGTTTAAAAAAATGCGCCTTTAAAATTCACCCAGGACAGAAACAGGCTTCTGGGGACCAGACTGTCCAAACTTCTTTTCTTGAACACAATATCTCAACTACTTTCAAATAAATAAACAATGTAAATCCAATGTAATTGATGGTATTTACATATATGTAAATAAAAACGAAAATTGTATTAAGAAAATATGTTGCATTTTGTTGATAAATTTGTCTGTTTTGTGGTATCTAAAAATTGAATTCAATTTAGGTTTTTGGGTTTTGAACAGATAAAACATAAATATTTTGTTCTTTAGATACAGTAGATCGTATTTATGTCCAACAACAAAAACTTCGGGAAAACATCGATGTATCGAAGATAGAACCGATGTTTTTTTAACATCGATGTTGTAAATAACACATCGATGTTTTCACACATCTTCACTGTGTGAAAGGAAGTATTTGGATATTTTCATTTTATCCGCATCCGATACGGTGGTGGGTGGTGATATACTGGGAGTATTTTGTATGTTCGTATCGAAACGTTTGTTTTATGATAGAGGCTTGAGATAATGAAAAAAGCTTAACAAAATCTTCATATTTTGTTCAACTTTCTTTTTATGTATTAAAACCAATTTCAATTGGTTAGAATTCATTTTATTTTTACAAATAATTTGAGAAAAATAAAACTTTTTACTCACAAATTTTTTCATCAATACAAAATTTGACAGCCGGTGTCAAACAAATTTAAATGTCAAATGAAAACGTGTAAATGTTTGGTGTGAACGATTTTCGGGTTTTCGAAAACTTTTTGCCGAAACCCCGGTTTTGGCTTTGGTGTGAAAAGCCTATAAGACTTGGTTCCAACGCTTGGTTGCGTTATATTTTTGTAATGAAAAAATGCTTACACATTTTTATAGGAAAATACAAACATTGGAACTTACTTGGACGTATTCTTATAAGTTTTTTTTTTTGATTTTTACTAAAAAGTGTGAATGCAACGTTCTTACTCACACTTCAAGGATTCCAGGAAGGTATAAACCATTCCTGTAGGTACATAATTGTACCAAGGACACGACCAAATGATATCCAATGTTTGCATTTTTAAACATTTTTGATAATTTAATAAAAAAAAAAACATCTGTCAAAACAAGTAAATACACCGCATCGAATTGTTGTTAGATTTCACATTTCAAAATGGACGTAATGTCAAAATTACAAATACAAAAATGTAAACAAATGGGTGTTGGAGGGTAAAACGTAAGAAAGATTCCGGTCTTTATATGGTGTGTCTATGATAAAAACTTCTAACAACATGATCTTTTGACACTAATTTTCCTATGCCTGTTACTTGTCAGTTAAACTTTGTGTAGTTAGCTCTATTTTTTTAATTTTTGTAAAAATTGTTGTGAATCAAATGATTTTATTCTTAAGTGCAATATTCATGTAACAAGTGTAAGTTTTCATAGTTTTTCAATGTTATCAAATTGTAACCAATTTATTAATGCAAATATAGATTAATTGCCACACCTGATGATGTTCATAGACATGAACGAAACGTCGTGACAACATAAATAATTTTGTTTTTCATTGGCCTAAAGCCCGTCATTGATAGTATTTATTATGATTATTAATTTTTTAACATACTTTATCAGATTGCTCCTTTAATTTTAAAAAGGAATCTTTTTCACAAAAATTCCTAACTACACACAGAGAAAAAATCAGTAAAATCTACGAAAAACTGTAGTAAAATTTACGATAAAAGCAGTAAAATCCGAACCTACTACACACGTCGTTAAATTCACTACAAGATGTAATAAAAATAAGTTTTGCAATGATAGTAAAATTCACTACTGAAGCAGTAAAATATGCTGTATTTGTACTAAAAGTTTCCTACATGAGCATTAAAATTTATTGTAGTTCTAGTAAATTTTATTACATAAACAGTGAAATATATTGTAGTTGATCTAAAATTTTTGAACAACAGTAGTAATATTATACACTACTGACGCAGTGAAATCTATTGCAGTTGTGGTAAAATCCACGTTATTGGTAGTAAAATACATTTCATAAAACAGTGAACATTATTGCAGTTGTAGTAAAATCTACTAGAGTGGTAGTAAAACTCATTATATTAAACAATGAAATCTATTACAGCTGTAGTAAGATCTACTACAGTGGTAGTTAAATTTATTACATTACAAAATTAAATTAATTGCAGTTGTAGTAAAATGTACTACAGCCGTAGTAAAATTTATTACATAGAACAGTGAAATCTATTGCAGTTGTAGGAAAATGTACTACAGCCGTAGTAAAAATCATTGCATAGAATAGTAAAACCTATTGCAGTTGTAGTAAAATTCAGTACATGGAACAGTTAAATCTATTGCATTTGTAGTAAAATGGACTACAGCCGTAGTAAAAATCATTGCATGGAACAATAAAACCTATTGCAGTTGTAGTAAAATTCAGTACATGGAACAGTTAAATCTATTGCATTTGTAGTAAAATGGACTACAGCCGTAGTAAAAATCATTGCATGGAACAATAAAACCTATTGCAGTTGTAGTAAAATTCAGTACATGGAACAGTTAAATCTATTGCAGTTGTAGTAAAATCTACTACAGTGGTAGTAAAATTCATTACATGGAAAAGTAAAATCCATTGCAGTTGTAGTGAAATCTACTACAGCCGTAGTAAAATGCATTAGATGGAACAGTAAAATTTATTGCATTTGTAGTAAAATGGACTACAGCCGTAGTAAAAATCATTGCATGGAACAATAAAACCTATTGCAATTGTAGTAAAATTCAGTACATGGAACAGTTAAATCTATTGCAGTTGTAGTAAAATCTACTACAGTGGTAGTAAAATTCATTACATGGAAAAGTAAAATCCATTGCAGTTGTAGTGAAATCTACTACAGCCGTAGTAAAATGCATTAGATGGAACAGTAAAATTTATTGCATTTGTAGTAAAATGGACTACAGCCGTAGTAAAATTCATTGCATGGAACAATAAAACCTATTGCAGTTGTAGTAAAATTCAGTACATGGAACAGTTAAATCTATTGCAGTTGTAGTAAAATCTACTACAGTGGTAGTAAAATTCATTACATGGAAAAGTAAAATCCATTGCAGTTGTAGTGAAATCTACTACAGCCGTAGTAAAATGCATTACATGGAACAGTAAAATCTATTGCATTTGTAGTAAAATGGACTACAGCCGTAGTAAAAATCATTGCATGGAACAATAAAACCTATTGCAGTTGTAGTAAAATTGTAATAAAACCTACTACAGCCGTAGTAAAATTCATTACATGGAACATTGAAATCTATTGCATATACAAAAATGGTAGTAAATTTTATTACATAGAAGCATTGAAATCTATTGCAGATGTAGTAAAATGTTAACATAAAATAGTGGATTTTTAACTGCAGTTGTAGTAAATTTAACTACAACTGCAGTAAATTCTCCCCTATTTGATGTGATACATTTAACTACATTTTTAATAGATTTCATTGTTTCATGCAATAAATTTAACTTTAATCTGAAATACATTTTACTTCATATCTATGGATTTGATTTTAATCTGTTATACAATTAAAAATGGTATATCTACCATGAGTTTTTCTACAGAGATCTGTCAGTCCTATACAAACAGTAAAAAATAAAAAAAATAAATTAGGTGGCGCAACAGTCCGTAGAGAACCAGGGCCTAGTGACTTACAACTCTCAGCCATTCCTGTGTGCGAGTAATTGCAGGAATGTACCCGTGGCATGATGGTTAGTGCGTTGGACTGTCATGCGAAAGGTCTTGGGTTCGATCCCTGCCTGTGACACCTAAAGTTTTTTTCACGGGTACTGCCTCTTGCGAGGAATTGACAAATTCTCTAAGAGTAATTCTTGTCATGAAAAGTGCTTTCTCAATCCTATACAAACAGTAATGAATTAAATATTATGTAGGTATGTAGGAATACTTACGTACGTAGGTACTTGTACAGAGATTTAGAGTACTGATTTTTTTCTTATATCAAAACCATTCTTTCTGAAATAAAATTCTCTTTTTTTTCCTTTTTAGTTGAATACTATGTCTGAAATTATAAAGCAGGTATCATTTTGAATGTTCATATGTATTTTTATTTTATTTTTGATAACTATGGTAATATTAAATACAAGCTAATATCAAAATCTCTTATATAAAAGCGATGACAATAAAATGACTATAATATAAATTGTATACATTTTTAAATCTTAGTGCCATTCTACCATCAGAAAGATTATGTGGCAAAGCAGGATAATATCGAAATTCCGTAATTAATTTCAAACTTAAAATATTTGTATTATCTTTTATAATAAAAGCATTTATATTAACATCGTATTGAAACATACATATATTTAGTGGAAACAATTATTACACGTTTGTTGCTTATTACTATTTCAGAAATTTTATAAATAAAGTTACTTTGCTTATGAAACAAAAAAAAACCGGAAGTGTATGGTGTTCCCATAAACTGTATGTTTTCTGAAAATATTTGAATACCATCAAGGCCAAATTCTTGAAGGTCTTTGAAATATGGTTTTTGAGATATACATACATTTTTACTTTTTAAAATTTTAATCTTAATGTCTTTTTCATTTAAATAAAAAAAGTTAGCTAGTTTTAAAGACAACTTCATTCCAACGGAGTAGCATAAATTTTTCCTAGATGTTATGCTCTGGGCATATTGTTTTAATTCTTTGTGTTTGCCTTCATTTCGCATACTCCAAATCATTTTTAAGGGTCCAACCCTTTCAATAACAGTGGGATAGTGGGTCAAAAAATGTGCTTTCGGCTTAAGAGTTTCATTAAACAATTCTCTGTAAGTTTTATTATGATCAGCTACTCGAGATTTCAATTCTTCTAAATCATTTTTATTAAATGAAGTACATAAACATAGATCTACAAGTTTTTGAAGATTTAAAAAAAAAGCCAACATTTATCGTCCTTAGGTACAAGATCTCAAACCATTAACGAAAAAAAATGTACAAAGCAATGGCTTTCACTAGCTTGCATATTCAAATTTTTGTTTTGTAAAGCCTCAAGTTTTATAGGAAGGGAATAGTTTTTCGAGTCTATGCTTCCATAATCAAAAAGCTGTTTTCTGTCATTCAAATTTTCGAGAGAAAAATATTTCTTTGTTTTAATGAAATATAAAATAATAGCACACATATCATTTTTCAAAACTCCCTCGAAAAGATCATGCATGATATCAACTGACACGTTAACAACCGCATGAAAAGACGGAAGTCTATTGAAAACACATACTTCCGATATTCCAGTATGTTTTGGGTTATTAAGTAAAAGATCTAAATCATAATTTGAAACCGTTCTTAAACTGTTCTTTAACTCATAACTAAGATTTTGTGTTTCTGCTTTAGAAGCCTTACAGATTCGACAAAAATGCAGAGCCGAAAAGGACGATCTGAAGCCCAGAATCTTATTAAGTCCAAGATTATCACCAATAACTAAGCCTAAAACAAAATGAATTTTTTTTTCCACACCTTCCATCTGAATCATTATGCCATTCAGTTCTAAATCTAATAAAATTTTTAGAAGGTTATGAAGAACATCGAGGCGCTCATACTTTTTAAAATACTTGGCTTTTATTAGCATAGCAGGCAAAATGTTGGTCAAAGAGGAACGTTTATGCTCTGGTAAAGTTGGAAAGTTTATGTAGAATGCAGAAAATGAATTCACTCCGGAGTGCGAGCCTAACACATTATCTGGATCAAAGTCATCATTATAAAGAAAATATGGGACAACCTTTTGTTTTCGTTTGAAAATCTTGAATGAATTTCTCGCCAAACAGAACCACAAACAAAATTTTTTATATCATCGGAATGCGCCATTTCTTTCAAAGTTTTTTTAAGCAAATTTTCAGTTTCAAAAAATTTTTTAATTACAAAAGGAATAGATAAAATAGTTGCTTTTATTTCCTTGTATTTTAAAATTGGTTTACCCCGTTCAATTGTATTTTGAATTTCAGATGAAACTGTACTATTAATTGGTAATTCGAGTCATTTTTTTTTCGACAAATGGTTTATAAGCTTATGTTCAGTCTCTATTTTAGAAAAAGCTGTATCACAAAATTGACTTATTTTTTGAATTGCTAAGCTCGAATCGCTCAATTCAATAACACATTTAATAGGGTCAAGCAAAAGATTTTGAATTTCTGTCACAACTGTGAATACTAAATTTCTTGGAACGGAATTGTGATTCATCAACTTTAAAACAAATCTTAAGGCACATTCTGAGAGGTCGACATCTTTTTTATTGATAAACGATTCTTCAAAATTTTCAATGGACTTTTTATCGGCAAGTAATGAAGTCTCTGATTTTTGAGATGAAAGCGTTGAATTTAAGCCTAAGTCTTGATTCAAATTGTTTACATTTTCCGCAGGGAGGAGAGTGGTAGAATTTGTGGTGTTGGTAGAGATGTTGGAATTGCTATTTAAATCAAAATGTACTTTCTTTAAATGCCGTTTTAAGACAAAAAGATTGGAAAATGCTTGAGGACAATCTCCTTGTTTACAATATATTTCTTTTTCATATTTATACTTGCCTTTTAAATGTGAATAGTAATCATCTAAATTTAGAAAAATTAATTCACAAGCAAAGCAATTGAACATGATTGACTACAGTTAATATTTAATCCAAAAGTTTGATATATTATATATGTAAATAGTATATGCAATAAAATACTTCACAATATAAAATAAATTCTATCGGCCCTTGATTCGGTTTTTTTTAACTTAAAAATTTGTTATGTTTATTTTAAGTTATTAAGTTTATTAGCGAAAGCGCTTTATTAGCTTGATCCGAACTATTTAATTTTAAAAAGGATGTTAAAAAAGTCTTAAGTAGCAAAGTCAAAATCAAGTTTATCAGCTTGATCTGCCAAAGCACTAATAAACTGTTTAAAAGGATGTTAAAGAAGTCTTAAGAAGCTTAGTCGTTTCAAGTTTATCAGCTTGATCCGAACTAGTTAACTTTAAAAAGGATGTTAAAAAATTCTTAAGTAGCAAAGTCAGAATCAAGTTTATCAGCTTGATCTGCCAAAGCACTAATAAACTGTTTAAAAGGATGTTAAAGAAGTCTTAAGAAGCTAAGTCGTTTCAAGTTTATCAGCTTGATCCGAACTAGTTAACTTTAAAAAGGATGTTAAAAAAGTCTTAAGTAGCAAAGTCAAAATCAAGTTTATCAGCTTGATCTGCCAAAGCACTAATAAACTGTTTAAAAGGATGTTAAAGAAGTCTTAAGAAGCTAAGTCGTTTCAAGTTTATCAGCTTGATCCGAACTAGTAAACTGTTAAAAAGGATGTTAAAAAGTCTTAAGTAGCAAAGTCAAAAACAAGTTTATCAGTTTGATCTGCCAAAGCAATAATAAACTGTTTTAAAGGATAATAAAGAAGTCTTAAAAAGCTAAGTCGTTTCAAAGTTTATCAGCTTGATCCGAACTAGTTAACTTTAAAAAGGATGTTAAAAAGTCTTAAGTAGCAAAGTCAAAATCAAGTTTACCAGTTTGATCGGCCAAAGCAATAATAAACTGTTTTAAAGGATAATAAAGAAATCTTAAAAAGCTAAGTCGTTTCAAAGTTTATCAGCTTGATCCGAACTAGTAAACTGTTAAAAAGGATGTTAAAAAGTCTTAAGTAGCAAAGTCAGAATCAAGTTTATCAGCTTGATTCTCTTAAGCACTAATAAACGTTTAAAAAGATGTTAAAAAAGTCTTTAGAAACTTAGTCGTATCAAGTTATCAAGCAATTAGATACGGTTTATAAGGACGTCTTACAATTTGTGTTGTTTTTAAAAAAAAAACTTAATTTTGTTTATCTCTTAACTCATTAATCAGGGCTGTTGTTGCAGAGCTAGGAGGAGTTGAATTAAGATCATAAAAGAAGTTTTCTAAAAACAACCACACATTTTGGCTTTGAAGTGGATACTTAAGATTAAATACATACATTAATTTAAAAGCCGAATCAAGAGCCGATAAAAAGCTTTCTGTTTTATGGAATATGTTATCTGATATTACATAATATAATTTTTCACTTGCCACTACCATTGGTTGAATGTTGAAATGAAAGCCCTTGTGCGATTCTTTTATATGTTGGTATTTAAGAAGGATATCTGCCTGGTTTTCGGCTTCTAATATAGTGCTATTGATAGAGTCTTGGATTGAAGCGTGCCACTTTTTCCCATTTTGAAGTGAAATTTTTTGAAATGGAGGCAATTTATAATGTATGAGCTTGTACGTTAATAAGTTTTTATAATCTGTAAAGAAATGAATTTGTATACGTTAGTATAAGTGAAAAATGGTGAAATGTAATTATTATTGTAGACAAAAATTTATGCTTTTTAAGTTATTTAAACATTTTTTTTATTACCTCGACTACAATCAATACCATTTATTTGCTCGAGTATATGCTTAACAGGTTTGCTTGCACTTTCAAATTGATCCTCGACACTTTGCAAGAAGGTTCTTTGAAAGCTATCCCATTTCTTTTTCTAACAAACTGATTTTTCTTCACCGAAAAGAAAAATAAAGTCTAAATCGATCTGTAAGAATTATTAATATGAAAAACATTACCAAAATGAAAAAAAAAAAAAGAAGAAATACCAAATGAAGGCCGATAGATTGCGTGAAAAGTGGCCAGTTGTTAAAAATTTTCTCTGCGGTATTTTCTAAAATTTCTGCCCTCCTGATATGAAAGCAGTTTTTCCATTTAATAACTACCAACTCTATTGGTTGTGAGTTGTATTTCAGCCAATCCTTCTCATTTAAACCTGAGGAATTAAAATAACAATAAGTTTTTGTGCATATTATGGATGACTTTAGATCACTTAAACTTAGGACTCTAAGTACATTTTTCGTATTATGAAAAAAAAAATTTCAGTTGAGTTAATTAAACATTTTGGTTAAATAAAATTAACAACATTGGAAATCAGCTTTGGTTTTTTTTTTGTAAATTGGAAAAATTTAAATCTCTCAATTTCACACGTATTATATAAAATACCAGAAACCATACAAAGTAAGAACTTCATAAAGCTTACTGGTGCTCTTTTGGTTTCAGTTTTTTAAGTTATTTCAGACTTAACAAGAAAATACTTTTTTAAACGTTTTTATCTTCCACTTCGTGGTGTGGATGCAACAGATAATAGTAAAGATTGTTTTTGTTATAAATGTTTTTTTTTCTCAATACATATTTTGAGTAAAAGATTTTAATGTTTATTTTAACAGCATCAAGTGCTGATTCCAAAAAGGTATCAACCATCGCTGTACGGCTTACCGTCGGTCAGATACATCCCAAAACCTTTTTCAATTTTCTTAATTTCTACCATCATGAAGAAAAATCAAAAACGTTTTGGAGTGTATCTGAACAACCGTAAGCCGTACGGCGATGGTTGATACCTTTTTGGAATCAGCAATTGATGCTTCAAAAACGAGCATCAGAATTTAATAAAAAAGAATCACCATTAAAAAAAATTAACTTTTGGAACTCACCTATTGGAGTGTTGATTCCGGCAAATAGTTGTTAGTGTTTTTTGATTTTTTTCACTTTTTTTTTTAACTTTTTTTGATTAATTAACCGATGCCGAAAGTTAAACTCACCGCGCCACGCCTAAATCTGAGACGAATGAATTAGAACTCCATTTTGAATTTAGTCCGTGGTATGGTTGCCAGTGCTGTCGTCTCATCAAGCTGCTTATACACTTCGCAGTAGCTACTCATTTGTAGTATAGTAGAGTGATAATTAAGAGATTTTTTTTGCAAAAGATCTTTATTTCTTTACAATTTATTTACAATAAGGTACTTTTAAGACGACACTTGTGTCCATGCCAGGAAAATAACAATTCTCTTGCTAAAAATTTTCTGTGAGCTGGAATTAATTTTTGTGGCAAAAAAACCAGTTAACAGTGTTCACATATATGTGTATGATGGTTCACTGTCAAGACACTATCTAACTATTCAAAAACCAAATAAATATGCCTGACTAACAGCAAAAAGGACTAACAAGCATATTTTAGAGGATATAGTTCTTAATGGGCGAAGAAAACCTAAAACTTTTCATACACTGATGTAAAACACAAGATACGTTTAACATTTGTTTAAGTTTACTTGGTTAATGAACTGTAAAATTTTGTATGAGAAATGATTTACACAATTTATAGGTAGATAAAATACCTTAAGGCTAGCCGCGCACTATCAATTTTAGTTGCGCAACTGTTTGGTTACTTATATACAGATAATTATATGTTCAATAAAATAGCGAACTCATTTTAGGCAATCGTTTAGTTTGTGTCGAAACACAAACTAGCCTATGGATTTCGCTGCAGAAAATTAATCAATTTTGTTGATAAACTTAACCAAACGTCATTGTGACTTTTAGAAGAAACGAAAATTAAAATAATTTTATGTTTGTTAAAAAAACACATAAACTACCATTTTTTGAGAATTTTTATTAAGTTTATATTTAATTGTTTGAAATTATATAAATTATCAAAAATTCTATAACATAACGAAAATTTCAGTAAAAGAATAAATATATAGTATGAGTAGGTAAGGGGTCACTTTGGCCTGGGAATTCGGCGTAAGAAAGAGACAGCACTATGTTTAAGTGAGAGAGGTGATTAAGATAAGAATACTTACATTTTTTAAATAGTTGTGGTTAACGTTTGCGGTTATAGTTTGAATATATATATATGTGTTTGTTGTTGTTGTGGCGCGTGGATAGATGATAAGAAATGTTTAAATGTACCGCATGATGTATAATTTATGATTCATTGTAATTTGTGGTTTGTATTTTGTTTAATGGGTTTATATGCCTACATACATATGTGAGAAAAAAATTTATATTCTAGCAATGATTGCGGTAATCATTAAAAAAAAAGCTAGAACGTTTGGCTTAAATGTTTATTTTTAGAACAGCTCTGATATAGAGAACATTAATTGGGGGAAGTAGAAAAAACAATATGTTTTTTATGATTGGCTGTTCTATATTTTGTCATAAATAGAAACTGTGGTTTCATAAAAATATGTATGGGAATTTCACAGATTAGATGTGCAAATGTTCTATATTTTGTCGTAAATAGGAATTGTGGTTTCATAAAAATATGTATGGGAATTTCACAGATTAAAGAAAATAATTCTGCGGATTAAAATACTTAAAGAATGGTTGTGTATGGCTTATCAGTATTGATGTTTTGCGGTTAGGAGCGCGTGGTAAAGAGGTCGGCAGCCTTTGAATGTTGTGTATGGCGGTCGGCAGCCTTTGAATGTTGTGTATGGCTTATCAGTAAAAAAGAAAAAAATCTAATGTCCGTTGGAAACATATTTTTTCGGACGCGCAGTTGTTCTATATTTTGTCATAAGTAGAAACTGTGGTTTCATAAAAATATGTATGGGAATTTCACAGATTAGATGTGCAAATGTTCTATATTTTGTCGTAAATAGAAATTGTAATTTCATAAAAATATGTATGGGAATTTCACAGATTAAAGAAAATAATTCTGCGGATTAAAATACTTAAAGAATGGTTGTGTATGGCTTATCAGTATTGATGTTTTGCGGTTAGGAGCGCGTGGTAAAGAGGTCGGCAACCTTTGAATGTTGTGTATGGCTTATCAGTAAAAAAAGAAAAAAATCTAATGTCCGCTGGAAACATATTTTTTCGGACGCGCAGTTGTTCTATATTTTGTCATAAATAGAAACTGTGGTTTCATAAAAATATGTATGGGAATTTCACAGATTAGATGTGCAAATGTTCTATATTTTGTCGTAAATAGAAATTGTGGTTTCATAAAAATATGTATGGGAATTTCACAGATTAGATGTGCAAATGTTCTATATTTTGTCGTAAATAGAAATTGTGGTTTCATAAAAATATGTATGGGAATTTCACAGATTAAAGAAAATAATTATAAATGTTAGAGTAACATTTTATCAAAAAAAAAAACACATATAGAGATTAAGCTAAATGTCTATACTTTTTCGTAAGTATAAAATCAGGGTATACTCAGCTATTGAATTCAGTCACTCTTGACAAAGTAAACAAGTGAAGTTAAACTTTCAAAAAATTTTTTAAAACTAAAAAAAAATGTCTTCAATTATAAACAAAATCAAAGCGAACTCTAAAATCGCTGTGACCAAAGAATTGGTCAGTATGAAAAAGCTGACCCTGAAAAAAAAATATGCGATTGTAGGTGCTAAGAGGTGCACCACGCGCTACGGTCAACAGCTGTGTCTCGAACTGAAGGATTGTTACGTCTTTTTACCGAAAAGGTGTGCCGACTCCTTCGGTGAGGAAGAAATACGGGAGCTACCTAAACTTTGTTTGGAGGTCGTAGCTCCTCACGAATAAACCTTCGTGATAGACTTTCATGCAAAAGAAAGTAACAATAGCACCACCATTAGCGATGACAACAACATCAACAACAACAGTATCAATGACAGCAGTAGCAGCAGCAGTAACAGCAACAACAACAACAACACCAACAATCATAGAGAAGACGAGGAGGAGGTAATGAATCATCATAACTTTGTTCAGTCACAGAAAAATTTATTTTACAACTCTTTTTATTTAAAAAAAATGTTTTTTGTTAAAATAAAAAAAAAAAATTAAATACAAATTTTTAAAAGTTTTTTTTTTATACCTGCTTGTTTGTTTGTTTCGAAGGATTGAGAAAGAAAGAGAATATTTTGTTATTCCTCGCTTCTATTTCAAGCAATTAAGATTTTTGTTCACTTTCACTCTTTTCTTTTTCCCCATTTGTATAGCGATTTGAAATAATAGACGAAATGGTGACGAGGATTAAAAGGTTTGGTTTGAACGGAAGCAAAATCCAGTTCAAAATAAAACCTATTCCAGAAAATAAGGAGCCTACTTCCTGGATAAGGGAAGGTTTGAACGGCATGTTCAAACATGCTTTGAAAGATCTGGATCCTCTTGATAAAGTCGGAATAACTTTTAGCGGAAAGAGTTTTTCCACCGAACGGGGTAGCGGTTGGATCAACTTTAAAGACTGTTCAGCCATTACATTTAGCGACATTTGGGAGATGGTCAGTAGAATCTTCCAAAGTAATTCTACAGGACTGAGCACTGATGATTTCAATTTAAGTATAACATCCGTGAAGCTCCCTTCAGGTTCTGGAAAAAAAAGATCTATCATCTATAACACATTTGAAGAGGAATGCACCAAAAGAAAGGGTATTGTATCTGTACACAATACGGATAATTTGTGCTTGCCTCGAGCGCTAGTCGTTGGCAAAGCATATGCCGATAAAGAAAGTGTGTTAAACAAAAAAGCAATAAGAAGAGATATTGGAAAAATCCAAACAAAGAATGCCTTAAAACTAATTAATGAGGCACACATAAATATACCCTCTGAAGGGTGTGGCATTCCGGAATTAAAAATATTCCAACAACATTTAAAGGAATACAAAATAACGGTGTATAACCACGGAACAAAAGGGCGTGATATCATATTTGAAGGTGATAATGATGAGAAAAAAAAATCAATTTAATCTACCACAAAAATCACTTTAATTTAATAACGTCCTTAACTGCTGCATTCTGTTGCACTTATTATTGCGATGATTGCCATGTACCCTACAATATGAAAAGCAAACATAGGTGTCAAAAAACATGTCCACAATGTCAAAACACACCTCCGTGCCCGAAAATTGCAAAAGAAATTAATTGTGTAGATTGTAATCGAAATTTTAGAGGGAAAAACTGTTTCGACAAACACAAGGCAGTCAGCTCAAAAGGAAACAATATTTGTGAACAAGCTAAAAGATGCATACTATGTTTAAAAACATATAGTGGCAATCGAACTCATATCTGTGGCGAATACTACTGTAAATTATGTAGTAAGCACGTGGAAGAAGATCATTTGTGCTATATACTTCCCGATAGTAGATTACCTAGATGTAAAGACACTCTTTACATTTTTTATGATTTAGAGAGTCGTCAAGAGAGAGTTATCGGTGAAAAAATCATATCTATTGCAGATGATACTTATAATACTCAGGTGAAAATACATGAGCCTAATTTGTGTGTTTTTAAACAAAAGTGTTATGAATGTTTTGATATCCCAAATTTGGCCTTTTGTAATAAGTGCGGGCATTCATTGAACATTGTTCAGGAATCTGAAGAAGAAGAAGAAGGAAATATTATCCCCAAATTCTTAAAACATATTCTGAATGTTCGACAAAAATTTAAAAACGTCATTGTATTAGCACATAACGGACAATCTTATGACCATCAATTTATATTAAATTATATACTGAATGAAACAAATTTGAGTCCGGAATTAATCATGCGAGGCAGTAAAATAATATTAATGATAATAGGAAATATTAAGTTTATAGATTCCTTAAATTATTTCCCGATGGCTCTCTCTAAGCTACCGAAAATCTTCCAGCTATCGTCGGAATTGAAAAAAGGATATTTTCCTCATTTGTTCAATACAAGAGGAAATAGAAACTATGTCGGGAAGTTACCAGCCTTAGAATTCTACAGTCCGAATACTATGAAAGCAGAAGAACTTGAAGTATTTCTAAAATGGTATGGAGAACATAAAAACGACATTTTTGAACTCCAACGTGAACTTTTGGAGTATTGCATCAGTGATGTCAATATCCTGACTGAGGCTTGTCTGAAGTTCAGACGTTTTTTTCTTATTGAAAGTAAAATTGAGCCATTCTTAGAAGCTACGACTATAGCTTCTTCATGCAATCTGGTGTACCGAAGAAATTTTCTACAACCGAACACTATTGGGTTAATACCCAAAAATGGATACAGGTAAATTGTTATTTAAAATGAATACAATATCTAAAATAAATGTTAAAACAAATGTGTTTTTTCTCAATATCAGGTGCGTCGATAATCAGTCAACGGAAGCAATTAAGTGGTTGATTTTGGAAGAGAAAAGTCGAAAAATCAACATAAAACATGCTGCTAAAGGACGTGAAGCCATAATTAACGGAGTTAAAGTCGATGGTTTCTGCGAAGAAAATAAACAAGTTTTTGAGTTTCATGGTTGCTACTATCACGGTCATCCTGCTTGTCTAAAACATAAACGAGACGATCCTCTATCTGATAAAGAACAATACGATACGTTGAATTACAGATACGAGAGAACGATGGCCAAAACAGCACGTTTGAGATCGTTTAATTATGAAGTGATCGAAAAGTGGAGTTGTGAATTTGAGACCCAACTAAGTTTTCTAAAAGATGAAGAGTTACATTTCTTAAACAATCACCCACTAGTACAGAATGCCCCGTTAAATCCACGAGATGGTTTCTTTGGAGGAAGAACTGGGAATACATTTAATTACTACAAGTGTAAGGAAGGTGAGCAAATAAAATACATTGATGTATGTTCACTATACCCCTGGGGCCTGGGTATGTAAACATGGGAAGTTTCCCTTTGGACATCCAAAAGTTCATACAAGTAATGATGATATTTGCTCTAATATGCAACTTGATGGCATCAATGGGCTCATTAAATGTAAAATTCTGCCACCAGAA
This sequence comes from Eupeodes latifasciatus, assembly GCA_920104205.1. Taxonomy (NCBI): domain Eukaryota; kingdom Metazoa; phylum Arthropoda; class Insecta; order Diptera; family Syrphidae; genus Eupeodes; species Eupeodes latifasciatus. The sequence continues at coordinate 241,761,053 of OV049924.1, forward strand.
AACTTATTTCACCCTGTCTTACCCCAAAAACAGAACAATAAACTAATGTTTTCATTGTGTAGAACCTGTAGCAGTGAAAAAACTAAGGAAAGAGTTTGTACCCATTCTGATGATCAGAGGGCCTTGTTAGGAACATGGGTGATTGACGAAGTAGTAAAAGCTATTGAAATGGGTTATAAGCTACTAACTATAATGGAAATTTGGGAACACGAAGTAATCCAATATAACCCTACTACAGGTTCTGAAGGATTATTTACCTCAATGATGAATAAATACCTTAAAATAAAGCAGGAAACTTCAGGGTGGCCAAATATATGTTTATCTGAAGAGGATAAAAACAAATATATTACGGATTTTCTCGAGAAGGAAAAAATCAAGTTGGAATACTCCGAAATAACAGATAATCCTGGCAAGAGATCACTTGCCAAGCTGATTTTAAATTCTTTTTGGGGTAAATTTGGACAAAGAGAAAATCAACAAAAAACCTGTATTATTAATAATCCTTCAGATTTGTTTGATTTGCTTACTCATCCATCTATAGAAGTTTCACAAATTCTACCAATTAATGAAAACGATATTGTGATAAGCTTCGAAATGAAAGAAGAAGCAGCTGAAACTCTATCAACTGTTAATGTTTCTATTGCCGCATATACCACAACTCAAGCTCGCCTGAAATTATATAGCTACTTAGAAAAACTTCAGGAAAGAGTTTTGTACTACGACACTGGAGGAGAGAGTCAAGGAGAATTCGATCCACCTACTGGAGACTTTATCGGTGATATGACAAACGAACTGGATTGCTATGGTCAAGGAAGTTACATTACCGAATTTGTAAGTGGTGGACCAAAAAATTATTCTTGCAAAGTATACAGCACAAAGGATAAAAAAGAACACACTGTCTGTAAAGTGAGTGAAGGGTATCTTCCTCAATTATGAATCTTCCCAAAAAATTAATTTCGATTCAATAAAATAATCGGTTTTAAATTCTTCTATACAAAAAGATTCTGATGTAAGTATTGTCATAAAGTCTAACAATATACGACGTACCATAGAACATCAGGTAGTTACTGTAGAAGAAGTCAAGACATATAAACCAAGAGCCGAAAAACGTCAATTTTTCGACGATCACAGTTCTCTGCCGTACGGATATAAAAGAAAAAAAACCCAACCCACCATCATCATCATCATAATAATCATTATAGTAATAAAAAGATGCACTTTATGCAAATATTAAAATAAAAAAATAATTTAAAATGTTAAGCTAATACCATATGTATAGAAATGTTCTATGAGAACAGTACAGAGCAGTACAGCGAGCAGATAGTAGCAGTAAAAAGCAGTTCCACCCAGATTGAGACCCAGTATTCTTCAGTTAAGACCAGTAATCTCAATATCAAATTCAGTTTGAAAACTTTGAAAAAAGATCGATTATTTGTTAAATGGCTCGGCTTTTCACCCGATCACAACTCTTGGATTCCTATACCTAAAATTAATAAATAAGACACATCTTTTTGTAATTTTTTTTTAATAAAAATCTTTATTGATGTATACACTTATACATTTTTTTTCTTAAGAGATATTCATATGGTATGATTGTTTTAATGATTTGAAATTCAGTAATTCGACATCATTTTACTTGGATTGACAACACAAATAAAAAAAGATACTATAATGAAAAACAAAACTAAACTGAGACATTATAAAGAGGACATCATATACATAAAAGAAGACTACATAAAAGAAGATTTTTATAAGACAGTCCAAGAAAATAAAAAATTTTCCAAAAATCAAAATAATCAAAAAATTACATCAGGAAACGACATTGAGAAGAAAAAACAACGAATGCCTAAAAGAAATCGACAATATGACAACGATCCAAATGCAAATGAAAATGAACCAACATGTTCGACCAAATTGAAGAGACCAAAAACAAATGAAAAAGTCCAAAATGACAAACATAACAAAATAAGAAACAACTGCATTCATAGATTTCTACAATCAAACCAAAAAGAAATTAATAATATGAACAGTGACCAACACAACAACTAGCAACAAAAGAAGCAAATTTTGAATAATAAGGACTCTACCCCAAGCCGATTAGCAATCGTGGGGAATGACGGCCAATTCCCTCCAAACTACCCATCAAACCAAGACCAATCCAAAAACACTCTAGACATTTGTACATACAATGTAAGAACATTAGCTACAGAAGCAAAACAATCAGAACTAAGACTAGCATTATCAACTATCAACTGGGATATACTGGGACTATCCGAGCTAAGAATTTTTGGACAAAACATAATTGAAAACCAGAATGATATATTCTGTTACATTGGTGAGACCAAAGGCTTGCATAGAGTTGGATTTCTCATCAAAAAGAGTTTAAAGGACAGAATAATAAATGTACGATTTTTTAGTGAAAGGATTTGTAGCCTATGTTTAAAAATACAAAACACAAAAATGACGATAATTCAGGTTTATGCCCCGACCAAAACAGCAACTGACGAAGAAATTTCGAACTTCTACAATCTATTGGATAAAGTATATAATGAAACAAAAACGGAGATAATGTATGTTATAGGAGATTTCAACGCCAAGTTAGGGAAACAGATTGACAATGATGAAGAAGTAATGGGACCATTTGGATACGGACGAAGAAACAAAAGAGGAGACCTACTTATAAAGTGGCTGGAAGAGACGAATCTCAGATTTGCAAATTCTTTCTTCAAAAAGAGAGAAACACGAAAATGGACCTGGATTCACCCGAATGGGATAACAAAGAACGAAATTGACTTAGTTCTAACAAATAAACTGAAAACTATTAATGACATCTCCGTATTGAATAATTTTAAATTTGATAATGACCATAGGCTAGTAAGAGCAAAAATAAAAGTGGACCATAATACGTTGAAAAGAAACAAACAAACACTCAGTATTCCTAGAATGATACCAATCGAAAATATTGAAAAATATAATGACATGCTTAAGAAAGAAATAAGACTTAATATAACTACAAATAGAATAAACGAAAACTTTCAAAATACATATGATTCATTAGAACAGATAATAAAGAACTCGGCGAAAGTTTCAATCATGACTGCTGTTACTCCAAAACCTGATAAATTAACCAATGACACTAAAGCGCTGATAACCAGAAGAGATAATCTACGAAACAAGGACAACTTATCAGACCATGAAAAAAATGAACTAAGATACCTTCGGAAAACCATAAAAGAAGATGCGAAAAATGATATCCAAACATATAACGAAACAATGATAAAAGATATATTAAGCAACACAAAATCTATTAAAAAGGCAAAATCATTTCTTGACGACGGAAAAGAGTGGATAACATCAATTAAGAACAAAAATAACAACGCTATTAATAGGAGAGATATAAATGAGTCTGCTACCAAGTTTTTCGAAGAACTCTTCAAATCGTCAAAAGAAATAAAAGATAATAATATATCGATGGCGGACAGTTACTCCAACTTAAATACTATTACACTTTTTACAAAAACAGATATTGAACAAGCAATTGACGATCTAAAGACAGATAAGTGTACAGGAAATGACGGTATTGTAACAGAAATGCTCAAATATGGAAAACAACCAATTTCTACAGTCTTGACCACGATTTTTAATGACGTTCTTATAACACAGCAGATTCCAAGACAATGGAAACAAGCTACAATTACGCTTATCCACAAAAAAGGAAATAAAGATGACATAAATAACTACAGACCAATAAGCAACATTTCTATGATATATAAACTGTTCTCCAAAGTAATGTATACAAAAATTAAGGACACATTAAATAGAAATCAGCCAAGAGAACAAGCAGGATTCCGAGAAGGTTTTTCAACAACAGACCATCTGCAAACAATGAACCAACTCATTGAAAAAACTAACGAATTTGAAAAACCTTTGTATCTTTTATATATTGACTTCAGTAAAGCATTTGACTCAGTAGAACATGACGAAATATGGACAGCGCTGACAAACCAAGGAATTCATCCTATCTTTATAAGGACGATGAAAAATATATATACAGACAGCGTGGCGAAAATAAAAACCGAAAGAATAGGAAGAGAAATAAAAATAAAGAGAGGCGTAAGACAGGGGGATCCAATGTCACCACCATTATTCTCTGCGGTACTGAAAGAAATATTCAAGAAACTAAACTGGGACAATAGATATGGAATAAATATTTGGGGACAATATTTGAGCAACCTTAGATTCGCTGATGACATAGTTCTCATCTCATCAACTTCCGGACAAATACAAAATATGCTCATAGAATTGACAAATGAATGCAAGAAAGTTGGACTTCATATCAATAAGTCAAAAACTAAGATAATGACTAACCATATTAAAGATGACATAATGCTGGATAACGAACACATAGAATATGTAGAGGACTATACTTATCTAGGACAGACTAAGTCATTCATTAACCAAGAGAAAAAAGAAGTTTCTAGACGCATTACCAATAGTTGGAAACAATTTTGGAGTCTAAAACAAATATTACAATCAAATCTAAGGGACGAAACACGAAAATATATACTAGACTCTGCTATTCTTCCTGTTATGACGTATGGGTTACAGACTATATCCTTGACTTCAAGTTTACTTGACAAAATAAGAATATGCCAAACCAAGATGGAAAGAAAACTACTTAACCTACGAATAAGCCAGAGAGTGAGAAATAGAGAAATAAGACGAGGAACTGGTTTAACGGACGTGGTTGAACGAGCAAAACTCCTTAAATGGAATTGGGCAGGACATATATCTAGAATACAGGACCAAAGATGGACAAAAATCATTACAAAATGGACACCACCAGAAAGCAGAAGACCAATTGGACGACCGAAGAAAAGATGGGCAGACGATTTGCTTAAAGAAAGACAAAGTTGGTACAATGACGCAAAAGATAGAGATCTCTGGGCAACATTGGGGGAGGCTTATGCCAGATCATAGAATTTTGACACGCATCCATTTATTTATTCAAACTTTGCTTACATATTAAAGTTGATTAAAAAAAAAAAAAAAAAAAAATTATGTCAATTTTATATAGTAATTAATTCAAAAGAAACAGAAAATGTAAACAAAAATGTAAATAAATATTGTACAAAATATCAATAATGGCAAATAAAAGCTTATAATAATAATAATAATAATAATAATAATAATAATAATAATAATAATAATAATAATAATAATAATAATAATAATAATAATAATAATAATAATAATAATAATAATAATAATAATAATAATAATAATAATAATAATAATAATAATAATAATTCGACATCAGATTTGTATGCGAGATCCTCCTTCATAAAGATCTCAACTTCTCCATTACTTAATACTCTCAGTTTCATATTCATGATACTCATAACATTTAATGCTTAGAGTGCGCAAATTATAATTGCTATCATACGAACATCGAACAGTTAGTGCCTTATCTTCATCAAACTCAAGCTTGAAATGTCTATAAAAAACATCCTTACTTTGTATAATTCCTGATATTTCAGTTTCTTTTTTAATTAAGTCTTGCCTAAAACTCTCGATTGCTTCCTCTACGGTTACTATTTTTTTCTCCTCCAAAATTTTATTTACCGTTCTTGCTGTTGTTGAAGTCACTGTTGCATCATTTTGAAATGATGTTGTATCGGTTGTTGTTGTGGTATTAAGCAAATTTTTACCATTTGTAAAGGTTAACAAACGAAACGATAAACCTATCTGCACAGTATCATTATTAGGTAAACTCAATGAAAAAGAGAGATTGTCAGTTATGTTTGCTTGTTGCAAATTTATATCCACAGGTAATGGCAAAGTAGCAATTAATGAAGGACAAATTAAAAGCAGACATAAGACTGATGAGTAAAACAACATTTTTAAAAAAGATGCTTGCTATCCAAAGGTTTGTCATAAACTAATAAACATTACACTCAAATTTTAAATTGTATATAATTTTTATTCTATCTATATTCATCTCTCTCTCTCGCTTCTTTTATTCTTATCTCATCTTGTATATATGTATTAAAATACATTCGATTGAAATGATGTGTCATGAACTCGTTCAACTGTCTCTATTTCTATGCGATGACTGCCTTTTTTCTTTTTAAGTTTTTGAGGTTCATTAAGTAATTCAGCCTCACCAAATGGACAAAGCGATGGATATTCACCCTCTTTTCTCTTTACAGCATTCGAATGAGGTGTGATCGTTCCGCTCAGTGTTAACTCCCCTCCTATAATATAATTTTATGTTTTATTCATTTCATTTTACTTTTTTTTTTTATGAAAAGTAATATTCTCACCTAAAAGTTTAAACCGTACATGTTGCATAGATTGAAACTGCAACTTAAAACTCAGAATAGGCGATACGGTCTCACCATTTCTAATATGAAACAAAACGCATTCGCTTCCATATTCTGGCTGTAGCATCAATTTTAATGTGTCATTATAGAATATTACATCCGAAAATTTTATTAATATCATTACTGGCTCTTATTTTAATAATACTCCTATGCATACAATACATGAATTCTCACCAGAAACAGGGTCAGGGTATAAAATCATTGAAGTTCCAAAAAATGTCATCTATCTACCTGTGAATGTCAAACGAATAAGTACTATAACATTAAAACTAGTGGACCAGAACGGAGACTTAATAAATTTTAGAGGAGAAAGAATAACTGTTCGATTACATTTAACCCCAATATTAGAATAATGATAATCTACAATAATTATTTAACAGATATCAAAGGTAACCATTTAACTAATTATTCCCGAACATCAACACTGTCAACACCTAAGTTATCACCTGAAAATATATATATATAGAAGGGAGTCTAACAAAAGCAGATGGAACTGTTTCAGCAGGAAAATTAACTAATAATGCAATGGCTTTTCTTTTTGAAGAAATACAATATGAACTGAATGGAGTAAACATTGACAACAATAAAAATGTGGGAATAACATCGACCTTAAAAAATTATATTTCTTTAAACGAAAATGAAAGTAAGAGCTTGGAAAATGGATCATGGACTGGGGGTAGCAGTTTTTCTCGTGCATTGGGTACTTTTAATTTTTGTATAAAATTAAAATATCTGTTAGGATTTGCTGAAGATTATAAAAAGATCATAACAAATGCAAGACATGAATTGATTTTAATTCGTACTCGATCTAATGAGAATGCTTATTTTTCTAAAGACAACGAAGAATTAAAACTTTCGATTTTTAAACTGCAGTGGAGAGTACCACACATTACCTTATCTGATTCGAATAAACTTACATTATTGAAACAAATACAATCAAATCCAATTCAAATTCATTTTCGAAATTGGGAAATGTACGAATATCCAACACTACCAACCACCACTGATCATGTATGGACAGTTATAACTTCAAGTCAGCTTGAGAAACCAAGATATATTATCATTGCTCTACAAACTGATAGAAAAAATCAACGAAATAAAGATGCTGGCATATTTGATCATTGTGATGTGAGCAATGTAAAAGTACATTTAAATTCCGAATCTTACCCTCGCGAAGATTTAAATGTTAAATATAAACTGGATCGATATGCTATTCTCTATGAAATGTATAGTAAATTTCAACAATCGTATTATCAACAACAATCAAATCCACTTTTATCGCGACAAGAGTTTAAAGAAATCGCCCCAATTCTGGTTATTGATTGTTCTCATCAAAATGAGTCAATCAAAACGGGTCCTGTGGATGTACAAATTGAACTTAAAACATTAACTTCGATTCCTGCTTCAACAACTATGTATTGTTTAATACTTCATGATCGCATAATCGAGTACAATCCATTGACTGGAGAAGTTAACAAACTTATTTAAATTGGTGTCATAATCTATATTTTTTCAGTAGAAAAAGTGCATTTGCTTAGAACAGATCTAAACATGGATACCTGTTTTGTAGACTTTCAAGGTTTTAGAGGAATGAACAATGAGTTTATCTTAAAGGAAATGGCTGTGCTTTTTAATGGATATCATCAACATTTCATACTTACTCCACCATTTTACTCTAACTTTCTTCCGTCACCCCTCAAAAGACAAGCTCATTGGTTGCGTGAGTATCATCATGGTTTTACCTGGGATGGAGGAGATACAGATTTTTGCAAAGTTAAGTCGTATCTTCGAAAAAAAATTAAAAATGTTGTTTACGTCAAGGGTAAAGAAAAGAAACATTGGCTACAAAAACTTATTAATAACGAAAATGTTGAAGTCATTAACCTTGAAGATCTTAACTATAAGTGTCCTAATTTAAAAGAACTAAAAAGAATTTATCCAGATATAACTTTGAAATGTTGGTATCATGGAAAAATATGTGCACTCCAGAATGTTTATCTTTTGAGCAGATACATTAAAGAAGCTAAAAATTGTAGTTAATATTTTCAAATAAAACAAAAAAAAACTTTTGCTTAAAATTTTAAATTATTTTTTTATTTTGATATTTGCATAAAGTGCGACTTTTTATTACTATAATGATTATTATGATGATGATGATGATGATGGTGGGTTGGGTTTTTTTCTTTTATATCCGTACGGCAGAGAACTGTGATCGTCGAAAAATTGACGTTTTTCGGCTCTTGGTTTATATGTCTTATTCCCACTTTATCAAGGGGATCCAGATCTTTCAAAAGCATTTTTGAACATGCCGTTCAAACCTTCCCTTATCCAGGAAGTAGACACGTTCACGTTAATACGTAAAAACGAAAAATTCACGTTCGGAACGCAAAAAATCACCCCCAGGAAACTGAACAAAATCATGAACAGAACATAATGTTTAAGAGTTAAGTTTTTTCAGAAAAGATGGTCCATATGAGTGAAGAGAGAAAAGAATCGTTAAGTAAAAAGACATGTTAATTTTTTTAATATTTTTTTATTTTTTAATTAAATTTTAAGGCCACTGCCACCAGCGAAACGTCGTAAGATACATTTTTCAAATCTTTTAATGAAATGAGTGAAGAAGAAAAGAAAGACATTTTATTTTTATTTTTTTTTGAAATATTTTTATTTATTTTTTTATTGCATTTTTATATTTAAAAATATATATATTATGTCTGGTAGGGGGCTTATATCAAACCCCCCTTTAAAACCCTTTATTCGTAGAGAATAAAGCAGGTGGGCCACTGCTCTAAGGCTATCAATATTGGTAGTGTCCACACTACCAATCTCCTCCCAGGCGGCATCCTGCAGCTGCTGGAACTCCCAGCATTGGCAGCTATATTGCTTCATCCAGTTCTGCATCTCTTGTACAATTTTTTTTGGCTGTTGGTGTTCCATGGTAATTCTATTAATGATGATTATGATGATAATGCTCAAAGTATTTATACAAAAAAAAAAGAAAATTCTTTTAATTATTTCAAAACCTCAATAATTCTGATAAAAAACAAACAAAATATAGAACAACTGTGCGTCCGAAAAAATATGTTTCCAACGGACATTAGATTTTTCTCTTTTTTACTGATAAGCCATACACAACATGCCGACCTCTTTACCACGCGCTCCTAACCGCAAAACATCAATACTGATAAGCCATACACAACCATTCTTTAAGTATTTTAATCCGCAGAATTATTTTCTTTAATCTGTGAAATTCCCATACATATTTTTATGAAACCACAATTTCTATTTACGACAAAATATAGAACATTTGCACATCTAATCTGTGAAATTCCCATACATATTTTTATGAAACCACAGTTTCTATTTATGACAAAATATAGAACAACTGCGCGTCCGAAAAAATATGTTTCCAGCGGACATTAGATTTTTTTCTTTTTTTACTGATAAGCCATACACAACATTCAAAGGTTGCCGACCTCTTTACCACGCGCTCCTAACCGCAAAACATCAATACTGATAAGCCATACACAACCATTCTTTAAGTATTTTAATCCGCAGAATTATTTTCTTTAATCTGTGAAATTCCCATACATATTTTTATGAAACCACAATTTCTATTTACGACAAAATATAGCACATTTGCACATCTAATCTGTGAAATCCCCATACATATTTTTATGAAACCACAGTTTCTATTTATGACAAAATATAGAACAGCCAATGAATCATAAAAAACATATTGTTTTTTCTACTTCCCCCAATTAATGTTCTCTATATCAGAGCTGTTCTAAAAATAAACACTTAAGCCAAACGTTCTAGCTTTTTTTTTAATGATCATTGCAATCATTGCTAGAATATAAATTTTTTTCTCACATATGTATGTAGGCATATAAGCCCATTAAACAAAATACAAACCACAAATTACAATGAATCATAAATTATACATCATGCGGTACATTTAAACATTTCTTATCATCTATCCACGCGCCACAACAACAACAAACACATATATATATATATTCAAACTATAACCGCAAACGTTAACCACAACTATTTAAAAAATGTAAGTATTCTTATCTTAATCACCTCTCTCACTTAAACATAGTGCTGTCTCTTTCTTACGCCGAATTCCCAGGCCAAAGTGACCCCTTACCTACTAGTATGAGATATATTCTATTTTTATATCATGATTATTATTGTTGTTATTATTATAACCAGATGTACACAAAAATTAAATACATTTTTAAATAAAAGTTTAAAAACAAAATCGTAAAAGTGTAAAAGGCAAATTACAAGGCATGGGTAGTAGCCACAAGAGTATATTTGCAAAAAAGGCGGGTAAATGATATACGAGTAGTTCATTCGTAATTAATTTTACAAAAGCAGGTAGTAAAATTCACCACACTAATAGTGAGTTTTATTGTATGTGTAGTAAATTTCACTGTATTTATAGTAATTTTAATAAAAGTGTTTTCAGAAAAGGTGGGTAAATAAAATACTACATTCGTAATGAATTTTATAAAATCACGTAGTAAATTTTACCTTACTTTTGGTAAATTTCATTATTTCTATGGTAAATTCCACTGCATTTGCAGTAATTGCCACAAGACTACATGCAAATTGAATTAATAAGGAAGGAGATAATTTTCACGCGTTAATGATTACAAAAGGTCTTCATTTTCTTTATACAAAAATATGTTCATTAATTTTTGTTGAAATTATATAAATTGTCAAAAAAAGCAAAGAAAATGAAGAGTTCAGTGGAAGAATGAAAATATGAGATATATTCAATTTGTATTGTTATTATTATAAAAACCACATAGTATCGACAAATTATATACATATTTAAAAGAACTTAGTTTTAAAATAAGTTACGTCATAACACGAGATACAAATTAAAATCACGAAAATGTACAAATCACAAAATTTAGAGTAAAAAAAATATGTACATAATAGGCAATTTCAAGGTCTTAGACAATGTGTTTCGATTAAATTTCATCCGAGATTATAATTTGACTTTTCCGGGTGGGTCAATATTTCAAAATATTAATATTTTGCATTTAATGAGGGAAAGTACAGCTTGGGACACGCCACAGTAATGACATTTTTGGTATTTAATAAGTTAAAATTTAGGAATAAGTGCAAATTCTTTTTATTCTTTTACAAACCCCCGTTAAAATAGTTTAGGAAGAAGCCTTTCTCAATAAAATATACGTGCGTCGGTCGCCTCATAAGGTCAAAAATACAATAAACACGTCCTTTGGAACAATATTTAACAGAATTGGTGTTGGGAAAATATTATCCCAATTGTTGATGATTTTACAGGAAAACAAATATTCTACGTACTTCCATCGTTGAAAAATTTCTTTTATTACTTCCATCTAGCTATTAATATTATTTTTTATATGCAAACGATTTTTTGTTCTTAACAATTTGCCGTTCGAAATACCTCTTTGTTCCCGATTATAATGGGTTTAATAACAATCGGGTTTGAATATCAACCATTTAACTAACCCGAGAAATATTTGATCTTTAATTTGTATCTTACGTTTCTGAAATTATTTGATGTTGTTTCTTGATTTTTTTTCGAAAACGGCAAGAAAAACCTCAGTAATGGTTCTACCAAACAAATACGAAACATTCGGAACGATGACGAAACTTTCTACTGTCAATATATTTTACACGCTTAACCACTCGTGTTAGTGTAGCTTATCCCATTTATCGGTCCGTAAATATATTTTGCGTCATTCCAAATGACATGCGTCTCTGGTTTGGGAGATCATTAATACTAATAATGACACCCTCGAAACTTACAAAAACGACCTCTCTGGACCTCATTTTGAGCCCTATTATTCTTTGTTCTTTTCGTAAATTTCACTATACTGATAGTAAAATTCACTGTATGTGTAGTAAATTTCATTATTCGTATAGTGAAATCCACTGCATTTGTAATAATTGCCAGAAGAGTATTTGCATAAAAAAGTGGGTGAATGATATATTGCATTCGTTTTAAATTTTACAAAACCACGTAATATATTTTGCCACACTAATGGTAAATGGTTTGGTGAATTTTACTGTATTTGTAGTAAATACAATAAAAGTGTTTTTAGAAAAGGCGGGCAAGGAGATACTGCATTTGTAATACGTAAATATTACAAAATCACTTAAATAAAGTTAATTTTGACTACGCTTTAATAGTGAATTTTATTGTATGTGCAGTGAATTTCACTGTATTCGTAGTAAATACAATAAAAGTGTTTTCAAAAAGGCGGGCAAGGGATACTGCATTTGTAATAAATTTTATAAAATAACGTAGTAAATTTGACTACGCTTTAGTAGTGAATTTTATTGTATGTGCAGTGAATTTCACTGTATTCGTAGTAAATACAATAAAAGTGTTTTTAAAAAAGGGGGGCAAGGAGAAACTGCATTTGTAATACATAAATATTACCAAATCAATTAAATAAAGTACATTTGACTACGCTTTAGTAGTGAATTTTATTGTATGTGCGGTGAATTTCACTGTATTCGTAGTAAATACAATGAAAGTGTTTTCAAAAAGGCGGGCAAGGGATACTGCATTTGTAATAAATTTTATAAAATAACGTAGTAAATTTGACTACGCTTTAGTAGTGAATTTTATTGTATGTGCAGTGAATTTCACTGTATTCGTAGTAAATACAATAAAAGTGTTTTTAAAAAAGGCGGGCAAGGAGAAACTGCATTTGTAATACATAAATATTACAAAATCACTTAAATAAAGTACATTTGACTACGCTTTAGTAGTGAATTTTATTGTATGTGCAGTGAATTTCAGTGTATTCGTAGTAAATACAATAAAAGTGTTTTCAAAAAGGCGGGCAAGGGATACTGCATTTGTAATAAATTTTATAAAATAACGTAGTAAATTTGACTACGCTACGCTTTAGTAGTGAATTTTATTGTATATGCAGTGAATTTCACTGTATTCGTAGTAAATACAATAAAAGTGTTTTTAAAAAAGGCGGGCAAGGAGAAACTGCATTTGTAATACATAAATATTACAAAATCACTTAAATAAAGTACATTTGACTACGCTTTAGTAGTGAATTTTATTGTATGTGCAGTGAATTTTACTTTATTCGTAGTGAATACAATAAAAGTGTTTTCAAAAAGGCGGGCAAGGAGTTACTGCATTTGTAATAAATTTTACAAAATCACGTAGTAAATTTCACCACAACAGAGTAGTGAATTTTATTGTATGTGTAGTGAGTTTCACTGTATTTGTAGTAGATCCAATAAAAGTGTTTTCAAAAAAGCAGGAAAAAGAGATACTGCATTCGTAACAAATTTTACAAAATCAGGAAGTGAATTTCATTACACCAAGGAAGCGAATTATATTGTATGTGTAGTTAATTTCACTGTATTTGTACTAAATATAATAGTAGTAAATTTTACAAAAGCAGGTAGTAAAATTCATCAGACTTGTAATAAATTAAATTGTATGTGTAATGAATTTGACTGTTTTTGTACTAAACACAATAGTAATGAATTTTACAAAAGCTTGTAGTAAATTTGACTGCGATATTGTAGTGATTTTGATTGCATGTATAGTTAATTTCACTGTACTTGTGCTAAATACGATAGCAATAAATTTTACAAAAAGACGTAGTAAATTTGACTACGCTTAAGTAGTGAATTTTATTATATGTGAAGTAAATTAGACTGCATTTGAAGTACTATCAGTGTAGTAAATTTCATTACAATTGCAATGATTTTCGCTGAAAATTTCCGTACAATCACAGTAAATTTTACTACGAGCGCTACATTTTCGTAGTTTTTGTTGTGAATTTTATTACGAGTACTACGTTTTCATAGTTGTTGATATAAATTTCACTACAATTGCCTTTTGTAAAATTTACTGCACGTTTTTGTAAATTGTATTGCTTGAATTTCTCTGTGTGTAGTATCTTTTTAGCTTCCTTCCAATCGCTAGGATCGTCATTCCGTAAAACTTCTTTTGATGCATCGTTATATAAGCACATTGCTTTTATTATGAATTCTTATTTTCAAACTACATTTACAATTGAAGTTTGATAATTATTGAATAATTTATAATGAAGCATTACGAATGACAAAAATCCTCTGACCGACGCTATTGGCCAGGCCATTCCTATACAAAATATAAATTTATAAAATTGCATATAATTTTCATGCACCAGATGCCATGACCTACCTCGAAAGACAGACTGGCTAAGATTAATACAAACAGCAAGTCACACATCGTATACTTAAAGCGACAAGACAAAAACTCACAAACTCACCACACCCAACCAAACCAAACCAGTATTACATACTAACGAAAACCAGTACTACATAAATTAAATCGTTGACTGAACAATCGTCGTGGGAGATAATAGAAATAGAAGATAAGAAAGATAACAAGCCGATGCCGCTACCGATGATATGAATAAAACGCACCACACAACGACCACCACGAGCCACCAAGCTTATATGGCCTACCATTGTGTCTAACTATAGCAACAATAAAAATATGCTCTTACTTATGATTTAAATGGATTTTAAAACATTAAAAGGAAGCAAACCCATAGTACCGGCAAACGGAGATAACTCTACTTCAGCATCAACACAACACACCTAGCTAGAAGACAACCCTCGATACAAAACAAATAACAAGGGAATCACTAAATTATACATTTATTTTGATTTAAATAATAAAATACAAGCTAAATTACTAAATCTAAAGTTTCTAGTACTCTCTTTAGTTCTGAACCCTGGAAACACCGCTGAGTATTTACCCCAGCTGGAAACTCAAAGTACCATTACATCTTTTAGCTAAAAGAAAGCGTTCAAAAGAGAAAGAGAAGGGTTTAAATATGCCTGATGACGAGGACAATATTTTTAGCAGATAATCAACTGACATGGAAGAGATAAGCCCTCAGTACAAACACTTATTAGAGAGTACGAGAATGCAAACTTCTAACAATATGATCTTTTGACACTAATTTTCCAATGCCTGTTACTTGTCAGTTGAACTTTGTGTAGTTAGGTCTAATTTTTTAATTTTTGTAAAAATTGTTGTGAATCAAATGATTTTATTCTTAAGTGCGATATTCATGTAACAAGTGTAAGTTTTCATAGTTTCTCAATGTTATCAAATTGTAACCAATTTATTAATGCAAATATAGATTAATTGCCACACCTGATGATGTTCATAGACATGAACGAAACGTCGTGACAACATAAATAATTGTTTTTTCATTGACCTAAAGCCCGTCATTAATATTTTCATCACTTTGAAAAGGTCACTTCCACCAACAACAATAAATATTATCTTTGGGAAGGTAAACCAATAGAATATAATCCTAGCAATAATAAAGCTAGCTAGATTTTGCGAAAAAATTCCAACAACTGCTAGTTCGGTTATTATTAATCATGGCATACAAACTTTAAGGGTAGGTCTCATGCAGAAGCGAACTCAGAACTCATGTAAATGTATTTGAATGTATTAGTGAAAGAACGTTACTCTCTTCATTATCAAATTCAAAATTTGAATTTCTTATTACTCTATTTGCCTCTTGATCTTTTTTGTCTCTCAGAGCGAGGGATATATTTCCGCACAAGCACTCAAGCAGCCAATCAAAGAAATAAGAAATAGATCATTCACACAACAAGATATATGGATGAACAATGTTGCATGATAAACCGGTTTTTTTTTTTTTTTGTCTAGTTAGGTAGATTTGTTGTTGTCTTTTGCATATGGTTCGAATTTTATAAAGCAAATGGGGGTAGGTATTTCTGCTGTCCATGGAAATGTTTTTTCTTGAATTTGTTTGTAAATAGGTTCTTGCTTTCTACCTAGATATTTTGTTGTTGTGTTTTGATTTGATGATTTCTAATAAAAACACTAAAGTTGGTACACAATTTAAAATTGTTGCATAAGTGGTAGATTGCTACATTCACTTTACTTGTTCAAAAAATTTCCGACTGTTAACATTGAACCTCATAGAAATAATCACGAACTCAAATTAGGGAACATAATCTCAAATTGAAACGAAAACAGCATTTACAAATTTTCCCCTCTTTGTGAATGGTCATTTTTTCCCATCCAAAAAAAAAACTATTCATATGTAAAACAAAAACAAAAAAATTAATAAATAAAGTGCATTTATCAGATACTTCGACACACTTTGACTTATCTCCCACTCTAACCCTTCTTCTATATATAGGTATACATATATACATACATACAGATTTATTACACAATATTCAATCAAATAACGATCCCACCATGCAAAGTGACAGCGAAATTCCATCAAGTAGGTAGGTGTATAACATACGCGTTGGAAAAAAAGGACATACATACCTACATAGCTACCTTCCTTTTTTATATGACTTCTGCCTTTTTCCTTTATCTAAGGAAAGCAGCTGACCATGAACAAAATCACAAAAAAATGCAATATCGAGGAGTGATAGTACGCAAAAAAAATCAAGAAAACAAAATATATGACAGCGAATTCACGATACCTACAATACCTATTTACCCTTTTTTATACCTACACTACAATGTGCAACAACAAAACTTGCCGAAAGTTGAACCAAAAATCAAATTCTGCTTATACGATTGACTACGTAACACCCAAATCACGATTCCATGACCTTACATCATAGCACATACTAGAAATAAAAAAATATGTCTAAGAAAAGTTTTTTTTTGATATTTTCTGTTATTGTGTACCGCAAGCCTACAAAACAAAGAATAAAAAACTAAATGAGCCATGAGACCAAAAACAACAACAAAAAAAATCTGAGAGAGAATGGGCGGGCGAAATTCTTTTGCAAAGAATTCTCTTCCTAAGCGCTGTATTGCAGCGGCATTCTTGGGAACTGGAAACTTCATTGTGTGCGTTTACAAAGAAATTTGTTGTTAAAAAATGCAAAATAGACCTCTTTTATAAAAATTAAATTAAATAAATAGTGGGCGCAAGAACTTTTTACTTTTTTAAATAGAATAAACAAAATGCCAAAAAAAAATAAAAAAAATATTTTGGAATTATATAAGCTCCCAATCCCTCACAATTGCACCACAAATGTTGTTATTTTGAAATGCATTTTTAATTATGTTGCGACAAATATTTTTTTTTTCAAAATCCACACTATGTGTAATATATATGGACCTTTTTTTTTAAAAAAAAAAGTTAAAACTAAAAAAAAAAATCAGTTCGCCCCATGAATTACCAAAAAAAATTGGGAAAAAAAGAAAGCATTTTGGATTTTTTGTCTAAAAAAGTTACTATAACTATTTAAAAAAAAAAAATTAAAAAGTCCTATCAATTATTGCACCTATGCCACAATGCAAATTTGCCCTATTTTTCATAGTTTTCTAGAATTTTTCTTGGAATAAATAAATAAATTAAAAAAAAAAAAAAATCGGTGCTATGTATAAAAATGTATTGTTTTTTGGAAAAAAATATAAAAAAAATAAAAAATTATATTTAACACACTGCCCCATTGATTTTCCCAAGTAACTACCTGAATTTAATGATTTTTTAGTGATTCTAGTGCTGTTAAGGAACAAAAATTTTTTTTAAATTTTGGATTCCTTTATAAATATTTAGCCCAATATATTTTCAATCAAAACCCGTTTATTTCGTTTAAATATTTAAAAAAATGTGAACGCTACAAAGCTAAGCGCAAAGCACCAATCAATTTTTTTACATGAGACATGCCCTTAAGTGAAGCATTCTATATATAAGAATCTTGTCATTGGACAAAAGAAAAAAATAATAATAATAATAATGATAGAAATATTCAAAGTAACAGAACAGGAAATAACAATTAAAAATTACAAAAATAAATAATTTTGACCCAAATTATAGAAACGATAGAAATTATAAAAATCAAACCAATCAAAATAACAATGGTCAAAATTGTTATAGAAATAATAATGAAATTGTTCACAGAAATCAAAATGGACAAATTATAGGCAACCAAATAGAAGTGGACATCTTTCCAACCAATATCAAAAAAGAAATCCGTTCGGGACAAAAATAATTTCATCATTGCCAAGGGTATCCAACAAAAGTGGATCAACAATATAGTTTTTAGAAAATTTAGAATGAAACAACAACAACTTGTGTGTGCTACCATCAAGTTCATAGGCTGGAGTTATAGCTATTTCACGGGGACCAACCCGATCATCAGACTCCTTTAGTGGTGCTTAATCGCTTTTATGTTCAATTTAATTTTTTTAAGAACTTTTGCCCGAGCTGGGCTTGAACAAGCGACCTAGCGTGTGAGGAGCTAGTGCACTTTTTTTTTTTTTTTTTTTTTCAATTCATTTTTATTTATTCAATCTTAAATCTATCTTAAAGCTAGACAAAAATTCATAAAACTAGCCTAATTAACCATAACTTACAACTAGCTTACTGGTCCCATACGGACACTCTAAGTTAAACAATAATACTTAATGCTAATGCCTTTCGGCCCTAAGATCTATTTTAACTTCAATTCAATTTTATTTATTTTTGTATTCATTAGAAAATTTAAAAAAACTAATGTCAATATCCTTTTTTATTTTTACTTAAAAACTACTTAAAATAAGGTCCTTAATATAAAACTTAAAGCTAACTAAAACTACCTATTCTACCTATAACCTAATAAAAACTAGAACAACCACAGCAGCAAATCTAACTATCTAAAGTTTTTTGTTTTTCATATTGTGTCTTTTTTTTTTATTATTCCATGTTTTTTTTTTTTTTTTTTTGTGCCACCATGCCTATTCTACTTAAAACTAAACCCTAAAACTATAAAACAAGTATGTAAGCCGGCCAAGGCTCTAAACCCCATCCCGACTACTCACTATCAAGTGCCGATTGAAGCCACCAAAACTGGTTCTCCTGCTTCACCCTATCAGTTCGGTCCCGTTCGGACACAGCCCTACTGAACCGAAGGAGCTCTGCTCCGTCGTGTGCCATGACGTCCCGACTGTACAGGAGTCGCCTATCCACGGTTCGTCGTCTAACGTGGTAGATTAACGGAACTGCCAATCTATCCTGTATCAGACAGCATCTATCTAAAAAGAGGAATGCCTCTGGTGGAATGAAGCCGCTCAAGCGTGCACTTTCAAAATATTCGTCGTTCGGGTAGAACGCCCCGAAAATTAAACTATTGGTCGAAGACATAGCTCTTGCAATGTGACCTCGAACGAGTTTTATCACGAAATTGTCAATTCTGTTGATTCGAGCCCCGTTGTATAGGACCTCGTTGGAATAGTAGTGCACGTAAGAAGATTTGGCTGTTCGATATAAGCCGGTACAGCGTCGTAAACACTGCCGCTCGGTTACATTATCAGAACACCCTCACATAACTTTGTAATAATATTAAACACCCTATCATAACAAAGTATCTTTATATAAACAAAATGTAATGCTCACACATTGATTCATAATTTCATCTCATAGCGGATGATGATATCCGATATTATAAATATCATAACAAAGTATCTTTATATAAACAAAATGTAATGCTCACACATTGATTCATAATTTCATCTCATAAGCGGATGATGATATCCGATATTATAAATACCATATCAGCACTTTTTGCCTTCAGTAACTTGTGTGCCCAAAGCATCTTAAATAATTCTAAAAGAATTCTTGTGTCAGCAATTTTAAAAGACAAAGGAAAGCAAACGATCTTCAGCCGAAGATAGATTTGCTTAAGTAAACATTTTATAAGTATAAAAAGGGTTTCATCGATCAATGAGAGTTCAGTTCACAGTTGTCATTCTACGTATAGCCTAAGATTTCCCCCCACCAGTGGTAAGGGATCTGAAGCTTTGATTTAATAAATAATATTAAGTTTAAAATACATTGAATGCGTTTTATTTAATTGTTGATTGTGATCTTCTGCGATCACAAAAATATATTTTTTATTGAAATAAAGAATCGGAAACGAAATTGGCGCAGTCGGTAGGATCTCGAAAGATCAAAATATATTGAATCTTACTTTATTAAAAGTTTAATTCGGGATCGTCCTAAAACTAAATAAAATAGTTAGTACCGGTAAAGTAAAATTACTAAATAGTGCTATAGGACAGTGAAAAATAAAAAAATATATTTTTGTTCAGTGAAAAGCATCGTAAATCAAGATCCGAAAGGACAATTTTACAAAGTCTCATAGAGAGAATGCTTGACTAATAAAACAATTAAATAAAATACTAAATGCAACCAGAAGGAAATCTTCAAAAGGAAGCATATACAGAAAGTGAACTCAGTGTTAAATTAAAATTAACAAAAAGTGCTACTAAATGCAACCAAAAGGAAATCTTCAAAAGGAAGCATACAGAAAGTGAACTCAGTGTTAAATTAAAATTAACAAAAAGTGCTACTAAATGCAACCAGAAAAAATAAATCTTCAAAAGGGAGCAGAGGCCCCGCAAGTAAAGGAACCACATATAGAAGTAAATTCACAAAGTTGGATAGACGACGAAGCAACAGCTGATTTCCAGGAACATATCAGATCAATTCAGCAAAAGTTGAGAAGAAAACAACTTCAACAAAATAAAATTAAAGACAAATAAAAAGTTAAAAGTGCTACTAAAAAAAAAATATATATGACATTACTTTAAAAAGTGTAAATTAATAAAAAGAAGGAAGAACAACTGTACGTGGCAAAATTATCCAAGTCGAAAGCCCCAATGTGTTCAATAAATGAAGAAATGTACACCATACAACAAACCAGCTGCGTTAACATATAATACCGAGGAAGAAAAAACTTCAAAATCAACAGATCCTGCAGCAATCCAGCAATCAAAAGAAATTGAGCAAGCAGAAGAAAAAATTGAAAATAAGGTAAAAATGGCTACAATAAATATCGACCCCTTAAAATTAGTAAAGAATTTACCAAATTTTAATGGTAAATCATGTAATATTATTATATTTATTAAAAAAGCAGAATTTGTAATAAATTCATGTAGTTTGTATAACGAAGGTTCACAAGAATTTATATTGAGTGAAATAAAATCAAAAATAACAGATTTCGCCCTAGAGGTAGTATTAAGGAGTGGCGACCCTAATAATTGGCAAGACATAAAAAATATTCTAGTAAAGAATTTTGGTGAGAAAGAATCTTTTCTAAAATTAAAAGAACTAGCAGATAAAGTTTATTCAAAAAACATTTCTCAACTATATAATACATTCTCAGAAATCCTCTGTAGACTAAATAATAAATATTATTTATCTGAAAATAAACCGGAAGAATACAATCCTTTCAATAATGAAGCGTCATTATTATCTAAATTTTGTGAAAGAATACCCCCGAACGCAAGTTCAATAATAATCAATCATAACATAACAACCCTTAGTGAAGCTTTTTATAAATTAGAATCTTGTCATTGGACAAAAGAAGAAAATAATTATAATGATAGAAATACTCGAAACTATAGAACTGAAAATAACAATAATAATTTTAACGACAAAAACTATAAAAAATATAATAATTACAATACAAATCAAAGATTTGATAGAAATTACAAAAACGAATCAGGAAATTCAAATAACTATAGGAATTTCAATAATAAAGGTCAAAACTTTTATAGAAACAATAATCAAAACTATAGAAACCAAAATGAACGAAATTATAGGCAACCAAATAGAAGTGGAAATTATTCTAATAATAATCGTAATCCATTTGCTACACAAAATAAAAAGAATGATCTAGAACCAATGGAAATAGATCACCTTACTCAAAATACAGCAAATTTTCAAACACCCGCCTCAACAGACCATTACCCTGCATAGATGTTCATATTCTTAATAAAAAAACTTAGATTTTTAATAGACACAGGAGCAGCTACATCTATTTTAAAAGAAAATATATTTCCAAGACATTATGAAAGTAAATTAGACAAACCAGTTATAATTAAAGCATTATATAATGAAAATCAAATAAATTCAAAAATAATTTTACCATTACCAATCGAATTTAATAAAAAAGAATCAACCATGGAATTTTTAATTACACCAATTACAAACAGTTCGTTTGACGGAATTTTAGGAAATAATGTCCTTATACCATTAGAAGCTGAAATATCATATTATACACATACTTTGAAAATAAAAAATACTATTATCCCATTAATGACAAAACCAAAGGAATACCCTTTAGATAGATACATTCAGGAATTATCAAATACACAAATAGATTTATGTGGTATTGATGTAGTTTTACAAGATTTAACTGATAAATTAACTGAACATTATATGAACAAAGAAGAAAAGAAAGCTCTGAATCAAATATTAAAAAATAATAAACAATTATTCTATAGCGAAGGAGATATCTTAACTAACGTAAAAGAAGTAACACACAACATTGAAACTAAAAGTGATAAACCAATATATTCACGACTATATAGATATCCAGAAGTACATACAAAAGAAGTCGATAAACAAATAATCGAAATGTTAGATCAAGGCATAATAAAAGAAAGCAACAGTCCATATAATGCTCCTATCTGGGTTGTACCCAAAAAGATAGACAATTCAGGACTTAAGAAATGGCGAATTGTTATAGATTATAGAAAACTTAACGAAGTAACCGTGGAAGACAAGTTTCCTATTCCAAACATTGAAGACATTTTTAGTAAATTGGGAAGATCCCAATATTTTACCACATTAGATTTAGCGAAAGGTTTCCATCAGATATTGGTGAATCCTAAAGATAGGTATAAAACAGCTTTCTCAACAGCAAACGGTCATTACGAATTTAATCGGATGCCATTTGGATTAAAAAATGCCCCCGCAACTTTTCAACGAATGATTAATCACGTATTAGAAGGACTTGTAGGAAAAATATGTGTGGTCTATTTAGACGACATTCTCATATTTAGTACATCATTAGAGGAACATATTTGCTCAATTAACAAAGTATTTAAAAAACTTAACAATCACAATTTAAAAATACAAATAGATAAATGTAAATTTTTTAGCAAGGAAACCGAATATTTAGGGCACGTTATTACTACAAACGGAATTAAGCCAAATCCAGAAAAAATAAGAACAATTGAAAAAATACCTATTCCTGGTACAACAAAACAAATAAAATCTTTTCTAGGTCTAACAGGTTATTACAGGAAATTTATTAAAGATTATTCAAAGGTAGCAGTACCTATGACCAAATATCTTAAGAAAGGAGCAAAGATAAATATTAAAGACCCAGAATATATAACAGCTTTTGAAGAACTTAAATTGCTCATATCTAATGACCCCGTTTTAAAATATCCTGATTATACAAAGGAATTCGTGTTAACAACTGATGCATCAAATTATGCGATCGGATCAGTCCTTTCACAATCAAATCACCCATTATGCTATGCATCTCGCACCCTCAATGAACATGAACGCAGATATAGCACTATTGAAAAAGAATTATTAAGTATTGTTTGGTCAACAAAATATTTTAGACCATACCTTTACGGTCGCAAATTTAAAATACAAACTGATCATAGACCTTTAATTTGGTTAAGTAACCTTAAAGAACCAAACTCAAAACTCCAAAGATGGAAAATAAGTTTAAATGAATATGATTTTGATATCGAATATTTAAAAGGAAAAGAAAATCGCGTAGCAGATTATCTTAGTAGACTCGAAGTAAACGCAGTCAATAGAAATGAAGATTCAACATTAGCCACAATTCATAGTGGAATAGAGGAAAGAAATGATCACATAGGAATTTCAGAATTACCTACAAATATGTTTAAGCATCAAATAGAAATTATAGAGTCAGACAATGAAGGTAAAGATATAAAATATATATACAAAGGTATAAGAAGACTCACTATTAAATCAAAAGATATAGGTGAATATTTTACTGAAGCATTAAGGGAATTTTTACCTGATCACGGAAATGTGGCAGTATATTGTCCAAGTGATACTTTATTTTGCAAAATTCAGGAAAAATATGTTGAGCTTTACAGCAATCAAAGTAAGCTAAAATTACTGAGATGCATTACTCTTTTAAAAGATTTAAGTAATACAGACGATGCGTTGAATCTCATTCAAAGGATTCATGAACAATTTAATCACAGAGGAATACAAGAAACATATCTTGAAATTAAAAATGAATATTATTTTCCAAAATTAAGAGAAATAATAAGAAGATACATTAACAATTGTACTATATGTCAAACAGCAAAACATGATAGAAGTCCAGAAAAAATAAAATTTGAAATGAGCAAAACTGCACTTAAGCCAAACGAGCTAATACACATGGACATTTATATTCCAAGTAAAGATATTTACTTTTTAACAATTATAGATAAATTTACTAAGCATTTGACAGCCTTTCCCATAGCTAGTAGAAACACTCATACAATTATTGAGCAACTTAAACTTAGAAATTCTATATTAGGCAAACCCCAAGAAATAGTTTGCGACAATGAGTTTAATAGCCTAGCATTTAAAGAATATTGCAATGAAGAAGGAATTAAAATAAAACTCATAACCCCAAATCATAAGACAGGAAATTCAGATGTAGAAAGAGTGCATGGTACACTTAATGAACATATAAGAATATATAATGCACAAGAAGAGAAAAAGAACATATTAAACCTAAGAGAAAAAGTAATAAAAGCAGTTAGTATATATAATTGTACAATCCATTCAACAATATTAAGAAAACCTATAGATTTTATTCAAAACAAAATAAAAGTAGAAGATTTAGAAGAGATAGGAAAAAGGATCCAAACAGTTAAAGAAAATAATATTAATAAAAGAAATCAAAATAAAGCAGATTTTATTGAACCAGATTTAAAAAAAGACGTTTACGTAAAAGCTGACGTAGTAAGAACAGCAAAGAAGATAGCTGCAAAATATAAGAAGACCAAAGTAGAAAAAATTGATAATAAATATTATGCAAATAATAAAAAATTACATAAAACCCATTTCAAAAGAAAATATAAATATCAAAGTAGTGATAATAATAATTTAATCTCTTTACAGCCAAAATGAAAACCATAATTATAATTGTATTATTCACTTTTACCATAGTGAAATCAGAATTTTTATTACAAGAAATTCATAATCAAGCAGGATATATAATTATAAAACAAGAACCCATTGAATTAATCGAAAAATATGATAAAATACTCCATATAATTAATTTAGAAACTTACAATGAAATTATTAAACAAATTGAATTTTCTATAGAAACAGGCTATAACAATTTTCAAGACTTAAGATTAAAAAGATTAATGACAGAAGCTTTAGGAGATTCTAAATCCAAATTACATAGCATACTTCCTTATTCAAGACAAAGGAGAGGATTAATAAACATGGGAGGTAACGCACTCCATTTTCTTTTTGGAGTGATGGATAATGATGAAAGATTAGAGATTGAGAATCATTTAAAAATAATTGAAGAAAACAATATGAATGCTATGACAGAATTAAATAAACAAATAGGTATAAATACGCAATTCCAAACAGAATTAGAAACAATGGCAGACCGTATAAACAAACACCAGTATATATTAAGAAACTTTATTAATTCCACAGAAATAAAACAAGAAAATCTAGCTAAAAGCATATTATCATTACAAATAAATACAGATATAATGCTGTTAAACAATGAAATAGAAAAATTACAAGACAATGTAGTCTTTTCAAGATTAGGAATTCTAGGGAGAAATATCTTAACTAAAGAAGAAAATGAACGATTCAATATAACCATTAATAAATTAAAATATATTGAGAGCAGCCTATTAACTAGAAATAACAAATTAGTTTTTGTTTTAAAAATACCAGTATTTACACATAAATGTGAAAACATAATGATTCTACCTATACCAAACGATCAAGGACTTGAAGTCGAAATATCAAAATACAACTATATAATTTGTAACAAAACATTATATGAAAACAATGAAATTAAATATCTTAAACATTTAAAGAAAAGTCCAATATGTATTCAAAACCTATATAAAACTAAATATGAAAACTGTAAGATAAGATCAAATAAAGATCAAGAATTAATAGAATTAGAAGATGGACTTGTATTAACAAAAAACTTAGTAGAAACAAGTCTAAATGAATATTGTAACAATATTGAATATAAAATTATTAAGAACAACCTTGTACATTTTAAAGATTGTAACATTAAAATAAATGCAACTTTATATATAAATCGAAAAGAAACTTTTAAACAAAATATTATAATTCCACTATATAACACATTAAACATTACAAAAATTAATGTTACATTAGAAGATATACATATAAATCAAATTGAAAATTTGAAAGAATTGCAAGCAATAAGATACCAAAACAATATAAAACATGTTATATCATATACTAGTATAACAATCATAATTATTATAATTGCAATTTTATTATTATATTTTAAACGTCGAGAAACCCATAAATTTAAAATTGAAAATAGAATTATAGATACTCAGGAGAGCATCAAACTTAAGGGGGGAGGGGTTACATTATCAGAACACCCTCACATAACTTTGTAATAATATTAAACACCCTATCATAACAAAGTATCTTTATATAAACAAAATGTAATGCTCACACATTGATTCATAATTTCATCTCATAGCGGATGATGATATCCGATATTATAAATATCATAACAAAGTATCTTTATATAAACAAAATGTAATGCTCACACATTGATTCATAATTTCATTTCATAAGCGGATGATGATATCCGATATTATAAATACCATATCAGCACTTTTTGCCTTCAGTAACTTGTGTGCCCAAAGCATCTTAAATAATTCTAAAAGAATTCTTGTGTCAGCAATTTTAAAAGACAAAGGAAAGCAAACGATCTTCAGCCGAAGATAGATTTGCTTAAGTAAACATTTTATAAGTATAAAAAGGGTTTCATCGATCAATGAGAGTTCAGTTCACAGTTGTCATTCTACGTATAGCCTAAGATTTCCCCCCACCAGTGGTAAGGGATCTGAAGCTTTGATTTAATAAATAATATTAAGTTTAAAATACATTGAATGCGTTTTATTTAATTGTTGATTGTGATCTTCTGCGATCACAAAAATATATTTTTTATTGAAATAAAGAATCGGAAACGAAATTGCTCGAACACCCGAAACCTCTCCATCTGGGAAGGGGCAACGTTGAACCACACAGGACAACCATAAACGATCATCGGCCGTATGAGGGCCATGTAGCAAATTACCTTCACTCTGGGGTCAAGCCGACTGCTAAAAAACAGCCGTTTCGTCAGAGCGAAGGCTCCTCTGGCCCTGGTCAGAGCAGCATTTATATGTCTGTCGAAATATAAATACTGATCTAACCAGATACCGAGGTACTTCACTACACTTTTGCTCGCTAATGGCTGCCCGTGAAGATCAACGATAACCATCTTGCGCCAATTCTTGCACGTATCCCTCGTGGCCATAGCCAACGGAGTCCGGAACAGAATTGTCTCCGACTTATGGACATTTATTTTCAGTTTCCAGTCGTCGCAATATCGCTGAATGTTGTCGAAATCACGCTGCAAGATAATTCTAATAACCTCAACCTTTCGGGCCGTTCTGTACGCAATAAGATCGTCGGCGTACGCAATTGCCTTTGTAAGACTACCTATCAGATCGCTGGTGTAAATGCTGAAGAGAATCGGCGAATTCACCGCTCCCTGTTGAAGACCATTTTTAATTAAGAATGTTTTGGTAGAAGTTACATTGCCACTTTTGACAACAAACTTTCTACCGTTAAGCATATCATAAAGTATATACAACAATGGCTTGCTTATGCCAAGCCTGCTCAGTTTTAGACCATACGGTGTCAAAGGCCTTTTCCAAATCAACCAGAACAGCACCTGTGCATTGTTGTTTTGTTTTATTCCATTGGATATCAGAAACGAGTTTAGACGCAGCATGAATTGTGTCATGACCCGCCTTGAACCCGAACTGTTTATCCGGAATTATTTTGTTGTCCGCAGCCCACTTAGTCAGAGCCCTATTAATGATTTTTTCGAAAACTTTGCTGATGCTCGGAAGAAGACTTATCGACCGAAGATTTGACGGGTTGGAGTTGTCCTTTCCCTTTTTCGGGAGAGGATGAACCACAGCGGTCTTCCAATGCACTGGATAATATGCATTATTCAGTGCATTATTGAAGAGTGTGGTGTAAATGTCAATTGCCTCCATCGGTAAATGTCTTAGTACAACGTTGGATATACCATCGACACCTGCTGACTTTTTATTTTTTATTGAGTTGAAGATGAGCTGAAGCTCAACCTTCGTCACTAACAGGGGACTTGGTCCCGTTTGCTCGGCGATTATGGCATTTGCCAAGGAATCTTCATCGAACCGCATAAAACCGCGGTTCTCAGATCGCCAATGTGTTATATCATTTCGAAGGTAAAAGTGATTAAGTAGGGCTCTGTTTTCCAGGTCGTGGTTGGGGCGAATGCTAACATTCACCTTGTACACTTGCTGGAAAGCAGCTCCCACCGCCTCCACTTTTTCCTTCGGATCTTCAATTATATAAAAGTCATCGTCAAAGATGGCTTCTTCTGGATCTATTTGCGCTGTCATGAGTACGTCTCTGTTCTCTTCAGTTCTTTGGAGTTTCGACACGGAAGGTCATTGTCGTTCTTTTTCCTAAATATCTTATTGATTTTAGGGAACATACTAGGGTCACTGGAATTAACTGACCGGATCTTGCGGTCCCAGTACTTGTTAATTGATAACCTGTAGTTCTCCTTAATCAACAGATTGACATTTTTTATTGACGACTTCAGTGTCCTAACCTCCAAGTCGTGTGGGTCTGTCAGTCGTCTGTACAAGTTTTTGAGTCTTGTCAGTAAGCCACTCTTGTGCCTACGTAGTGCGTCAATAGTCGCGTTTCTGTAAGCGTTCATTTGGTCCCGTTCTTTGTACTTTGGTATTGTCCGTTCCATCGTTCGTTTTATTGTTTCGTCCATCTGTTGTAAATGTTGGTCAATTTCTGTATTTGTCAGGTTTCTGTTGTTTGGTGGGGCTATGTCACTCGAACGAAGTTCTCTCGCTAGGGCGTTGGTGAAACGAGGCCAGCGCATCTTACTGTAATTGTAAGAATGCGTTGCAACGTATTCCTCCAACTCCACGCGTTCGTTCGGAATCTGCATTACAGCAGCCAGTCCGCAGTGATCACTGTCGTACTCGACTGTGTGTAAGCAGTTTCGAGGGTGATTACCCACTTTGTCTGTAACTGTCAGTCTGGTGTCGTACAGCAAAAGATCCAGAAAGGAGCCGGTTCTTGGATACGATGGCTTTTCAGTAGCCAGCAGGTCGACGCCATATTCAACGCTGTAAAGATTCATCAAATTAAAAAGATGGTTACCTCTGGGATTACTATGTTGATTTCCCCAATCTTCATGTTTTGCGTTCAAATCACCGGCCAAGATGAAATAGTTTTCTTCCAAGCTCAGTTTCAGTTCCCTAAAAAGAATCTCGAGTTCTGAAGCAAAGTAAGTAACCTGCGGAGCTCCAGCCGCATAAGCCGCAATCATATACATCCGCTTCCCTTGAGTGAGAGAGATGCATACAACGCAAACTTCTAGCGTCTTGAGCTTTCGCAATTCATTGTTGTATATGACCTTATAATTAATGCCTTTTCGTATAAAGAGAGCGACACCACCCCCTTGAGTGGAGTCGGGCCGGTCTTTTCTTACGATATTGTAATTTTTATGAGTCAATTTGTGTTTGTGGTTTAGCTTAGTTTCGCTAGCCATAAACACATCGGGACTGTAGTCTTTCAGCAATTGGAACATATTGGCTCTTCGTTCAATCCTAATCAGTGAATTTACATTCACAGCTAGGACTTTTAGGCGCGTCTCCGGCAGCGCGCCCGTTATGGTCTAAATTGCGCCAGGCCAGGCAACAAAGAGTAGAGATGATCTACCCTTTTGCCTTGCTCCTTTATCTGACTTTGCCGCCCTGTAAGTTGACCTTGAATGCTCAACAACAAGGCTACAATGTCAGGCTGCACCTCTGGTGCCTTAGGCGCGGGGGCCTTTGGGTCAACCGTTGGTGGAGCCTGTCTCGTATTCCCATTCCCTGATACCATTTGGGCGTAAGAGAATTTGGGATCCACGAATTTTTGTGTTGGAGCCTGTCGAACTGTTCGACTTCTTTCGGCTTTTTGACTGGCCTGTTTCTGTTTCATTTCTTGGACCTTAGGGCAACCCCTATAGCTAGCCGGGTGCCCTTGGTTTCCACAAAGGACACACTTGAGCTGGGTTAAATCCTCAACCCGCTCATTCCCCAGCTTGCATTCTCCTTCATTGAGGGTTTCTGAGCACCTGACGCAGCGCAACTGCATATTGCAGTTGGCTCCGGCATGGCCGAACCTCTGGCACTTCGTACATTGTAAAATGTCGTCGTGCCTTTTTAATGTCTCCCAGTGTATGGCTTGATAGTCGAGGCATTTGATTTCCCTCAGACTCTCAAAGCTACTTTGGGGCGATAATGTTACGAGGAACATTGGCAGCCTGTAACCCCCTCGCCTGGACTTCACCATAGTGAAAGGCTTGACCCCGATGAAATCGAGATCGTCGTTGGCTTTTTGGCGGAGCTCAGCTAAGAGCGCCTCTGGTTCCGTGCAGGAACTTATGCCCTTTAGTAGGACCGTCTTAAATTTTTCGCTTTTCGGCGTGAAGCTGAAGAACTCAGCGGTGGCCTGCTTAAGCACTTCTTTCAGTAGCTTGTATTCGGCCAGTGAGAAGCACTGTACCGAATACCGCTTTTCTTTTTCATTCAGAATATTTATTACAAAATTGCCCTTAGTGGCCGACTTACATACCTGTTTCAAGTCCTGCAGGTCAACCCGGTAGGTCCTAATCAGTGGCACCTTCTCTTTCTTGGGCTGTGGTTGTTGCTGGTGTTGCTGCTTCTGTTTCTGCTGCTGTTGCTGCGGCTGCTGTTTCTGCTGCTGCTGTTCCTGCTGCTTCTGTTGCTGTTGTTGCTGTTGCTGCTTCTGTTGTTGGTGTTTGGCTTTTGTTGAGGTCGATTTGCCCTCGACACTTAGGCCTGCTTTTGCTGGCAATGCTTTATTAACTTGCTCCGCTCCTGAGATTTTAGTAGCGGGCTTGGTTTGTTGCTGCTGTGGTTGTTGTTGCTGTTGTTTTTGATGCTGCTGTTTTTGTTGCAGTTGCCGTTGCGCTGCCTCTTGCCGTCGGCGCGCTTCCTGCTTCAGCTTTAGCTGACTGAGGAGGGGCTCCAATTCCTCCCTGAGCTTTTTAAGAGCCTCCTCAAATTGGCTAATGGCTGCCTGTTTGGCTTGCAGGGCCTCTGCCAGTTTAGTTTCTTCTTGGAGGTCCACCTCTACCTCCATCACCTTCCCTGTCGGCGGGACTGGCTCTGGCTCCGATAGGATTAAATCCATATTCGGAGGCCTGAAGAGCCCCTCTCAACCTTCAGACACATATTCTGCCTTTTCAGACTCAGCGTAGTCTGAAAACTCACTCTCCGTGGTAATTCCTCCCTTACCACCCTCCATTTGTTTCCGCATATCGCGCCGCTTAGCGGAGTTGGCCCTCTCCACTTTGTTTGGGCTATGCTTTTTTAGTTTCCTCTTCTTGTTTGTTGTTGTTGTCCACTGTTCAGCTGTCTCACCAGATGTTTTTGGTGTATCATTGGGTACCGCTGCTGGCACCACCGAAACATCACCTGATGTGTTAGCAGAGGTATCTTTCGATACCCCTGCTTTCCTCTCTTTCTCCATCTGCTTTTCTTCCCACTTAATAAAATCGACTATTTCGCGATTGTGGAAAAAAGCATTAATATTTTTTGTCGACTCAGACCGGGACTCGAACCCACGACCTCTGGCTTCGTCTTCGGACGCCACTTCCAAATTTTTTTTCTTCCAAATTCATTTTTATTAATTCATTCTTAAGACTATCTTAAAGCTAGACAAAAATTCATAAAACTAGCCTAATTACCCATAACTTACAACTAACTTACTGGTCCCATACGGACACTCTAAGTTAAACAATAATACTTAATGCTAATGCCTTTCGGCCCTAAGATCTATTTAACTTCAATTCATTTTATTTATTTTTGTATTCATTAGAAAATTTAGAAAAAAACTAATGTCAATGTCCTTTTTTATTTTTACTTAAAAACTACTTAAAATAAGGTCCTTAATATAAAACTTAAAGCTAACTAAAACTACCTATTCTACCTATAAACTACTTAAAACTAGAACAACCACAGCAGCAAATCTAACTATCTAACGTTTTGTTTTTCATATTTTGTTGTCTTTTTTTCTTTTTTTTTTAATTTATTTATTTTTGTATTTTTTTTGTTCTTTTTTTTTGTTTTTTTTTGTATTTTTTGTGTATATTTTTTTCTTTTTTGTGCCACCATGCCTATTCTACTTAAAACTAAACCCTAAAACTATAAAACAAGTATGTAAGCCGGCCAAGGCTTTAAACCCCATCCCGACTACTCACTATCAAGTGCCGATTGAAGCCACCAAAACTGGCTCTCCTGCTTCACCCTATCAGTTCGGTCCCGTTCGGACACAGCCCTACTGAACCGAAGGAGCTCTGCTCCGTCGTGTGCCATGACGTCCCGATTGTACAGGAGTCGCCTATCCACGGTTCGTCGTCTGACGTGGTAGATTAACGGAACTGCCAATCTATCCTGTATCAGACCGCATCTATCTAAAAAGAGGAATGCCTCTGGTGGACTGAAGCCGCTCAAGCGTGCACTCTCAAAATACTCGTCGTTCGGATAGAACGCCCCGAAAATTAAATTGTTGGTCGAAGACATAGCTCTTGCAATGTGACCTCGGACGAGTTTTATCACGAAATTGTCAATTCTGTTGATTCGAGCCCCATTGTATAGGACCTCGTTGGAATAGTAATGCACATAAGAAGATTCGGCTGTTCTGTATAAGCCAGTACAGCGTCGTAAACACTGCCGCTCAAACACCCGAAACTTCTCCATCTGGGAAGGGGCAACGTTGAACCACACAGGACAACCATAAACGATCATCGGCCGTATTAGGGCCATGTAGCAAATTACCTTCACTCTGGGGTCAAGTCGACTGCTAAAAAACAGCCGTTTCGTCAGAGCGAAGGCTCCTCTGGCCCTGGTCAGAGCAGCATTTATATGTCTGTCGAAATATAAATACTGATCTAACCAGATACCGAGGTACTTCACTACACTTTAATGGCTGCCAGTGAAGATCAACGATAACCATTTTGCGCCAATTCTTGCACGTATCCCTCGTGGCCCTAGCCAACGGAGTCCGGAACAGAATTGTCTCCGACTTCTGGACATTTATTTTCAGTTTCCAGTCGTCGCAATATCGCTGAATCTTGTCGAAATCACGCTGCAAGAGAATTCTAATAACCTCAACCTTTCGGGCCGTTCTGTACGCAATTAGATCGTCGGCGTACGCAATTGCCTTTGTAAGACTACCTATCAGATCGCTGGTGTAAATGCTGAAGAGAATCGGCGAATTCACCGCTCCCTGTTGAAGACCATTTTTAATTAGGAATGTTGTGGTAGAAGTTACATTGCCACTTTGGACAACAAACTTTCTACCGTTAAGCATATCATAAAGTATATACAACAATGGCTTGCTTATGCCAAGCCTGCTCAGTTTTAGGTAAAGACCCTCTAACCATACGGTTACAAAGGCCTTTTCCAAATCAACCAGAACTGCACCTGTGCATTGTTGTTTTGTTTTATTCCATTGGATATCAGAAACGAGTTTAGACGCAGCATGAATTGTGTCATGACCCGCCTTGAACCCGAACTGTTTATCCGGAATTATTTTGTAGTCCGCAGCCCACTTAGTCAGAGCCCTATTAATGATTTTTTCGAAAACCTTGCTGATGCTCGGAAGAAGACTTATCGACCGAAGATTTGACGGGTTGGAGTTGTCCTTTCCCTTTTTCGGGAGAGGATGAACCACAGCGGTCTTCCAATGCCCTGGATAATATGCATTATTCAGTGCATTATTGAAGAGTGTGGTGTAAATGTCAATTGCATCCATCGGTAAATGTCTTAGTACAACGTTGGATATACCATCGACACCTGCGGACTTTTTATTTTTTATTGAGTTGAAGATGAGCTGAAGCTCAACCTTCGTTACTAACAAGGTACTTGGTCCCGTTTGCTCGGCGATTATGGCATTTGCCAAGGAATCGTCATTGAACCGCATGAAACCGCGGTTCTCAGATCGCCATTGTGTTATATCATTTCGAAGGTAAAAGTGATTAAGTAGGGCTCTGTTTTCCAGGTGGTTGGGGCGAATGCAAGCATTCACCTTGTACACTTGCTGGAAAGCAGCTCCCACCGCCTCCACTTTTTCCTTCGGATCTTCAATTATAAAAAAGTCATCGTCAAAGATGGCTTCCTCTGGATCTATTTGCGCTGTCCTGAGTACGTTTGTGTTCTCTTCAGTTCTTTGGAGTTTCAGACACGGAAGGTCATTGTCGTTCTTTTTCCTAAATATCTTGTTGATTTTAGGGAACATACCAGGGTCACTGGAATTAACTGACCGGATCTTGCGGTCCCAGTACTTGTTAATTGATAACCTGTAGTTCTCCTTAATCAACAGATTGACATTTTTTATTGACGACTTCAGTGTCCTAACCTCCAAGTCGTGTGGGTCTGTGAGTCGTCTGTACAAGTTTTTGAGTCTTGTCAGTAAGCCACTCTTGTGCCTACGTAATGCGTCAATAGTCGCGTTTCTGTAAGCGTCCATTTGGTCCCGTTCTTTGTACTTTGGTATTGTCCGTTCCATTGTTCGTTTTATTGTTTCGTCCATCTGTTGTAAATGTTGGTCAATTTCTG
Source organism: Eupeodes latifasciatus (assembly GCA_920104205.1). Taxonomy (NCBI): domain Eukaryota; kingdom Metazoa; phylum Arthropoda; class Insecta; order Diptera; family Syrphidae; genus Eupeodes; species Eupeodes latifasciatus. The sequence goes on from OV049924.1 coordinate 241,796,267, forward strand.
TATTTGTCAGGTTTCTGTTGTTTGGTGGGGCTCTGTCACTCGAACGAAGTTCTCTCGCTAAGGCGTTGGTGAAACGAGGCCAACGCATCTTACTGTAATTGTAAGAGTGCGTTGCAACGTATTCCTCCAACTCCAAGCGTTCGTTCGGAATCTGCATTACAGCAGCCAGTCCGCAGTGATCACTGTCGTACTCGACTGTCTGTAAGCAGTTTCGAGGGTGATTACCCACTTTGTCCGTAACTGTCAGTCTTGTGTCGTACAGCAAAAGATCCAGAAAGGAGCCGCTTCTTGGATACGATGGCTTTTCAGTAGCCAGCAGGTCGACGCCATATTCAACGCTGTAAAGATTCATCAAATTAAAAAGATGGTTACCTCTGGGATTACTATGTTGATTTCCCCAATCTTCATGTTTTGCGTTCAAATCACCGGCCAAGATGAAATAGTTTTCTTCCAAGCTCAGTTTCAGTTCCCTAAAAAGAATCGCAAGTTCTGAAGCAAAGTAAGTAACCTGCGGAGCTCCAGCCGCATAAGCCGCAATCATATACATCCGCTTCCCTTGAGTGAGAGAGATGCATACAACGCAAACTTCTAGCGTCTTGAGCTTTCGCAATTCATTGTTGTATATGACCTTATAATTAATGCCTTTTCGTATAAAGAGAGCGACACCGCCCCCTTAAGTGGAGTTGGGCCGGTCTCTTCTTACGATATTGTAATTTTTATGAGTCAATTTGTGTTTGTGGTTTAGCTTAGTTTCGCTAGCCATAAACACATCGGGACTGTAGTCTTTCAACAATTGGAACATATTGGCTCTTCGTTCAATCCTAATCAGTGAATTTACATTCACAGCTAGGACTTTTAGGCGCGTCTCCGGCAGCGCGCCCATTATGGTCTAAATTGCGCCAGGCCAGGCAACAAAGAGTAGAGATGATCTACCCTTTTGCCTTGCTCCTTTATCTGACTTTGCCGCCCTGTAAGTTGACCTTGAATGCTCAACAACAAAGCTACAATGTCAGGATGCACCTCTGGTGCCTTAGGCACGGGGGCCTGTGGGACAACCGTTGGTGGAGCCTGTCTCGTATTCCCATTCCCTGACACCATTTGGGCGTAGGAAAATTTGGGATCCACGAATTTTTGTGTAGGAGCCTGTCGAACTGTTCGACTTTCTTCGGCTTTTTGACTGGCCTGTTTTTGTTTCATTTGCTGGACCTTAGGGCAACCCCTATAGTTTGCTGGACCTTAGGGCAACCCCTATAGTTAGAGCACCTGACGCAGCGCAACTGCATATTGCAGTTGGCTCCGGCATAGCCGAACCTCTGGCACTTCGTACATTGTAAAATGTCGTCGTGCCTTTTTAATGTCTCCCAGTGTATGGCTTGATAGTCGAGGCATTTGATTTCCCTCAGACTCTCAAGACTACTTTGGGGCGATAATGTTACGAGGAACATTGGCAGCCTGTAACCCCCTCGCCTGGACTTCACCGTAGTGAAAGGCTTGACCCCGATGAAATCGAGATCGTCGATGGCTTTTTGGCGGAGCTCAGCTAAGAGCGCCTCCGGTTCCGTACAGGAACTTATGCCCTTCAGTAGGATCGTCTTAAATTTTTCACTTTTAGGCGTGTAGCTGAAGAACTCAGCTGTGGCCTCTTTTAGTAACCCTTTTACTAAGTTGTATTCGTCCAGTGAGAAGCACTGGACCGAATAATTCTTTTCTTTTTCGTTCAGGATTTTAATGAAAAAATTGCCCTTAGTGGCCGACTTACATACCTGTTTTATGTCGTCCAGGTCAACTCTGTGTGTCCTTATTGGTGGCACCTTCTCCTTCTTAGGCTGTGGTTGTTTTTGGTGTTGCTACTGCTTCTGCTTCTCCTGCTGTTGCTTCTGCTGCTGCTGCTGTTTCTGCTGCTCCTGCTGCCTTGGTTGTAGCTGTTGTTGTTGCTGCTGCTTGGCTTTGCTCGAAGTGGATGGGCCCTCAGACATTGGGCCTGTCACTGCTTGTGAAGCCTTCATTTTTGGTAGCGGGCTTTGGTTGTTGCTGCTGTGGTTGTTGTTTTTGTTGCCTTGTTTCAGGCTTTTTTTGTTTCGCTTGTTGCTGCTGTTGTTGTTGTAGGAGCCATTGTGCTTTTCTGTCCTCCTTCTCAGCTGCTTCTTTTTTTCGGCGCGCTTCAATTTTTGATTTAAGTGCACTGAGAAAGGGCTCCATCTCCTCTTTCATCTTTTTTAACTGTGCCTCATAGGCATCTATTTGGAGCTTTTTTGCCTGGAGCTCTTGTGCCAGCTCCACTTCATCGGCTTCGTTGTCGTTGGGGGCATCAGGCACCTCCATCTCCCTTTCCTTAGGCTGCTCTGGCGGCGCTAGGCTTGAGAACCTTTTTTTATTTTTGGGTGACCTGAAGTGCCCCTCTCCACCTTCGGAGACGTAGTCAATGTCGCCGTCTGACGACTCGCTTTGTGACGTCATCCCTTTTTCTTTTGGCTGCACTTTCTCCCGCATCTCTCCGCGCTTGGCAGCATTATTTCTGCCTACCAGATTGGGCGTATGCCTTCTCCTTTTGGCAGTTGTTGTTGTTGTTGTTAAACACCCATCAGACTGGTGGCCTGTTGATGTTACGGTGAATTGGGGTACCGCTGATGGCACCACATTAGCATCACCTGATGACTTGGCAGAGGTATCTTTCGATACCCCTGCTCTCTTCTCCTTCTCCATTTGCTTTTGTTCCCAGTTAATGAAGTCGGCTATTTCCCGATTATGAAAAAAAGCAATAATATTTTTCGTCGACTGCGCACGGGATTCGAACCCACGACCTCTGGCTTCGTCTTCGGACGCCACCCCCACTAGGCTACCGATCACTTATATAAATGAGTGGCCACTTGCCAACTTTAATTTGACTGAAACAATTGCACTTATTTAACTTTGAAATAAAAATAAATAATAGCACTTCTTCACACACTGGAAGTCAAAGAACGACTGACTTCGGACGCCACCTCCACTAGGCTATCAATTTCTTATTTAAAACTGTGGCTTACTGCCGTCTTAAATGCAAAACTCTACAAATGCACTTTTCTTATTTATTGTTTAATTTGAAATTAACACTACCAATCACTTATGCTTGCTTTCTCTTTGGAACTAATCGAACTATACTGAACCGATTAGCATTTTTCTAAGTACACACAAGTAATTGTTGTTGTTTTATTCTAAAGTTGTTGTTGTTTCATTCTAAATTTTCAATTGTAAATTCGGCAAGCAGCTGCCTTAAACTGCAAGTATAAAAATTTCATACAAAACCCCTTAGAATTGTTTAAATTAAAATCTTGACCAGCGTCAAACTCTTTCGCCTTATCTCCCTCCTCATACGAATCCAATCGAATTGTTGGTTTATGAAAAAAGAGAGGAGATAATAGAAAGAACCTGAATAAAACAACAACAATTACTTGTGTGTACTTAGAAAAATGCTAATCGGTTCAGTATAGTTCGATAGAACGAAAAAACCTGTAATTGGCTTACAACTTTCATGTGGGTGCGGTGGCGTAGTGCGTAGTGCACTAGCTTCAGTCGTTCTTTGACTTCCAAACGGAGAAGTAGTATAGTTAAATTATAAATTATAATTTCAAAGTTAAATTAATACAAGTGTTAATTTAAAATTAAAGTTGGCAAGTTGCCAGTGTATTTAACAACTTATCGGTAGCCTAGTGGAGGTGGCGTCCGAAAACTGCTCCAAAGGTCGTGGGTTCGAATCCCGTGCGGAGTCAACGAAAAATTTAATTGCTTTTTTTCACAATCGAGAAATTGTTGATTTCATCGATTGGGAAGAAAAGCAAATGGTGAAGGAGAAGAAAGCGGGGGTATCGAAAGATACCTCAGCTAATAAATCAGGTGATGTGAGTGTGGTTCCGGCAGCGGTACTTCAAATCACCGCAACATCAGGCCATCTGAGCGATCCAACGCACACAGCAACAACAATCAAGCGGAAGCGGGAAGCACCAAATCCAAATTTGGTTCAACGAAAGAGTGCTGCTACGCGTAGCGCGATAAGGAAGAGGATGGAGACGGAGAAGACCAAACTGATGACGTCGGATACCGAGAGTTCAGTGGTTGACGACGAAATTGATTACGTCTCGGAAGAAGGAGAAGGCCAATTTAAGTCTCCGAAAAATAAATTCGAGAGCCAGGCAGAGCCGTCGACAAAAAAGGTGCTGGAGGGGGATATGGACCTCCAAAATGAAGAAGGGCTGATGAGGGCCCTGCAAGTCAAACAGGCCACCATCAGCAAGTTTGAAGAAAGCCTTAAGAAGCTTCAGGAGGAGATCGAGCCGCTACTCACCCAACTGAGGCTGAAACAAGAGGCGCGCCGACAACAAGAGGCAGCGCAACGTCAACTGCAACAAAAACAGCAGCAACAACAACAACCACAGCAGCAACAACCACAAACCAAGCCCGGTACTAAAATCTCAGGAGCGGAGCAAGTTAAAAAAGCACCGCCAGCAAAAGCAGGCCTAAGTGTCGAGGGCCCATCGACCTCAACAAAAGCCAAACAGCAACAGAAGCAGCAGCAGCAGCAACAGCAACAACAGCAACAGAAGCAGCAGAAACAGCAGCAGCAGAAACAGCAGCAGCAGAAACAGCAGCCGCAGCAACAGCAGCAGAAACAGAAGCAGCAACACCAGCAACAACCACAGCCCAAGAAAGAGAAGGTGCCACCAATCAGGACCTACCGGGTTGACCTGCAGGACTTGAAACAGGTATGTAAGTCGGCCACTAAGGGCAATTTTGTTATAAATATTTTGAATGAAAAAGAAAAGCGGTATTCGGTACAGTGCTTCTCACTGGCCGAATACAAGCTACTGAAAGAAGTGCTTAAGCAGGCCACCGCTGAGTTCTTCAGCTTCACGCCGAAAAGCGAAAAATTTAAGACCTTCCTTCTGAAGGGCATAAGTTCCTGCACGGAACCGGAGGCGCTCTTAGCTGAGCTCCGCCAAAAAGCCATCGACGATCTCGATTTCATCGGGGTCAAGCCTTTCACTACGGTGAAGTCCAAAAGGAAGAAAACTATTTCATCTTGGCCGGTGATTTGAACGCAAAACATGAAGATTGGGGAAATCAACATAGTAATCCCAGAGGTAACCATCTTTTTAATTTGATGAATCTTTACAGCGTTGAATATGGCGTCGACCTGCTGGCTACTGAAAAGCCATCGTATCCAAGAACCGGCTCCTTTCTGGATCTTTTGCTGTACGACACCAGACTGACAGTTACAGACAAAGTGGGTAATCACCCTCGAAACTGCTTACACACAGTCGAGTACGACAGTGATCACTGCGGACTGGCTGCTGTAATGCAGATTCCGAACGAACGCGTGGAGTTGGAGGAATACGTTGCAACGCATTCTTACAATTACAGTAAGATGCGCTGGCCTCGTTTCACCAACGCCCTAGCGAGAGAACTTCGTTCGAGTGACATAGCCCCACCAAACAACAGAAACCTGACAAATACAGAAATTGACCAACATTTACAACAGATGAATGAAACAATAAAACGAACAATGGAACGGACAATACCAAAGTACAAAGAACGGGACCAAATGGACGCTTACAGAAACTCGACTATTGACTCACTACGTAAGCACAAGAGTGGCTTACTGACAAGACTCAAAAACTTGTACAGACGACTTACAGACCCACACGACTTGGAGGTTAGGACACTGAAGTCGTCAATAAAAAATGTCAATATGTTGATTAAGGAGAACTACAGGTTATCAATTAACAAGTACTGGGACCGCAAGATCCGGTCAGTTAATTCCAGTGACCCTGGTATGTTCCCTAAAATCAACAAGATATTTAGGAAAAAGAACGACAATGACCTTCCGTGTCTGAAACTCCAAAGAACTGAAGAGAACAGAGACGTACTCATGACAGCGCAAATAGATCCAGGAGAAGCCATCTTTGACGATGACTTTTATATAATTGAAGATCCGAAGGAAAAAGTGGAGGCGGTGGGAGCTGCTTTCCAGCAAGTGTACAAGGTGAATGTTAGCATTCGCCCCAACCACGACCTGGATAACAGAGCCCTACTTAATCACTTTTACCTTCGAAATGATATAACACATTGGCGATCTGAGAACCGCGGTTTTATGCGGTTCGATGACGATTCCTTGGCAAATGCCATAATCGCCGAGCAAACGGGACCAAGTCCCTTGTTAGTGACGAAGGTTGAGCTTCAGCTCATCTTCAACTCAATAAAAAACAAAAAGTCAGCAGGTGTCGATGGTATATCCAACGTTGTACTAAGACATTTACCGATGGAGGCAATTGGCATTTACACCACACTCTTCAATAATGCACTGAATAATGCATATTATCCAGTGCATTGGAAGACCGCTGTGGTTCATCCTCTCCCGAAAAAGGGAAAGGACAACTCCAACCCGTCAAATCTTCGGTCGATAAGTCTTCTTCCGAGCGGGTTGAGGATTTGACCCAGCTCAAGTGTGTCCTTTGTGGAAACCAAGGGCACCCGGCTAACTATAGGGGTTGCCCTAAGGTCCAGCAAATGAAACAAAAACAGGCCAGTCAAAAAGCCGAAGGAAGTCGAACAGTTCGACAGGCTCCAACACAAAAATTCGTGGATCCCAAATTCTCTTACGCCCAAATGGTGTCAGGGAATGGGAACACGAGACAGGCTCCACCAACGGTTGCCCCAAAGGCCCCTGTGCCTAAGGCACCAGAGGTGCAGCCTGACATTGTAGCCTTGTTGTTGAGCATTCAAGGTCAACTTACAGGGCTGCAAAGTCAGATAAAGGAGCAAGGCAAAAGGGTAGATCATCTCTACTCTTTGTTGCCTGGCCTGGCGCAATCTAGACCATAATGGGCGCGCTGCCGGAGACGCGCCTAAAAGTCCTAGCTGTGAATGTAAATTCACTGATTAGGATTGAACGAAGAGCCAATATGTTCCAATTGTTGAAAGATTACAGTCCCGATGTGTTTATGGCTAGCGAAACTAAGCTAAACCACAAACATAAACTGACTCATAAAAATTACAATATCGTAAGAAGAGACCGGCCCGACTCCACTCAAGGGGGCGGTGTCGCTCTCTTTATACGAAAAGGCATTAATTATGAAGTCATATACAACAATGAATTGCGAAAGCTCAAGACGCTAGAAGTTTGCGTTGTATGCATCTCTCTCACTCAAGGGAAGCGGATGTATATGATTGCGGCTTATGCGGCTGGAGCTCCGCAGGTTACTTACTTTGCTTCAGAACTCGAGATTCTTTTTAGGGAACTGAAACTGAGCTTGGAAGAAAACTATTTCATCTTGGCCGGTGATTTGAACGCAAAACATGAAGATTGGGGAAATCAACATAGTAATCCCAGAGGTAACCATCTTTTTAATTTGATGAATCTTTACAGCGTTGAATATGGCGTCGACCTGCTGGCTACTGAAAAGCCATCGTATCCAAGAACCGGCTCCTTTCTGGATCTTTTGCTGTACGACACCAGACTGACAGTTACAGACAAAGTGGGTAATCACCCTCGAAACTGCTTACACACAGTCGAGTACGACAGTGATCACTGCGGACTGGCTGCTGTAATGCAGATTCCGAACGAACGCGTGGAGTTGGAGGAATACGTTGCAACGCATTCTTACAATTACAGTAAGATGCGCTGGCCTCGTTTCACCAACGCCCTAGCGAGAGAACTTCGTTCGAGTGACATAGCCCCACCAAACAACAGAAACCTGACAAATACAGAAATTGACCAACATTTACAACAGATGAATGAAACAATAAAACGAACAATGGAACGGACAATACCAAAGTACAAAGAACGGGACCAAATGGACGCTTACAGAAACTCGACTATTGACTCACTACGTAAGCACAAGAGTGGCTTACTGACAAGACTCAAAAACTTGTACAGACGACTTACAGACCCACACGACTTGGAGGTTAGGACACTGAAGTCGTCAATAAAAAATGTCAATATGTTGATTAAGGAGAACTACAGGTTATCAATTAACAAGTACTGGGACCGCAAGATCCGGTCAGTTAATTCCAGTGACCCTGGTATGTTCCCTAAAATCAACAAGATATTTAGGAAAAAGAACGACAATGACCTTCCGTGTCTGAAACTCCAAAGAACTGAAGAGAACAGAGACGTACTCATGACAGCGCAAATAGATCCAGAAGAAGCCATCTTTGACGATGACTTTTATATAATTGAAGATCCGAAGGAAAAAGTGGAGGCGGTGGGAGCTGCTTTCCAGCAAGTGTACAAGGTGAATGTTAGCATTCGCCCCAACCACGACCTGGATAACAGAGCCCTACTTAATCACTTTTACCTTCGAAATGATATAACACATTGGCGATCTGAGAACCGCGGTTTTATGCGGTTCGATGACGATTCCTTGGCAAATGCCATAATCGCCGAGCAAACGGGACCAAGTCCCTTGTTAGTGACGAAGGTTGAGCTTCAGCTCATCTTCAACTCAATAAAAAACAAAAAGTCAGCAGGTGTCGATGGTATATCCAACGTTGTACTAAGACATTTACCGATGGAGGCAATTGGCATTTACACCACACTCTTCAATAATGCACTGAATAATGCATATTATCCAGTGCATTGGAAGACCGCTGTGGTTCATCCTCTCCCGAAAAAGGGAAAGGACAACTCCAACCCGTCAAATCTTCGGTCGATAAGTCTTCTTCCGAGCATCAGCAAAGTTTTCGAAAAGATCATCAATAGGGCTCTGACTAAGTGGGCTGCGGACAACAAAATAATTCCGGATAAACAGTTCGGGTTCAAGGCGGGTCATGACACAATTCATGCTGCGTCTAAACTCGTTTCTGATATCCAATGGAATAAAACAAAACAACAATGCACAGGTGCTGTTTTGGTTGATTTGGAAAAGGCCTTTGACACCGTATGGTTAGAGGGTCTTTACCTAAAACTGAGCAGGCTTGGCATAAGCAAGCCATTGTTGTATATACTTTATGATATGCTTAACGGTAGAAAGTTTGTTGTCAAAAGTGGCAATGTAACTTCTACCACAACATTCTTAATTAAAAATGGTCTTCAACAGGGAGCGGTGAATTCGCCGATTCTCTTCAGCATTTACACCAGCGATCTGATAGGTATTCTTACAAAGGCAATTGCGTACGCCGACGATCTTATTGCGTACAGAACGGCCCGAAAGGTTGAGGTTATTAGAATTCTCTTGCAGCGTGATTTCGACAAGATTCAGCGATATTGCGACGACTGGAAACTGAAAATAAATGTCCAAAAGTCGGAGACAATTCTGTTCCGGACTCCGTTGGCTGGGGCCACGAGGGATACATGCAAGAATTGGCGCAAGATGGTCATCGTTGATCTTCACGGGCAGCCATTAGCGAGCAAAAGTGTAGTGAAGTACCTCGGTATCTGGTTAGATCAGTATTTGTATTTCGACAGACATATAAATGCTGCTCTGACCAGGGCCAGAGGAGCCTTCGCTCTGACGAAACGGCTGTTTTTTAGCAGTCGGCTTGACCCCAGAGTGAAGGTAATTTGCTACATGGCCCTCATACGGCCGATGATCGTTTATGGTTGTCCTGTGTGGTTCAACGTTGCCCCTTCCCAGATGGAGAAGTTTCGGGTGTTCGAGCGGCAGTGTTTACGACGCTGTACCGGCTTATATCGAACAGCCGAATCTTCTTACGTGCATTACTATTCCAACGAGGTCCTATACAACGGGGCTCGAATCAACAGAATTGACAATTTCGTGATAAAACTCGTTCGAGGTCACATTGCAAGAGCTATGTCTTCGACCAATAATTTAATTTTTGGGGCGTTCTATCCGAACAACGAGTATTTTGAGAGTGCACGCTTGAGCGGCTTCATTCCACCAGAGGCATTCCTCTTTTTAGATAGATGCGGTCTGATACAGGATAGATTGGCAGTTCCGTTAATCTACCACGTCAGACGACGAACCGTGGATAGGCGACTCCTGTACAATCGGGACGTCATGGCACAAGGCGGAGCAGAGCTCCTTCGGTTCAGTAGGGCTGTGTCCGAACGGGACCGAACTGATAGGGTGAAGCAGGAGAACCAGTTTTGGTGGCTTCAATCGGCACTTGATAGTGGGTAGTCGGGATGGGGTTTAAAGCCTTGGCCGGCTTACATACTTGTTTTATAGTTTTAGGGTTTAGTTTTAAGTAGAATAGGCATGGTGGCACAAAAAAAAAATAAAAAAAAAAAAAAAAACACAAAAAAAACACAAAAAACACAAAAAAAAACACAAAAAAATAATTTAAAAAAAAAATTAAAAAAAACATGGAATAAGAAAAAAAAAAAAAAGACCAAAATATGGAAAAACAAAAAATGTTAGTTAGATTTGCTGCTGTGGTTGTTCTAGTTTTAAGTAGTTTATAGGTAGAATAGGTAGTTTTAGTTAGCTTTAAGTTTTATATTAAGGACCTTATTTTAAGTAGTTTTAAGTAAAAATAAAAAAGGATATTGATATTAGTTTTTTCAAATTTTCTAATAAATACAAAATAAATAAAATTTAATTGAAGTAAAATAGATCTTAGGGCCGAAAGGCATTAGTATTAAGTATTATAGTTTAACTTAGAGTGTCCGTATGGGACCAGTAAGTTAGTAATAAGTTATGGATAATTAGGCTAGTTTTATGAATTTTTGTCTAGCTTTAAGATAGTCTTAAGAATGAATTAATAAAAATGAATTGGTAAAAAAAAAAAAAAGTGCACTAGCTCCTCACACGCTAGGTCGCTTGTTCAAGCCCAGCTCGGGCAAAAGTTCTTCAAAAAATTAAATTGAACATAAAAGCGATTAAGCACCACTAAAGGAGTCTGATGATCGGGTTGGTCCCCGTGAAATAGCTATAACTCCAGCCTATGAACTTGGTGGTAGCACACACAAGTTGTTGTTGTTTCATTCTAAATTTTCAATTGTAAATTCGGCAAGCAGCTGCCTTAAACTGCAAGTATAAAAATTTCATACAAAACCCCTTAGAATTATTAAAATTAAAATCTTGACCAGCGTCAAACTCTTTCGCCTCATCTCCCTCCTCATACGAATCCAATCGAATTGTTGGCTTATGAAAAAAGAGAGGAGATAATAGAAAGAACCTGAATAAAACAACAACAATTACTTGTGTGTACTTAGAAAAATGCTAATCGGTTCAGTATAGTTCGATAGAACGAAAAAACCTGTAATTGGCTTACAACTTTCATGTGGGTGCGGTGGCGTAGTGCGTAGTGCACTAGCTCCTCACACGCTAGGTCGCTTGTTCAAGCCCAGCTCGGGCAAAAGTTCTTCAAAAAATTAAATTGAACATAAAAGCGATTAAGCACTACTAAAGGAGTCTGATGTTCGGGTTGGTCCCCGTGAAATAGCTATAACTCCAGCCTATGAACTTGGTGGTAGCACACACAAGTTGTTGTTGTTTCATTCTAAATTTTCAATTGTAAATTCGGCAAGCAGCTGCCTTAAACTGCAAGTATAAAAATTTCATGCAAAACCCCTTAGAATATAGTTTTTAATTACTCCAATAAAAAATAGTTCATTCGACGGAATTTTAGGAAATAATATCCTTATATATCATAAAACATAAATTGAAAATGAATAGTATTGAGTTTCCATTACTATCAAACCCCAAGGATGATTATCCTTTAGAAAATTATATTCCAGAGTTATCAAATACTCAAATAAACTTATATAATATGGACTTAGATTCAAAACAATCGATAAATTGATAGAACCTTATATGAATAAAAAAGAAGAGAGAGCGTTGCTTCAAATGATAAAAAATTATAAAAAATCAATTTATAAAGAAGGAGATAAATTAACGAATGTAAAAGAAGAAACTCATCGTATAGAAACGAAAAATGATAAACTAATATATACATATGTACATACACGGTTATAAGATATCCAAAAGTACATACAATTGAAGTAGAAAAGGAAATATATAAAATGCTGGATCAAGGTATAATAAAAGAAAGTAATAGTCCATTTATGCTGTTCCTATGTGGGTCGTACCCAAATGGATAAACAACTCAGGACTCAATAAATGGCGCTTCGTCATAGATTATAGAAAACTTAACGAATAAACCGTGGAAGACAAGTTTGATATTCCAAATATTGATGACATATTTAGTAAATTGGGAAGAACCCAAAATTTTACCACATTACATTGAGCGAAAGGTTTCCATTAGATATTGGAGAATCCTAAAGATATCTAGGTATAACAGCGTTTTAGGGAGATTTTTCTTGGTTAACTTTCCAATAAAGTTTCCTTATTTGGAAGGCATTTTTTTGGCAGCTGGCCAATCAGATAGTATAAACTTACCTTACTTTCAAGTTCCTTATGGCGCCTGAACCTGCCCATTCCCAATGCAGTAATACCACTTCAGGGAAACGTAGGTTTTTAAAATTGAAATTAATAAAAAAAACTACCTGAGGACAACAATGAAACGTAAAACGTAAGATTATTGCAATAATTTATGTTCCATTTATTCTTATTTTTTCCTTCTCTAAATAAATATGTAAATATGTATATAAAACTTTTAATTTAATCATAATCAAAAAGTTTAGTATTGATTTTTAAATAGTTGTGTTTTTTAATTATTTTTAAATACAGAAATTCTGCTTCAAAAAATATTTTGTTCAGTTCCTATATTTTTGTGATCTATTTTTTAACTTTTGTTTACAATTATTTTTGTATTCTTTAGTTGTTGTAAAATGTTGAGTTCTTGGTTTTTAATAAAAATCCTGTTTATTTTTGGGTTGGGTAATGAGAGAATGACTTTATCCACCTATCACCGCAAATTAGGGGCGCCAATGATGAAAAATATGTTGAGCTTTACAGCAATCAAAGTAAACTAATAGGCTTTTCACCAAACCCAAAACCGGGTTTTCGGCAAAAAGTTTTCGAAAACCCGAAAATCGTTCACACCGAACATTTACACGTTTTCATTTGGCATTTAAATTTGTTTGACACCGGCTGTCAAATTTTGTATTGATGAAAAAATTTGTGAGTAAAAAGTTTTGTTTTTCTCAAATTATTTGTAAAAATAAAATGAATTCTAACCACTTGAAATTGGTTTTAATACATAAAAAGAAAGTTGAACAAAATATGAAGATTTTGTTAAACTTTTTTTCATTATCTCAAGCCTCTATAATAAAAAAAACGTCGTTTTCTTTTGCAAATTCTGGAACTTCGAAAGAAAAGCTTTAATTGATACAATTGAAAATCGGAATCGACAAAGAAATATGTGGACAAAGGTTAGCTTGTTATAACAATTTATGAATATATCTAAATATTTTATGCAGGTACGTACCAGCACTTTTTGGGAACGTGAAATGTTAGTAAACGATGATGAGTATTTCAAACAACATTTCAGAACGAGCCGCAGATTTCGATATACTCTGCAATGACTAAAGGATCTGGTAATGCAAGATAAAAAACTTTAGCCTTATGTAGTGTTGCGGACGCCTGAAAATGTCTGAAAAAAGAAATAACATAAACAAAATATGAAATAAAAATAATAATCGAAAAAAAAGGGAAAGCAAATATAAACTTACCAGTGGGAAGCGCCGTCGTGTTTTGACTTTTGATGAGAATGTTGTCGTTGGCTGACAGTTCTCCAAACTCTACACGGATGTAAAGTAATAGGTGTGTTCAAAAGGAATAGGTGTGTTCAATGGAGTTGGGTTTTGTGTCCTACTCCGAGTAGGGTGTCAGATAAGTTAAGTTGCGTGTGACCTGAAATCTTGTGATCGTAGATTTGTCTTATGTTCGTATTCAGACTTCGTGAACGACCATTTGTGCATGTTATTATTTGTTATTTGTTATAGGTTATATGTTTTGTTGTAGATTTGTAATTAAGTGTTGTGATGTTTGTAGTGTTCTGGTCTCATGTGGTTCTGTTTCACAGGTCTCCCTAATTTTTGACCTTCGAACACACCTTGGTAATAATAATACCCCTATTTCGTTGGAGGTGTACTAACACCTGTATGGCCTCCCACTATTTTGGTTTTGATTATGTGGGTGTAGGCATACACTATGTGGATATGGGGATCGGATGATGTTTCTGTTAGAGATACGTCATCCGAGTGTATTTTCTTTTGCCTGTGTTGGTTTCTTGGTAACTGTGGCTCATCCTCAATCGGCCGGCTACCACACGATAGAGTAGAAAGCAAGGTGGAATATTTAAATTCAAAATTAAAAATCAAAAGAAATTATAAAAAAAAACGGTGAAAATCACGATTTCGGGTAAAATTGTTTTTCTTGAATATAATTTGTGCAGAATAAAAGAAAAGAAAATAAGAAAAAATTTTAGTTATTTGCAGAAAAAAAAAGTGAATATCAAATTTAAAAGAAAATTGATTCGAGTGGAAAGAAAGTGTGGAGCGGACTCCAACTAACATAGGAAATAAAATAACAAAAGTAAACAACAAGTAAGGTGGTGAGTTAAGTTAATTGTAAAAGTAAAGTCTAGAAAATCATTTATTTTATTTTAGTTTTTTTGTATGCCAATTTAATTCTCGGCGGCCCGAATTGATTGCAGAAAGCTGGGCCGCCGCCAGAAAAAAAAGATAGTAAGACATTATTTAAAAGAAAAAAAAAGGAAATGTCAAAGAAAGAAAAGATAATTTAAAAGACAAAGAGATTTTAAAGACATAAAAAGAAGGAACAAAATTTAACGCAAAGAAGGAATTAAAGAGCAGAAAAAAAAGGTACTTATGATCAAGGAAGTCCATAAATCCGAAAAAGTTCAAAGTCAACTCGAGATAGCGGTAGAGGTAGCGATCGCTAATAAATACCAATAATAAAAACCTACCATTTGGATTTTTTGTGTTTTGTGATTGTCCTATTTACTATTTAATTAAGTTTTTTTCTACATTCAAAGAAATGTTGCGTATAACTATATATTTATACCGGTACAAATAGTTACGGCGCGGCGTGGAAGTTGTTTTTTGTTCTCAATTTGTTTAATTGTTTTTTTGGTTTGTTTCTGGTTTTTCGATTCGTAAATATCTTTTTGTGAGGTACCGAAAATCGATGAGCGGTTGTATCGCGTCCCGTCAAAGGGTGTGTTTCCGTCGGCAGATACCTCCACAGAGCTCTATAGGGGTAGGAAGCTAGGGAATCGTCGATAATTGTTTCGAGAAATAGAAAGATACCACAAAGGGTGTTAAAAAAATTAATATTTGGACACGGTTTTTCAGTACCAATTTTTTTTTTTGCATTTTTGTTAAGCTTTTTCTTTATTATTTTGTTACACGTTTTAGGTTAATAATTGTTTTCAGTAATTGTAAATTTAACACTATAATAATGTGAATAAACTTCCGCAAAACGCCTGCAATAAGGAAAAAGATTGGTTTTTTGCTGTTGTTTCGCACTAGCGAAGCAATGTTGTGCTGAGGTTTTTTTTCAGGGGTGGCGAGGGTAGCGGAGTGGACCGACATGGAGCTAAAATGACCTGAACCCGATCATCGACCAACTATTTTGGGGGTGTCCAACACTGGCCGCGGACACCTAAAGGTAGGGTGGGTAATGGCCTCACTGCACTAACATCCGCAGTGACCTGATGTGCCATAGTCCGTCCGTTTATGTTTCCTTCCCTTTCCTCCTTCCTTGGCCTGATCTGTGTTTTTGTCTGCAGGCGAGGTTGAGTTTCGGGGGCAAGATCCCCCCCGTCCGACGAGCTGACGCCGTGCAACGCAAGCAGGCCGCGTCCCCCGGAGCTTGACATTCCAACCTACCCTTTCCAAACTCTTCCTATGACTTCTCCCTACCTCATCCTTATCCTACCCTTCCACTTCACCCACCTCCTAACCTCCTCTTGCCTCGCAACAAAATGGCGCCCAACGTTATTAAAGGGTGTTCCAACCTAGTTGGAACGTTTTTTTTGGCGGATTAGTTTATGTGGTACTAGTTTCAGTTTTTTTCTAGGTTGTATTGTCTTAACCAAACTTGCTGTGGATTTTTAAACCTCGTATGTCTGCGTCAGGAAGGCCACAGGCGTCCTTAGTCGTATCGCGACGAGTGTTTGAAAATTCACAGTGACCGCGGTTAATAAGTGTAATGTTTCTGTCAGGGGTTACTGGAGTTTTCGTGAAGGTCGTATGTCTGCACCAGGAAGGCCTCAGGCGAACCTAGGTGTATCGCGACGTTCCTTTGCGAAAGCTTTAGTGATGTCAGTCAGTGCATTTTTCGTTTTGTCTTTTACCTATTCCTATCCTAACTTTTTTACTTTTCTTTCTTTCTAATTTTTCAATTTTCTATTCCTAGTCTTGTTTGCTACTTGGACGATTGATTGTGCGAGACGTGTAGTCCGACATCATCGTTCCAAAATTTTTGTGTGAGTTTTATCCTACCGTTTCATGTCTTCTAGCAAGGTCCCTTGAGACTGTCTAGGATTGCGGGAACGGTAGGGGAAAACTTTGTAATGTAAATTGTTTATGTTTCTAGTAGTTTTCCTATCCTATTATGGTCACATCAGGGGAAGTTTAGTCTGTCTGTCTGATGTATCTTTTTTTTCAGGGAGGTCGTCAGTAGGGTCATACTATGTCGTCATGAAGCTACCTAAGGCACCCTAATTCTATCCCTACGTTTTTTCTTATATGTAATTAAATAACATTAATACAGATATAGTTTATACAAAGTACTTGAAACAAACTACGTGAACAAAACAAATATTTACCAAAATCTTAAAATTTTTGTTATAAAGTTACAATTTTCGAATTTATGCTTGATAATTTAAGTGTTTTTGTGCTTGTGTTTCTTTTGGTATAGTTTGAATTTCAGTTAATTAATTTTTTTTTGTTATTCAAAATTTTTACTTTCTACAGGAAGTTTTTTTTTGGTGAAAATTTTCTAAAGTTATAGTTTTTTTTTCGTTATAAGTTTTTGTTAATTTTGTTTTTTTCTTATAAAACAGGTTTCGAAAATTTTAAAACAAAATATATTTATGATTATCTAAAACAACGTAGGAACCTACGTTGTTTTAGATAATCATAAATATATTTTGTTTTAAAATTTTCTTATTATTTTCAATTCAGTTTTTTTTTTTAGGTAAAATTCTGAAGGTGAAATATTATCTTCAAAACATAAAAGGAACTAAGTTAGAAAGATCTTAGTGTTTTTTTTTTTTTTTTTCAAAAAAAAAAAATACTCAAAATTTTAAAGAACTGAAAAGTTTCTTGTTAAATATCGTTACTTTATTCTTTATATTTTCGTTTGTTTATTTAATTTAACTTTTTCTTGTTGTGATATAACTTCAAGCAAGAAGTACAAATTTTTGGTTACATATTTTTTCAGTTAGGTACATTTTTTTTGACTACATTTGGAACAAACCTTCTAGTTTATTTCTTTTGGTATTTATAATTTGTTGGTAAGTTACGTAAACTTTTCATAAATAAGAGTTCTTTCCGAACATAAGTTATAAGTTTAGTTATATATCTTTTTGTTACAATATAAAATTTTTGTTTTGTTTTTTTTTGGTTTGATTCATACATATAGTAAGTAAATTTCAATTAAGTTTTTTATTTATATAAAATTCTGATATTGAAGAATACTTTTCGAAAATTTATACATTTTCATTTAAAGTTTTTAAGGTCTTAGTTTTTTTTTCACTTTAAGATTCATAAAAAAAAATAGATTTTGCTGCGGGGCGAAACGTCATGGTAGCCAGTACGCGTTTTCCACACCTCAACATCCACAAAGGAACTTGGAGATCTCCAGATCAATCTACCGTCAACCAGATTGACCATATTGCGATCGACGCCAGACACGCTTCCAGCATCATGGATGTCCGAACTTTCCGAGGAGCTAACATCGACTCGGACCACTACCTTGTTGTAGCCAAGGTAGCACTTCGGGTTTCCAGGCCCAAGGCAAAACAGGGAGATGTTGGGAGAAGGTACAACGTCGAACGGCTACAATCGCAAGAGATCGCCAAATCCTTCTCCGACCGAGTTACAAGTAACCTCTCTCGAAGTTCTGTGCCGCCAACACAATGTATAGAAAACCAGTGGCAACATTGCCAAGACGCAATCAGAGAAGCCGCCTCTGACGTGCTGGGTTTCAAGCGACCACCAACAAGGAACCCCTGGTTTGATGAGGAATGTCGGCAGGCAAATGCAGCCAAACAACAGGCACGCAAGGCGGCGTTGCATAAAAGGACGAGAGCTGCTCATGAGCTCTATGAGCAGAAGAGGCGAGAGGAACACCGACTTCTCAGAAGGAAAAAGAGAGAGCATGAGAAGCGTGCGGTCGAAGATGTTGAGAGGTTTAAAAGCAGAAATAAAGTTCGAAAGTTTTATGAACAGGTGAAACGAAATTCACAAGTACATAAACCTAGAACCGAAGGCTGCAAAGACGAAAGTGGAAACATCATAGTGGAACCGCAGTCAATGCTGAGGATATGGAAGGACCACTTCTGCAGACTGTATAACGGCGCCGACGAACCGAATTCCGCTGTCAGGCAGGATGATCCATTCAACATAGACGACGAAAGCCAACAATCCCGTCCTCCCGACTTAGACGAAGTAAAGATTGCTATATCTAAGCTGAAGTCTAACAAAGCCGCTGGAGCGGATGGCTTGAATGCCGAACTCTTTAAAGCAGCTGGAGATAAGTTGGTTAGGAGCATGCACCAACTTATCTGTAAGATATGGTCGGAAGAAAGCATGCCCGATGAATGGAACCTCAGTATTGTTTGCCCGATCCTGAAAAAAGGAGACCCTCTAAACTGCACCAATTATAGAGGAATCAGTCTACTTAACATCGCTTATAAAATCTTCTCTGCCGTAATATGTGAACGTCTAAAGCCCATCGTCAACAACCTGATAGGTCCTTATCAGTGTGGTTTTAGACCAGGAAAGTCCACAGTCGATCAAATATTCACATTACGGCAGATCCTGGAAAAAACCCAAGAACACCAAATCGACACCCACCATCTTTTCATCGATTTCAAGGCCGCATATGACAGTATCTACAGGGACGAACTGTATAGAGCCATGTCTAGTTTTGGCATCCCTGCCAAACTCGTCCGTTTGTGCAGGATGACCATGGAGAATTCACGCTGCTCCATAAAGGTTGGAAACAACTTAACTGAACCTTTCGATGTCAAAAAAGGTTTTAGACAAGGTGATGCGCTGTCATGTGATTTTTTTAACATCGTACTTGAAAGAATAGTGCAAAGCTCACACGTCAACACTAGAGGCACTATCTTTCAAAATTCTGTCCAATTACTAACATATGCTGATGACATTGACATAATCGGAAGAACTCAGCGTGATGTCAATGGGGCTTTTGTGAGTATTGAGGCAGAGGCGGCAAAAATGGGTTTAACGGTTAATGAGGGCAAAACAAAGTACATGCTGTCATCAAGAAAGGACCTACAACACCGACGTCTTGGTCAAAACGTCACCATCGACAGACGTAACTTTGAGGTAGTCAAGGACTTCGTCTACCTAGGCTCCGCTGTAAACGCAGAAAACAACACCAGCGCTGAGATCAAACGAAGAATAACTCTTGCTAACCGCTGTTTCTTTGGGTTAAGAAAGCAATTGAGTGGAAAAATTCTCTCTCGAAGGACCAAAGTGTCGCTATATAAGACCCTTATCATCCCCGTCCTGCTATACGGTGCAGAAGCATGGACTTTGACAAAAGCGGATGAAAGCACCTTGGGTCGTTTCGAGAGAAAGATTCTTCGTGTGATCTACGGTCCCGTATGCATCGAAGGGGAGTGGAGGAGAAGATGGAACGACGAGCTGTACGGGCTGTACAGCGACGTAGACTTAGCCAGAAGGGTAAAAGTCCAACGACTAAGATGGCTGGGTCACGTAGAGCGCATGGAAACCAATGCTCCGACCCGGAAAGTCTTCGAATCCACACCCACAGGACAGCGCAGTAGAGGAAGACCGCGAATCAGGTGGCGCGCACAAGTGGAAGGTGACCTCACCCAACTCGGAGCGCGAAACTGGAGACATCTAGCTAGGGACCGAGCTAGATGGAGAAGTTTGTTGGGTGAGGCCCTAGTTCACACAGGACTGTAGCGCCACCTTAAGTAAGTAAGTAAGTATAATTCTATCCTTCTCTTCCGCTTTAAAATTTTAATTTTCATCTCTTTATCTTTGGGAAAACTTTCCAAAATAGCTTCCTTTTTCTCTTCTTCATTTTCTTCTTCTTCTTTTAAATTTATTGGGGTTTTGGTTTCAGGGTTGAACGCGATTCCCCAAGAGCCTTCGCGTCCCTCGCTCGGTTTTCCGGATGGCATCGCGGACAACTTGGTGTCTTAACACCCTCCTGACCACAATTAAAACAAAATAGATTGCGTGTATCGGACTCGCAATCAAAGTATGTATGACCTTGAACTTTGCAGTTCCAACAAACTGAGTTTGTAGAATCGGCATAGCGGCGTGGAGGATTCTTGGAGCGTGCTCCACCGAACTGGTATGCGGCGAGTTGTTCATCATCAGGCTGATAATCATCATCACATTCCAACTCGCTCACTCCAAACTTATGTGGAGCCCTACCAGCTGGCCTGGGTAGATCTCGCTCTCTTTTTGGAAAAGCTGCTTCCGCTTCCTTGCAAACATAGCGAAGCTGATCCAAGGAAAAAATCTGCTGCGGAAATACTAAGCTCCTAAGCTTGTCGTTCAAATTACGCTTTATGCTTTTGATCAAATTGGCCTCCGGAATTGGCCTTCTAAGTTGGTATCTCATTTTATTGATAGCAACGAAATATTCTTCACTACTTTCGTAGGAATACTGTTTGCGGTCTAGGATATCATGCGCTATCTCTAGATCCGTCCTAGGGTTTTGGTACCTACTTAATAACGCTTCTTTTAACGTTGGCCAATCAAAGTCTTTGTCCACTTGGAACTGCCAGAACCAATCATATGCTGGACCTGAGAGCAATTGGTGGAAATCTCTTAAGATTTCATTCCACGAGCAACCATATCTTTTCTGCATTTTTTCCAGTCTAAGCACGAAGTCTTCCACAGTAAGCCTATCAGAAATCCCGTCAAAATTCAGACCCCAATTGTCAACTTTGACCGGGGTTCTGAATCCTGACGGCATATACGGATAAACTACCGGAGGTGGAAAAGGAAACGGGGTCTGGTAACCCCCAAAAACTGGTTGGTTAGCCTGTGGTTGAAACGACCTTTCCGTAGCTACTGGTGGTGGATTGGATCCGCGTTGCCCTACAGGAACAAACGCACTTCTACTCTGGTTACCCGAACGATTTGGTAACCTCGAAGGAGGACCTACAGGTGTTGGATTGGATATCGGCGGTGGTACCGCAGGTTCTCGAGATGGCGGTGGGTTATTCGAGTTTGGAATAGCTAACGAAAGCTTTTCGAGAAACCCACTGAGCTGCCGTTCGATTTGAGCGCTTACTTGAGCTGTTATGTCCCTCTCCAACTCCTTTCTACAGGTAGATATACCTTCAGCTATTCCTCTATTTATTATGTGCTCTAAATTTTCAGGACTAATGATTCTTGGTTTCGTTTTAGGCAACGTTCGAGCAATACTCTCCAGAATCCCTCGGGAACCCTGCTTAGATGAAACACCTTGCGCCATACCATCATTTTCCCTAGCAGTGTTTGACCTAACGGTGTTGTCGAAGGTCCCGCACATTTCAGGTGCAAGCGATGCGTCTAGATCTCCAGCACCGCTAAGATCACTGTATGAAGGAGCAGATAAGGACCCCGTATGGACACTTGTGTTTAGGATACTGGGAGCGCTAACTCCTGAGGTATCCACTTGTTGATATGTGGATCGGATGTGCCTGTCGGAGACCAACGGAGAATGTAACACTTTTTTCCTTACTCTTGAATCTAAGTTTTGTGTGGCTGACCTAGTAATAGCTCTACTTTCTTCTTCTATTTCAGCGTTCGTGATCAGCTGCTGGACGCGATCTTCATCGTTTCCCTGACGTGCTATTTTAATTTATTTAATAATCAACAACGAAAATGGGTTCGAAAACAACAAAAAGAGTGGTGAGTTTAAAAAAAATGTTATCTTAGCTAAGAAACCTAATTTCTTCGCTAATACCTAAAAAAAAGTAAACTATTTAGAAAAACAAATAATTGTAACACAAACAAATTTTTAACTGAACCTTACGAAAATGAAATTGTCAAAAAAATACCAAAAAATGAATAAATAATGTAATGACGAAAAAAGTAAGCTTAACGAAAGCAGAATAAGATAAATGAAAAAGATAAATTGTAAAAATTAAATTAAGAAAAATTAATTATCAAAAAAAAAAAACAAAATGTAACTTAAATGCAAACTGTATACCTACCTACCAAAAAAAATAAATGAATAAATAAATCAGATGAAAAGACTGTAAACTGTAAATGTGAACTAAAAAAAATATAATATTGTAACCAAAAAGATATATATGTATAAATAACAAAAAAACAATGATGTATGTAAAGGAAACAAAACTGAACGAAAAAGATGATAAATATTTTCTAAAATCAGGATTGTAAATAATCAGTTTTGAAAATCAAAGAAAAAACTTAATTAAGCTTAACACCGTAATTTATCGACAAAAAAAATCTAAATGTGAATATTTCAAAACGTATTGTTTTAATCTTGCATCTTATCCTAAAAAGTATATAGCTATAAATAATTTAATCCTTGTTTTAACCCTTGCAAAAAAACTAACAAAACTAACGGCAAACCATAAAACAAATGAATATATAAATTAACGAATAAACGTAAGACAACGTTCAAGTTTTTTTTTTTGTTTTTTTTTTTATGAATCTTAAAGTGAAAAAAAAACTAAGACCTTAAAAACTTTAAATGAAAATGTATAAATTTTCGAAAAGTATTCTTCAATATCAGAATTTTATATAAATAAAAAACTTAATTGAAATTTACTTACTATATGTATGAATCAAACCAAAAAAAAACAAAACAAAAATTTTATATTGTAACAAAAAGATATATAACTAAACTTATAACTTATGTTCGGAAAGAACTCTTATTTATGAAAAGTTTACGTAACTTACCAACAAATTATAAATACCAAAAGAAATAAACTAGAAGGTTTGTTCCAAATGTAGTCAAAAAAAATGTACCTAACTGAAAAAATATGTAACCAAAAATTTGTACTTCTTGCTTGAAGTTATATCACAACAAGAAAAAGTTAAATTAAATAAACAAACGAAAATATAAAGAATAAAGTAACGATATTTAACAAGAAACTTTTCAGTTCTTTAAAATTTTGAGTATTTTTTTTTTTTGAAAAAAAAAAAAAAAAACACTAAGATCTTTCTAACTTAGTTCCTTTTATGTTTTGAAGATAATATTTCACCTTCAGAATTTTACCTAAAAAAAAAAACTGAATTGAAAATAATAAGAAAATTTTAAAACAAAATATATTTATGATTATCTAAAACAACGTAGGAACCTACGTTGTTTTAGATAATCATAAATATATTTTGTTTTAAAATTTTCTTATTATTTTCAATTCAGTTTTTTTTTTTAGGTAAAATTCTGAAGGTGAAATATTATCTTCAAAACATAAAAGGAACTAAGTTAGAAAGATCTTAGTGTTTTTTTTTTTTTTTTTCAAAAAAAAAAAATAATAAAAAATTTAAATAAAATAAAATTTTCTTTTTAAATATCGTTACTTTATTCTTTATATTTTCGTTTGTTTTTTTAATTTAACTTTTTCTTGTTGTGATATAACTTCAAGCAAGAAGTACAAATTTTTGGTTACATATTTTTTCAGTTAGGTACATTTTTTTTGACTACATTTGGAACAAACCTTCTAGTTTATTTCTTTTGGTATTTATAATTTGTTGGTAAGTTACGTAAACTTTTCATAAATAAGAGTTCTTTCCGAACATAAGTTATAAGTTTAGTTATATATCTTTTTGTTACAATATAAAATTTTTGTTTTGTTTTTTTTTGGTTTGATTCATACATATAGTAAGTAAATTTCAATTAAGTTTTTTATTTATATAAAATTCTGATATTGAAGAATACTTTTCGAAAATTTATACATTTTCATTTAAAGTTTTTAAGGTCTTAGTTTTTTTTTCACTTTAAGATTCATAAAAAAAAAAACAAAAAAAAAAACTTGAACGTTGTCTTACGTTTATTCGTTAATTTATATATTCATTTGTTTTATGGTTTGCCGTTAGTTTTGTTAGTTTTTTTGCAAGGGTTAAAACAAGGATTAAATTATTTATAGCTATATACTTTTTAGGATAAGATGCAAGATTAAAACAATACGTTTTGAAATATTCACATTTAGATTTTTTTTGTCGATAAATTACGGTGTTAAGCTTAATTAAGTTTTTTCTTTGATTTTCAAAACTGATTATTTACAATCCTGATTTTAGAAAATATTTATCATCTTTTTCGTTCAGTTTTGTTTCCTTTACATACATCATTGTTTTTTTGTTATTTATACATATATATCTTTTTGGTTACAATATTATATTTTTTTTAGTTCACATTTACAGTTTACAGTCTTTTCATCTGATTTATTTATTCATTTATTTTTTTTGGTAGGTAGGTATACAGTTTGCATTTAAGTTACATTTTGTTTTTTTTTTTTGATAATTAATTTTTCTTAATTTAATTTTTACAATTTATCTTTTTCATTTATCTTATTCTGCTTTCGTTAAGCTTACTTTTTTCGTCATTACATTATTTATTCATTTTTTGGTATTTTTTTGACAATTTCATTTTCGTAAGGTTCAGTTAAAAATTTGTTTGTGTTACAATTATTTGTTTTTCTAAATAGTTTACTTTTTTTTAGGTATTAGCGAAGAAATTAGGTTTCTTAGCTAAGATAACATTTTTTTTAAACTCACCACTCTTTTTGTTGTTTTCGAACCCATTTTCGTTGTTGATTATTAAATAAATTAAAATAGCACGTCAGGGAAACGATGAAGATCGCGTCCAGCAGCTGATCACGAACGCTGAAATAGAAGAAGAAAGTAGAGCTATTACTAGGTCAGCCACACAAAACTTAGATTCAAGAGTAAGGAAAAAAGTGTTACATTCTCCGTTGGTCTCCGACAGGCACATCCGATCCACATATCAACAAGTGGATACCTCAGGAGTTAGCGCTCCCAGTATCCTAAACACAAGTGTCCATACGGGGTCCTTATCTGCTCCTTCATACAGTGATCTTAGCGGTGCTGGAGATCTAGACGCATCGCTTGCACCTGAAATGTGCGGGACCTTCGACAACACCGTTAGGTCAAACACTGCTAGGGAAAATGATGGTATGGCGCAAGGTGTTTCATCTAAGCAGGGTTCCCGAGGGATTCTGGAGAGTATTGCTCGAACGTTGCCTAAAACGAAACCAAGAATCATTAGTCCTGAAAATTTAGAGCACATAATAAATAGAGGAATAGCTGAAGGTATATCTACCTGTAGAAAGGAGTTGGAGAGGGACATAACAGCTCAAGTAAGCGCTCAAATCGAACGGCAGCTCAGTGGGTTTCTCGAAAAGCTTTCGTTAGCTATTCCAAACTCGAATAACCCACCGCCATCTCGAGAACCTGCGGTACCACCGCCGATATCCAATCCAACACCTGTAGGTCCTCCTTCGAGGTTACCAAATCGTTCGGGTAACCAGAGTAGAAGTGCGTTTGTTCCTGTAGGGCAACGCGGATCCAATCCACCACCAGTAGCTACGGAAAGGTCGTTTCAACCACAGGCTAACCAACCAGTTTTTGGGGGTTACCAGACCCCGTTTCCTTTTCCACCTCCGGTAGTTTATCCGTATATGCCGTCAGGATTCAGAACCCCGGTCAAAGTTGACAATTGGGGTCTGAATTTTGACGGGATTTCTGATAGGCTTACTGTGGAAGACTTCGTGCTTAGACTGGAAAAAATGCAGAAAAGATATGGTTGCTCGTGGAATGAAATCTTAAGAGATTTCCACCAATTGCTCTCAGGTCCAGCATATGATTGGTTCTGGCAGTTCCAAGTGGACAAAGACTTTGATTGGCCAACGTTAAAAGAAGCGTTATTAAGTAGGTACCAAAACCCTAGGACGGATCTAGAGATAGCGCATGATATCCTAGACCGCAAACAGTATTCCTACGAAAGTAGTGAAGAATATTTCGTTGCTATCAATAAAATGAGATACCAACTTAGAAGGCCAATTCCGGAGGCCAATTTGATCAAAAGCATAAAGCGTAATTTGAACGACAAGCTTAGGAGCTTAGTATTTCCGCAGCAGATTTTTTCCTTGGATCAGCTTCGCTATGTTTGCAAGGAAGCGGAAGCAGCTTTTCCAAAAAGAGAGCGAGATCTACCCAGGCCAGCTGGTAGGGCTCCACATAAGTTTGGAGTGAGCGAGTTGGAATGTGATGATGATTATCAGCCTGATGATGAACAACTCGCCGCATACCAGTTCGGTGGAGCACGCTCCAAGAATCCTCCACGCCGCTATGCCGATTCTACAAACTCAGTTTGTTGGAACTGCAAAGTTCAAGGTCATACATACTTTGATTGCGAGTCCGATACACGCAATCTATTTTGTTTTAATTGTGGTCAGGAGGGTGTTAAGACACCAAGTTGTCCGCGATGCCATCCGGAAAACCGAGCGAGGGACGCGAAGGCTCTTGGGGAATCGCGTTCAACCCTGAAACCAAAACCCCAATAAATTTAAAAGAAGAAGAAGAAAATGAAGAAGAGAAAAAGGAAGCTATTTTGGAAAGTTTTCCCAAAGATAAAGAGATGAAAATTAAAATTTTAAAGCGGAAGAGAAGGATAGAATTATACTTACTTACTTACTTAAGGTGGCGCTACAGTCCTGTGTGAACTAGGGCCTCACCCAACAAACTTCTCCATCTAGCTCGGTCCCTAGCTAGATGTCTCCAGTTTCGCGCTCCGAGTTGGGTGAGGTCACCTTCCACTTGTGCGCGCCACCTGATTCGCGGTCTTCCTCTACTGCGCTGTCCTGTGGGTGTGGATTCGAAGACTTTCCGGGTCGGAGCATTGGTTTCCATGCGCTCTACGTGACCCAGCCATCTTAGTCGTTGGACTTTTACCCTTCTGGCTAAGTCTACGTCGCTGTACAGCCCGTACAGCTCGTCGTTCCATCTTCTCCTCCACTCCCCTTCGATGCATACGGGACCGTAGATCACACGAAGAATCTTTCTCTCGAAACGACCCAAGGTGCTTTCATCCGCTTTTGTCAAAGTCCATGCTTCTGCACCGTATAGCAGGACGGGGATGATAAGGGTCTTATATAGCGACACTTTGGTCCTTCGAGAGAGAATTTTTCCACTCAATTGCTTTCTTAACCCAAAGAAACAGCGGTTAGCAAGAGTTATTCTTCGTTTGATCTCAGCGCTGGTGTTGTTTTCTGCGTTTACAGCGGAGCCTAGGTAGACGAAGTCCTTGACTACCTCAAAGTTACGTCTGTCGATGGTGACGTTTTGACCAAGACGTCGGTGTTGTAGGTCCTTTCTTGATGACAGCATGTACTTTGTTTTGCCCTCATTAACCGTTAAACCCATTTTTGCCGCCTCTGCCTCAATACTCACAAAAGCCCCATTGACATCACGCTGAGTTCTTCCGATTATGTCAATGTCATCAGCATATGTTAGTAATTGGACAGAATTTTGAAAGATAGTGCCTCTAGTGTTGACGTGTGAGCTTTGCACTATTCTTTCAAGTACGATGTTAAAAAAATCACATGACAGCGCATCACCTTGTCTAAAACCTTTTTTGACATCGAAAGGTTCAGTTAAGTTGTTTCCAACCTTTATGGAGCAGCGTGAATTCTCCATGGTCATCCTGCACAAACGGACGAGTTTGGCAGGGATGCCAAAACTAGACATGGCTCTATACAGTTCGTCCCTGTAGATACTGTCATATGCGGCCTTGAAATCGATGAAAAGATGGTGGGTGTCGATTTGGTGTTCTTGGGTTTTTTCCAGGATCTGCCGTAATGTGAATATTTGATCGACTGTGGACTTTCCTGGTCTAAAACCACACTGATAAGGACCTATCAGGTTGTTGACGATGGGCTTTAGACGTTCACATATTACGGCAGAGAAGATTTTATAAGCGATGTTAAGTAGACTGATTCCTCTATAATTGGTGCAGTTTAGAGGGTCTCCTTTTTTCAGGATCGGGCAAACAATACTGAGGTTCCATTCATCGGGCATGCTTTCTTCCGACCATATCTTACAGATAAGTTGGTGCATGCTCCTAACCAACTTATCTCCAGCTGCTTTAAAGAGTTCGGCATTCAAGCCATCCGCTCCAGCGGCTTTGTTAGACTTCAGCTTAGATATAGCAATCTTTACTTCGTCTAAGTCGGGAGGACGGGATTGTTGGCTTTCGTCGTCTATGTTGAATGGATCATCCTGCCTGACAGCGGAATTCGGTTCGTCGGCGCCGTTATACAGTCTGCAGAAGTGGTCCTTCCATATCCTCAGCATTGACTGCGGTTCCACTATGATGTTTCCACTTTCGTCTTTGCAGCCTTCGGTTCTAGGTTTATGTACTTGTGAATTTCGTTTCACCTGTTCATAAAACTTTCGAACTTTATTTCTGCTTTTAAACCTCTCAACATCTTCGACCGCACGCTTCTCATGCTCTCTCTTTTTCCTTCTGAGAAGTCGGTGTTCCTCTCGCCTCTTCTGCTCATAGAGCTCATGAGCAGCTCTCGTCCTTTTATGCAACGCCGCCTTGCGTGCCTGTTGTTTGGCTGCATTTGCCTGCCGACATTCCTCATCAAACCAGGGGTTCCTTGTTGGTGGTCGCTTGAAACCCAGCACGTCAGAGGCGGCTTCTCTGATTGCGTCTTGGCAATGTTGCCACTGGTTTTCTATACATTGTGTTGGCGGCACAGAACTTCGAGAGAGGTTACTTGTAACTCGGTCGGAGAAGGATTTGGCGATCTCTTGCGATTGTAGCCGTTCGACGTTGTACCTTCTCCCAACATCTCCCTGTTTTGCCTTGGGCCTGGAAACCCGAAGTGCTACCTTGGCTACAACAAGGTAGTGGTCCGAGTCGATGTTAGCTCCTCGGAAAGTTCGGACATCCATGATGCTGGAAGCGTGTCTGGCGTCGATCGCAATATGGTCAATCTGGTTGACGGTAGATTGATCTGGAGATCTCCAAGTTCCTTTGTGGATGTTGAGGTGTGGAAAACGCGTACTGGCTACCATGACGTTTCGCCCCGCAGCAAAATCTATGAGCCAGAATCCGTTGTCGGAAGTGTTGTCGTGAAGGCTGTTTTTCCCGATTATTCCACCGAAGATGTCTTCTCTTCCTAGCTTGGCATTAAAATCGCCCAGGACAATTTTAATATCGTAGCTAGGACACTGCTCGTATGTTTTGTCTAAGAGCTCGAAGAACATATCTTTGGTGTTGTCATCCTTCTCATCTGTGGGGGCGTGCGCGCATATCAGGCTAATGTTGCCGAATTTAGCCTTGATGCGGATGGTCATGAGGCGCTCGTTGATGCACCTATAGCTTAAGACTTGTTGCCTAAGTCTGGCTCCAATGACGAAGCCGCATCCAAATAAGCGCTGTTGGTTTTCTCGGTAGCAGTCACCATAGTAGATATCGCAGTTTTTCATCCTCTTTTTGCCCGGCCCATCCCATCGTATTTCCTGGATGGCGGTGATGTCTGCTTTATAGCAGTCTAGGGCCTCCGCTAATTCTTCGGCTGCACGTGGTCTGTTAAGGGACCTAACATTCCACGTGCATATCCGAAGTTCGTTGTCCTTAATTCGTTTGCGTTGGTTGTCAGCAGTAAATCCGTCCGTATCCGAGGCTTGTTGGTGCTTCGCAACTATAAGATTTTTAAGTGGTCAGGAAGTCACCCTGACGGCACAACCCCCAACCTGGAGGGCCAGATCCTTAGTATAACTCCAAAGACGGGGAGCCGGATAAACCGCTCCTTATATGCCTGGGCTCCGAATAAGTCGTAGAAGCCCTATAAGGTGTTCACTAAGTAGTTCAGCCTTACTGGAACTGTAGACGCCACCGTTGATTCCATCTCGGGAATTCCTCCGCTGCCGTCTGGATAAGGAGAGGTGCCTTAGTGGACGCACCTCTCCCCCCCTCTCTCGTTTGCTGCCCCCAACAACTTTCCACTGGGGTTGGAACCCAATCTCCAGTTGAGGTACTAGGCACCCGATGTTCACCACGGGGAGGTGAGAGTAGGAGTTGATAGACAGAGGTTGGTTTTGAGAAAAACCTGTGGACGCTTGTGTCCTCTTGAATGCACATGTCTACCATTTGATCATCGGGGATAGAATTATAAAAGATGAAATAAAAGAGAGAAATTTATACGAAATCAAACCTTTACATGTCCGTCTTCAAGAATACGAGAAGGCAAGAGAAAGAATTTTTAACAGTGCGATAAGCGCACCATCTAAGAGTATTTTAAAGGCTAGGGCCAGATTTAAGGCACGTAAAGATACGTCGAAGAAGATATCTTCAACGATTTTAAATTTAGAATCCGATCCTCGGCCTTATGCTAAAATTAAAATAGGTTCGAGAGAGTTTTTAGGCTTACTAGACAGTGGTGCTAGTGTGAGCATTCTAGGCAAAAATTGCCAACAGCTGATTGACCAACTTGGCTGCCCTATCATTCCTTTCAGTTCAGGAGTTAGGACCGCTGACGGAAAAAGTCAATCAATTGTGGGCAAAATTTCAATTAACGTTAAATATAAAGATAAAGAAGAGAGACTGACCTTCTTCCTCGTTCCCAGCTTGGACCAGGAGATCTATCTTGGAGTTGACTTTTGGAGAGTGTTCCAGTTAGCTCCAGGAATCATAAGTAGTATCTCGGTTGACGAACAATCGGATTATCTAAATGCTCACCAGTTAACCTCTGATCAGCAGGCCAGGCTAGATGCAGTCAGGGATAAATTTTTATGTTTTGAGCGCGATGGTCTTGGAAAGACGACCATGATGGAGCACGTCATCGATACAGGAGATGCTCTCCCTGTGAAACAGCGTCACTACCCTGTCTCTCCAGCGATTCAAACATTGCTGTACGACGAGTTGGATCGAATGCTGAAGCTCGGGGTAATCGAAGAAAGCGAAAGCCCGTGGTGTTCGCCAGTGGTTCTCTTACGGAAACCCGGCAAAAACCGACTCTGTTTGGATTCCCGTAAGGTGAACGCACTGACGAAGAAGAATGCCAACCCTCTTCCCCACATTGCAGGTCTCACCAGTAGATTCCCCGACGCGATCTACATGAGTAGCATCGATCTTAAAGAGGCCTTTTGGCAAATTCCGCTGGAGAAACAGAGTAGAGAAAAGACTGCCTTTGCGGTACCGGGAAGACCCTTGTACCAGTTCACAGTGATGCCGTTTGGGTTGTGCAATGCAGCTCAACGGTTGAGCCAGTTGATGGACAAGGTGATTCCTGCACGACTTAGGGAGCGTGTTTTCGTGTACCTCGATGACTTGCTTATCATGGCACCCGATTTTGATACCCATATCAGCCTGCTAAGCGAAGTAGCCGAATGCTTACGTAAAGCCAATCTCACTATCAACATGAAGAAATCAAGGTTTTGCTTCAAGGAGTTAAAATACTTGGGCTTCATAGTTGGTGGTGGGAAATTTAAGACGGATCCGGCGAAAGTAGAGGCGATCGTGGATTTTCCAGTCCCGAAAACCCCTAGGCAGATCCGGAGGCTACTTGGAATGGCAGGCTGGTATCGAAAGTTCATAAAGGACTTTTCAACTTTGACTGCTCCTTTGACTGACCTGCTGAAGAAGAGAAGCGAGAAGTTCTTCATGACGGATGAAGCGCTGATGGCTTTTGAGAATCTGAAGAAAGCGTTGATCTCAGCGCCGGTTCTTTCGCGCCCGGAGTTTACCAAAAGATTTTACATCCAATGTGATGCTTCTGACGCGGGGATCGGTGCTGTACTGGTTCAGTTAGACGAGGAAGGAGAGGAGGTCCCGATCGCGTTTTTCTCTCAAAAATTTAATAAAAGCCAGAGAAACTAAAGTGTCACCGAGAAGGAGTGTATGGCTGCGGTGATGGCTGTGAAGAAATTCAGGCCGTATGTAGAAGGCATGGACTTTACGATCATAACGGACCATTCCAGCCTTAAATGGCTGATGAGCATGAAAGACCTTAGTGGTAAGCTCGCAAGGTGGAGTCTTTCGTTACAGGCCTATACCTTCGACATACAGCACCGTAAAGGAAGTCAACACGTAGTACCGGATACTCTTTCTCAGGTACATGTAGATTCTCTGGTCCTTGATGACGTTGCCCCGTTGATTGACTTGAAGTCAGCGGAATTCCTTTCCGATGAATATTTAGACCTCATCGAGACGGTTAACAACCATAAAGAAGAGCTTCCCGACTTAAAATACGAAGACGGATATGTTTATAAAAAAGTTTTTAATAAATTAGGCGAAGAAGAAATGTGGGAACATTCTTGGCTCCTTTGGGTACCATCGGGTTTAACCGAGGAAATTATAAAGAATGCTCATGATCCTCCTCAATCCGCACATGGTGGTATAGCAAAAACCCTAGCTAGACTGAGAAATTATTTCTACTGGCCTATTATGACGGTGCATGTTCGTGAATACGTCTCCAATTGTTGTGTGTGTAAACAAAGTAAAGCGTCTAATCAAGTATCACGTCCTCCTATTGTTACGTCTTATTGTAGTAATCGTCCGTTTGAAAAAATATACATAGACTTTTTAGGACCATATCCGAGGTCAAAATTAGGAAATGTATACGTGTTTGTTGTCTTAGATCATTTGTCCAAATTTTTGTTGTTGAAAGCGTTACGAAAAGCAAGTACTTCAAGCGTTATTAAATTTTTAAAAGAAGACGTCTTTAATATGTTTGGAGTACCCAGTATCATCCATTCCGACAATGGAAAACAATTTGTATCCAAAGAATTCGAATCGATGATAACTAAATACGGCATAAGGCATTTTAAAACCGCTCACTATGCACCGCAATCGAACGCGTCGGAGAGGGTGAACCGCTCGGTGTTGGCGGCTATCCGATCGTACCTGAAAGATGACCAAAGGTATTGGGATACGCACCTTAGCGACATCGCGTGTGCGTTAAGAAGCGCGGTTCATAGCTCAACCGGTGTGTCACCGTATTATGCATTATTCGGCACTAACATGATGACGCACGGTAGCCGTTATGAACTTGCAAAGAAGTTGCATGCGCTGGACGACAGCGAGTTGTTAACTCTTCCCCGACAAGGTCGATTGCAGTGCATACGAAATCAAATCCGCGAAAACATAATTAAGGCCAACGATAAATCCTCAAGAATTTATAATCTCCGTACTAAAAACGTGCAATTTTCACCCGGACAAGAGGTGTATAGAAAAAATTTTGTGTTGAGCGATTCATCGAAAGGTTTATCAGCGAAACTCTCACCAAAGTATGTTAAATGCCGCGTAGTTAAACGAATTGGAAACCAAATGTATGAATTAGAAAATTTGACCGGAAAAAGACTTGGAATATATCACGCAAAAGATTTAAAACAATAAGCAGATTGCTTCAAAAACGCGTTTGTTTGATTGTTTTAAATACAAATCGTTTTTCATAATTATCATTGTTGCTATTCGTATCTCTTCTGTTTGTTATTAGTTAATTTATTAAACTATCCGTGAGTATCACTTATTATATCTATTCAGCAACAGTTCGAAAAAAAGAAAAAACCGAAACACCCTCTATCAAAACACACAAGTACCTGGAAATGATTAATAAACATGGATATTTTATGTATATATATTTATTATATTTATTGCATGCTTTAAGTTTTAAATGTTACTTAATGTTAAATGTTCTTATTTATTGATTTATTTATATATCTTAACTTATTTTATCAAGCATCTGTGATAAAATGGTTTAACCATTCCACCTGTGATATTTTTACTAACATTATTAATTGTAGGTACTAAGACTGATAGTTTTAAAATTTTTTTTTACCTGTGATAAAATGGTTTAACCATCCCATCTGTGATATTTTTACTAACCTTATTAATCCTATTAAGACTGATAGCTTTAAATTTTTTATCTGTGATATTTTTTTATTTTTTTTTTAAATTTAGTTTAAGTAACTTATCTTTTAAAACCTGTGATACTAAATTTACTGAGTATATTAACTTAGTTACTATCTATTTATTTATTCGTTATTGCATCCGCAATGATTAAAAACTACGATCTGTGATATTTACAAAACTACTAACATTATTAACTTAGATACTATTCATTTATTTATTTACGTTACGAAAAGCAAGTACTTCAAGCGTTATTAAATTTTTAAAAGAAGACGTCTTTAATATGTTTGGAGTACCCAGTATCATCCATTCCGACAATGGAAAACAATTTGTATCCAAAGAATTCGAATCGATGATAACTAAATACGGCATAAGGCATTTTAAAACCGCTCACTATGCACCGCAATCGAACGCGTCGGAGAGGGTGAACCGCTCGGTGTTGGCGGCTATCCGATCGTACCTGAAAGATGACCAAAGGTATTGGGATACGCACCTTAGCGACATCGCGTGTGCGTTAAGAAGCGCGGTTCATAGCTCAACCGGTGTGTCACCGTATTATGCATTATTCGGCACTAACATGATGACGCACGGTAGCCGTTATGAACTTGCAAAGAAGTTGCATGCGCTGGACGACAGCGAGTTGTTAACTCTTCCCCGACAAGGTCGATTGCAGTGCATACGAAATCAAATCCGCGAAAACATAATTAAGGCCAACGATAAATCCTCAAGAATTTATAATCTCCGTACTAAAAACGTGCAATTTTCACCCGGACAAGAGGTGTATAGAAAAAATTTTGTGTTGAGCGATTCATCGAAAGGTTTA
Organism: Eupeodes latifasciatus; assembly: GCA_920104205.1. Lineage (NCBI taxonomy): Eukaryota > Metazoa > Arthropoda > Insecta > Diptera > Syrphidae > Eupeodes > Eupeodes latifasciatus. The sequence goes on from OV049924.1 coordinate 241,831,100, forward strand.
TCAGCGAAACTCTCACCAAAGTATGTTAAATGCCGCGTAGTTAAACGAATTGGAAACCAAATGTATGAATTAGAAAATTTGACCGGAAAAAGACTTGGAATATATCACGCAAAAGATTTAAAACAATAAGCAGATTGCTTCAAAAACGCGTTTGTTTGATTGTTTTAAATACAAATCGTTTTTCATAATTATCATTGTTGCTATTCGTATCTCTTCTGTTTGTTATTAGTTAATTTATTAAACTATCCGTGAGTATCACTTATTATATCTATTCAGCAACAGTTCGAAAAAAAGAAAAAACCGAAACACCCTCTATCAAAACACACAAGTACCTGGAAATGATTAATAAACATGGATATTTTATGTATATATATTTATTATATTTATTGCATGCTTTAAGTTTTAAATGTTACTTAATGTTAAATGTTCTTATTTATTGATTTATTTATATATCTTAACTTATTTTATCAAGCATCTGTGATAAAATGGTTTAACCATTCCACCTGTGATATTTTTACTAACATTATTAATTGTAGGTACTAAGACTGATAGTTTTAAAATTTTTTTTTACCTGTGATAAAATGGTTTAACCATCCCATCTGTGATATTTTTACTAACCTTATTAATCCTATTAAGACTGATAGCTTTAAATTTTTTATCTGTGATATTTTTTATTTTTTTTTTAAATTTAGTTTAAGTAACTTATCTTTTAAAACCTGTGATACTAAATTTACTGAGTATATTAACTTAGTTACTATCTATTTATTTATTCGTTATTGCATCCGCAATGATTAAAAACTACGATCTGTGATATTTACAAAACTACTAACATTATTAACTTAGATACTATTCATTTATTTATTTATTAACTCTTTAATTCATCCGCGATGATTAAAAACTACGATCTGTGATATTCACTAAATTGCTAATTTTATTAATTTATCTTCTATTTATTTATTTATTTACTTATTTATTAATTTATCAATTTGTTTTACTATAATCTAATCACTCAAAATAATTCTATAAAAAGATCACTCACCAATAATACTTGAATTGTATACGGGTACTTTGATGTAGAAATTAGTAGTGGTGGCGGATAGAGATGACGGGATAGTAGAATTTTGGCTGTCTGGTTTCATTTTCCGAATTCTGAAAAAATACAGACAAATTAAAATAAATGTTGATGGTTAGATGTATAGATATTTATGTATATATATATATGTTAATTTCACATGACGAATTGATTAATCACCATTTATATTAAAAACAAATCGCACCTAATGGCTGCTTTCAATCTCAGACAGATAGGGTATCCGGATACCTCTTTGTTAGTGTTTTACGTGTAAAATAACAGCTCATCAAAACCAGTTGAGATGTCAAAAAAGGAATCCAAAGGTATCCAAAAATTTCTGGGGTATGTAGTCATCTGACAGATCTGCTGATTCAACCCCTGGTTGAATTTCAAGAAACTCGAAAATTGATATCAGCTTTTTATATTTGTTGGTAAACCAAAAAGATACACAATGTTAGTTGAAGCTGTATGTGAGGATGTTCTGTACACAATAGACGATGAAGAAGCTATTGGCCTCCGAATTTTAGAAGGTATTTTTATAAATTGTCACTTTGTAATAGTCCTCTTTTCTGTTACAATAGTTTTCTGTTAAACGTAAATCGTTTAAAACCGGAGATTTCGCAAGAAAATTATTAAACGTATAGAATTCCAATTTATCTAAGTGGAAATTTAACATAGATTACAAATTAAGGTTATCTCTTATTTATTAAACTGATACGCACCTATCAATTCATCACCGTCGGACGAATCAGTTGAATTATCCATTAAATGTTTCACCTTACAACAATTTTGACTTCAAAGTTTAAATGTTACTCTGCTTATTGTGAACAGCTGAAAGTTGTTTTTATTTTTTTTGACAGCTATCTCAACACTGCTATCCAACTAGTTCAACAAGGTATCTAAAAATCCACCTATCCCAGATACCCTATCCAACACGAGATTGAATGCAGCCAATATCATCAATGTTGAGATAGGTCGGGAGTTAAGAGGTCCGGGTCATTGCCCTCTAGAGGTACAGCTGGAAAAAAAAAATTGTATGAGGCATAATCATTTTGAATTACTTATGAAAGACTTACCTTAACTTAAACGTTGCACCAAATGCATTGCCCGGCTTTTAACGTGGGTTTTTCCCCACAGTTACTTTATCAGACAAGATATCTGAAAAGAAAAGGAATAAATAATTAGTATAAAATAAAACAAATAGAAATTTATAAACTTACCTCCGCGTCCATTGAGCGTCCCGTTATAGCCTTCGCTTGTATTCCTTTCTCAGGCGGCCGAAAATTTCTGTTTTTGCTGCTTATTGAGAATATATCTCAATAAGCAACAAATTTTGTTGCGGACGCCTGAAAATTTTTGAAAAAAGAAATAACATAAACAAAATATGAAATAAAAATAATAATCGAAAAAAAGGGAAAGTAAATATATGTAAACTTACCAGTGGGAAGCGCCGTCGTGTTTTGACTTTTGATGAGAATGTTGTCGTTGGCTGACAGTTCTCCAAACTCTACACGGATGTAAAGTAATAGGTGTGTTCAAAAGGAATAGGTGTGTTCCATGGAGTTGGGTTTTGTGTCCTACTCCGAGTAGGGTGTCAGATAAGTTAAGTTGCGTGTGACCTGAAATCTTGTGATCGTAGATTTGTCTTATGTTCGTATTCAGACTTCGTGAACGACCATTTGTGCATGTTATTATTTGTTATTTGTTATAGGTTATATGTTTTGTTGTAGATTTGTAATTAAGTGTTGTGATGTTTGTAGTGTTCTGGTCTCATTAGGTTCTGTTTCACAGGTCTCCCTAATTTTTGACCTTCGAACACACCTTGGTAATAATAATACCCCTATTTCGTTGGAGGTGTACTAACACCTGTATGGCCTCCCACTATTTTGATTTTGATGATGTGGGTGTAGGCATACACTATGTGGATATGGGGATCGGATGATGTTTCTGTTAGAGATACGTCATCCGAGTGTATTTTCTTTTGCCTGTGTTTTTTGGTTTCTTGGTAACTGTGGCTCATCCTCAATCGGCCGGCTACCACACGATAGAGTAGAAAGCGAGGTGGAATATTTAAATTCAAAATTAAAAATCAAAAGAAATTATAAAAAAAACCGGTGAAAATCACGATTTCGGGTAAAATTGTTTTTCTTGAATATAATTTGTGCAGAATAAAAGAAAAGAAAATAAGAAAAAATTTTAGTTATTTGCAGAAAAAAAAAGTGAATATCAAATTTAAAAGAAAATTGATTCGAGTGGAAAGAAAGTGTGGAGCGGACTCCAACTAACATAGGAAATAAAATAACAAAAGTAAACAACAAGTAAGGTGGTGAGTTAAGTTAATTGTAAAAGTAAAGTCTAGAAAATCATTTAATTTATTTTAGTTTTTTTGTATGCCAATTTAATTCTCGGCGGCCCGAATTGATTGCAGAAAGCTGGGCCGCCGCCAGAAAAAAAAGTTAGTAAGACATTATTTAAAAGAAAAAAAAAGGAAATGTCAAAGAAAGAAAAGATAATTTAAAAGACAAAGAGATTTTAAAGACATAAAAAGAAGGAACAAAATTTAACGCAAAGAAGGAATTAAAGAGCAGAAAAAAAAAGGTTATGAAAAATACTTATGATCAAGGAAGTCCATAAATCCGAAGAAGTTCAAAGTCAACTCGAGATAGCGGTAGAGGTAGCGATCGCTAATAAATACCAATAATAAAAACCTACCATTTGGATTTTTTATGTTTTGTGATTGTCCTATTTACTATTTAATTAAGTTTTTTTTCTACATTCAAAGAAATTTTGCGTATAACTATATATTTATACCGGTACAAATAGTTACGGCGCGGCGTGGAAGTTGTTTTTTGTTCTCAATTTGTTTAATTGTTTTTTTGGTTTGTTTCTGGTTTTTCGATTCGTAAATATCTTTTTGTGAGGTACCGAAAATCGATGAGCGGTTGTATCGCGTCCCGTCAAAGGGTGTGTTTCCGTCGGCAGATACCTCCACAAAACTCTATAGGGGTAGGAAGCTAGGGAATCGTCGATAATTGTTTCGAGAAATAGAAAGATACCACAAAGGGTGTTAAAAAAATTAATATTTGGACACGGTTTTCCAGTACCAATTTTTTTTTTTTGCATTTTTGTTAAGCTTTTTCTTTATTATTTTGTTACACGTTTTAGGTTAATAATTGTTTTCAGTAATTGTAAATTTAACACTATAATAATGTGAATAAACTTCCGCAAAACGCCTGCAATAAGGAAAAAGATTGGTTTTTTGCTGTTGTTTCGCACTAGCGAAGCAATGTTGTGCTGAGGTTTTTTTTCAGGGGTGGCGAGGGTAGCGGAGTGGACCGACATGGAGCTAAGATGACCTGAACCCGATCATCGACCAACTATTTTGGGGGTGTCCAACACTGGCCGCGGACACCTAAAGGTAGGGTGGGTAATGGCCTCACTGCACTAACATCCGCAGTGACCTGATGTGCCATAGTCCGTCCGTTTATGTTTCCTTCCCTTTCCTCCTTCCTTGGCCTGATCTGTGTTTTTGTCTGCAGGCGAGGTTGAGTTTCGGGGGCAAGATCTCCCCCGTCCGACGAGCTGACGCCGTGCAACGCAAGCAGGCCGCGTTCCCCGGAGCTTGACATTCCAACCTACCCTTTCCAAACTCTTCCTATGACTTCTCCCTACCTCATCCTTATCCTACCCTTCCACTTCACCCACCTCCTAACCTCCTCTTGCCTCGCAACAGTAGGTACCTATCAAGTTGATTTTTAGGAAGACAAAGATCTATACGAGCTCCAAAAGAACAAATGTGATCCCGTCATTGAGTGGTTTAACAAACGTTTTGATACGAACACACAAAAAACTCCCAGTATATCACCACCCACCGTCACGGATGCGGATAAAATGAAAATATTCAAGTACTTCCTTCCACATAGTGAAGATGTTCTATATGGTATGTATTCTCTCAAGATTCAATTTTTTGAAAATTCTTGAAGTGCAAACATTCTCCTAAGGATTTTTCTTTGCCGTCGACACCCTTGAGTCGATAATCCTTTCCTGTGCTGTGATAGAGCAGCATATCAACGCAGACAAGGCCGTAACACTAGCTCGTCTCGAAGAAGAGTTTCAACTGGGGACGGGTGGAATGGGCTCACGACATGAACCAACAAGAACTACAAGCTCGCTTGGCTGCAGCTATCCTCTTTGCTCACTTCAACCGGTCAGAACAATTCACCAAAGAGAAGCTAATTGTGTAGAAAATATACGATCAAATTAATAAAAAACAAAACTGTTAGGTACCTACAGCAAAAATTAATTTTATTTAAAAAATTTTCTTTTTTCTATTGCTTCTGTTGGCCAAATGTGCCTACAGAATCGCCATGTATTGTGGCCGTCCAAGCAGCTTATAGGCGGGGTTAAGAAGATTCTGAATGATTTCCTTTCATACTTATTCTCCTCTACAAATGAACTTATCGCCTTTCTCATATCTTTCAAACCCTTGTAATTGAACGGAGTTACCGGAAAGTCTCTCCAGGTAGTAAGCGAAAGCGTCGAACATATTTGTGGCGACGAATTCGAAGACGCATCCCTTGGAAACGTCATTACGAACTATGAGCAAGTCTTCCTCGTCCTTGGGGTCGTCACGCCAGTAGCCATAGTGAATTCCGGTTACTCGCTTAACAAAGAGCGTTTGAAACTCTGGAGGATCATAAAAGAACCGCCAGTGCCGCAAATAATCACCGGGGCTTTTATTCTCGACGTTGCGTTGGCAAATTTTCCATATTCTGTAAATAAAAAACAAAAAGCAATAATTCGTATTTTGTAGTTAAATTGTATAAATAATATTACTTACCGACCAAATTTATTCCAAAATGAAATAATATTTGTTTTGACAGCAGCCACCAGCTGTTTCGTTTACATTAATTTGAGCGCTGAATGTTTCGAAAGGTTTGTTTGTTTAGTTCAACTTTGAATTCCTACTAGTTTTCGAGAGGTTTTATATAAAAGTTGTGGTTTACGAAAACTTGTTGTTTACCAAAAATTTATGGGAAAACTTGAGTTTTCGATGTAGGTTTTTGGCGAAAACCGATATTTTCGCGAAAACCGGGTTGTGGGTTTGGTGTGAAAAGCCTATAATATTACTAAGATACATTACGCTTTTAAAATATTTAAGAAATACAAATCTATACTATTATATAAAAGCGAAACCATTTTAAAGTTCGTAACGCATGATCTCAGAATGTAGTCAACCGATTTATTTGAAATATATTTTATTATTTTCTACATTGTTATGAGAGTGTTTATGGCTTTAATTTTTTTTCATTAATTATTTGTCAAACTTAAATATTATTAATTTTACATTTTTTGTGCATTTTTTTTCATTAGTTGACTTATACAACCACTCATATCTTAAAACCTATACAATAATCGACAAAGATTAGCATTGCTTCATAAAGTCAATATTGTTGCGCAAATTTTAAGCCTAAAATCACTTCTAAGCTAAACATACAACCTGAGACATAAATAAAAACAAATTATAAAATTATAAACTTTTTGAATTTATTTTATCCAGGAAATTAGATTCCATCACAATCGCGAGGTCGCTGCTTTGTTTCATTTCATTATCATTCCAACATTTTTAATTTTCTTTTCTTCCCATGCTCTTTCTCTCTTAATATGGGTTCCATTTAATAGTTACGTTTTTTCTCTTACCTACCTACCTACATATTCAATTTTTCATTGTATAGTTCATCAACTAACCTACACACACACATTATTTTTTTGTTTCTCTAATTCTTTCGTCAGGGCCGTCACATTGCTGAGTAGTGTGGGCTCTTTTTTTTAAGTTACTATGGACATTTAATAAAAATAAATAAACAGTGCCGTGCACATGAAATGCCGATTTATCTAAAGAACAATTAGATCTTTTTTATTTTTCTGGTTCGAGGAAGTGAATAGATTATAATTCTTCCAATTTAAAAGTAAAAAAAGTTCTATTATAATAACTTGAATTACCAATTTTGTATCACTTCCTCGAACAATAAAACTGAAATTAAGTTAAAATTTTCTTTACAAATAACTCAAAGAAGGTACTTACAATGACGTCGATAAAAAGAGCACACAAATGTAGGTAGGTTAAGTCAGTTGCACTGCACTGAACATGAGCAGATGAATAAAAAAATGTGTCTATGGATATTTACACACGCATACCTATAGATGTATGAGAACATTAAAAACACAAATTTGTTTTTTTTTTACCGCAAACTATATTTTTCGGCAAAGCCATGCTTATCGATTTTTGTAAATATTATTTATGTACATAAACAAGAAAAGAAACAATAAATCTAATCTATCTATCTATCGGTTGCAAAAAAACGTTTCTAGGTATGAATAAAAGAAAGAAAAGACGAAAATAGACAAAGATTTCGTTCTGTTTTCAACTAAAAAATTGAAATGGTTTTGTATTTTGTTTGTTTTCACGTGCGGCTTGGCCTTTACTACGTAATATTTTACTTAAGTTTTTTTTTCTAAAGTGTTAATTTCGGTAAGGAAGTGTTTTTTGATTATAAACTAAAATTAATATTATTGTAGAAAATATGCTCAGTCCCATTGAGAAATTTTTTCATATGCTAATACTAATATTCAAAAAATGTTCGTGGTTACAATTTGCGAAGCAACGCGAGCACGGGTCGGCTAGTTAATAATAAAACAGAGTTTTAATATTTTTTGTTAAAAAGATCCTTTATTAATGATCTTGACTTACAAACTACACACATAGAGTCCTGAATCTGAAGTGCCACATTTCGGTTACTTCAGTTATATTTATACTTAGGTTATTATCCTTTCTTATTTTCTAAACTGAACATATACATTCTTATCGTTTCTTATATATTAAACTGAACATATACATTCTTATCGTTTCTTATATATTAAACTGAACATACAATTAAGTAATTATCATACTTGTTGTGTACGTGACCATATGCCTTTCTTTATTTACATCCTTGTTTAATGTGTTTGGCATTGGTAGCGTGTGCAACAATATGTATCTTCGTTATTCTTTAGATTTACATGTATTTTTATGTTATCTTAAATTTCTAAGGCTATTTTATAGGGTGTGTTAACTCGCGCGCGATTCAATCGCATGATTCACTAGTTGAACATAATTGTTTTGGGGATATTCACTTGGGGATTTTCGCTCTGGGTATTTTCTCTTTGGGAATTTTGCTGCTGGGGATTTCGTTTTGGGGATTATGGATTTGGGGATTTTCCTTTGGGGATTATATCTTGGGGGATATTATCACCAACCCAAAAAAATTTCGTTCTGTTTTCAACTAAAAAATTGAAATGGTTTTGTATTTTGTTTGTTTTCACGTGCGGCTTGGCCTTTACTACGTAATATTCTACTTAAGTTTTTTTTCTAAAGTGTTAATTTCGGTAAGGAAGTGTTTTTTGATTATAAACTAAAAAAAGAGGATGGGTTGCGACCCACACTGATAACTTCTCATCCCGTCTGTCGATTTGTCTTGCTTAAAAGTTTGTCTATATGTATCAATGTTTACCAAATTTGCGTACTTTTTGTTGTAGATTTTATTTTTTTATGAAAAAACGGACTGTTGGATTTTTATAAAAAAAATTACTGAATATCGAAAACAATATTTTCTGTGAAATAAAATAAGTTTGAAGCCAATATTTTAACCTTTTAAAAAACTATTTAAGTCGAAACTAACTTTTTACCAAGTTTAAGTATTGTTTTTTTTTTTAGGTTTTTATTTTTTGTAAAAAAACTGTCAATTCGATTTTTCTCAAAATTTTTCATAATGTTGAAAACAATATTTCCTATAAGTTAAAATTAGTAAGAAGCCAATATCTCAAATTTTTGAAAAGATATTTGAGTCGAAAATCAATTTTTACCAACTTTTGTTAATTTTTTTTTCGGTTTTTAATTTTTTGTAAAAAAACTTTCAATTAGATTTTTTTCAAAATTTTACTGAATGTTGACAACAATATTTCTTATAAGGTAAAATAAGTTTGAAGCCTAAGTCTCAAGTTTTTGAAAAGATATTTGAGTCGAAATTCAATTTTTCCCAACTTTGAGTAAAGTTTTTTTTAGGTTTTTATTTTTTATAAAAAAAACTGTCAATTAGATTTTTTCTCAAAATTTTATCAGATGTCAAAAACATTATTCTTCGTTGTACAAAATTGTTTTGGAGATGAAATCATATTTTGGTCGTAAAATTTTGAGGTGACAAATTTTTTTTTCAGTTTTTTTGATTTATAAAAAAAAACGTTAATTGGATTTTTTTCCAAAAATATACGTGTTTTGTATTATGTTACAATATATAATACAAAATTTAATTCTAATCTCTAGCGTCATTGGTTCATGAGATATTTAGGGTTAACCAAAATGTTCACCTTTTTTTTTAAACTGCTATGGTAAAAAAACCACCCACGCAATTTTCTTGAGAGCCCTTTCTGCATCTTTCTGCCTTATTATCTGTATAACAAAATTTAATTGAAGTCGATATCTCTTCTGGTTCTTGAGCAATGGAAGACGAAAAAACGTCGCGAACGTACAGACGTACGGACGTACGAACGTACGTACACACGCACACACAGACATCTTTCTAAAAATCTTTTATTTCGACTCTAGGGGCCTTGAAACGTCGAAAAATGTCAACATTTTCAATTTGACAAATCGGACCCATTACAATAACTTCCTATGGGAACTTAATAATATTATTGTAGAAAATATGCTCAGTCCCATTGAGAAATTTTTTCATATGCTAATACTAATATTCAAAAAATGTTCGTGGTTACAATTTGCGAAGCAACGCGAGCACGGGTCGGCTAGTAATGCATAAAATCTTATTTAAAAGATTCATTAACAATACAATCATACAAGAAACATATCTTGAAATTAAAAATAAATACTATTTTTCAAAATTAAGCGAATTAATAAGAAGATACATAAATAATTGTACTGTAGGCCAAACAGCGAAACATGGTTGAAATTCAGAAAGAATACAATTTGAAATAAGTAAAACTGCACTTAAGCCAAACGAGTTTTTACACATGGACATTTATATTCCAAGGAAAGATATATTCTTCTTGACAATCGTAGACAAATTTACTAAACATCTATCAGCTTTTCCTATAGCTATTAGACTCAAAAACAAAATTATTAAGCAGCTTAAGCTTTGAAACTCATTATTAGGCAAACCTGAAGAAATTGTATGCGATAATGAATGAAGTAGTCTAGCATTTAAAGAACATTGTAACGAAGAAGGAATTAAAGTTAAACTTATTACTTCAAATCATAAGACATGAAACTGAGATGTAGATAAACAAGAAGGGATTAATACGCAATTTGAAACAGAATAAGAAACCATGACAGACAGAATTAGCGAACACATGGATAGGGACAAGTTTTCCATGATGTTCAGGCCAGGAGAATATGGGGGCCATGGAAATAGGTTCACATTTTGCCCCTGAATCCAGGCTTTTGTTGTCCGTGCGGTACGTATTGGTGTATTATCTTGTTGCAAAGTTCATCGTTGTCCACCACATAATTCCGAAAACTGCGTAATAGGTGATTGCTTCCCATTCCATTACACCGCCTCCTTAGCTGTGCCGTTTTTCAAGATAGATTTCTTCCTTTCTGAAATCATGAAAATAGCAGCTATATCCATCAGGTCCGTCCGAAATAATTTTTTGTCATCGGTAAAGACGCAGATTTGTTGCAAAATGAAGGCATTGGCTCTTGCGTGCAGCATTATATGGTGGTTTTTTCTTTAGTTTTTGGTGTCGTATATGGTCTGCCTTCTGTATCACCGAGCAACAGTCGATCTACTAGCATTTATACCAGCTCTTGCCTTGAATTGACTAATGGAAATCCTTGAATTTGAAGCAGCTCTCACTATAGTCCGTTTTTTTCTGAAATAATGCTACTTTCTTGACTCTTCCTTTGTGGTTTTTTCCATATCTCTCTGTATCCTTGAGGTAGTTGTATACAAAATTTGAACTTCTTCTAATTTTGCTGGCTATGAAACGTATAGTTTTGCCGAGACCCTGGTAAGCTCAAATTTGGCTTTTTTCCTCCTTGATTAGACCCTTACCTCTACCCATACTTCTTGAGTCTATCAAATTAATACTCGGATCTCAAATAATCAAAGTATCCTTGTTTCTGATTTAAAACACGCTAATAGGTAAATTTAGATTTAGTACCCTGCTTGACGTATTTTTTGTAAGCCACTTAAATAAAGTTCTTCACTTTTACAAACTATCTGCGTCTTGTTTCTCACATCATGATCTGCTGCACCTAACTTTTGAGTGTGAACCTTTAGTTTCTTGTAATAGTTACAGCTTTAGGGACTTCAAAAATATAAATTACTATCGCTTAGAACACGACTTAATGTCAATTGATTGGTCTCTAATTTCTAGAATGTTATCTGTTGATGATCAACTTGCATTTATTCAGGAAAATTTAAACTTCCTTTTTAATGTTCACGTCCCAATTAAAACAAAAATCTTGAGGTGCAAGGCTCTCCTTGATTTACCAATAATATAAAAACGCTAATCAATCAACGCAATACGGCATATAAAACATGGAAACGTTTTAGAGTTGAAGTGTTTCGGAGAGCTTATAACGACTTGAGAAACAAAGTTGTGCTTAAAATCAGGGAATCAAAAAAATGTTATTATTCTTCTCGACTAAATCCTTCTCTGGCTGGTCATAAGCTTTGGAAAAATCTTAAGGATATAGGTGTTGGTAAACATAAAAAAAATTCAGATAATGCTATTAACTCTGATGAATTGAATACAAAATTTACGTCTCTTTCATCTTTTGAACATCATGATAGCTCCATCACTTTAAATTTGGAAGCTGACAGCCTATCTTCTATAGGCTTTAGCTTTTCCAATGTGAATAAAGAAGATGTTCTTAAATTTTGCTTATCTATAAAATCTAATTCAGTGGGTTTTGATGAAATTCATCCAGTGTTTTTAAAAGCGACCCTTCCATATACCTTTAAACCTCTTACTTATCTCTTCAATACTATTTTAACGACTGGAGTTTTCCCCGCATTTTGGAAAAAAGCTAACATCATTCCTATACCAAAGAACCGTAATGAGTACCGACCAATAGCTATACTACCTTTTTAATCGAAAGTTCTTGAGAAAATCTTAAACACGCAGATAAGGCAATACTTGGATCAAAATGAAATGTTATGCCCAAATCAATCCGAGTTTCGCCCAGGTCACAGCTGCACAACAGCTCTCATAAATGTAGTTGAAGAAATTAGAGAGAGTCTTGATAAGAGCCATGTGACTTTCCTCACACTTTTAGACTTCTCAAAAGCATTTGACACCGTTGACCACCATATTTTATGCACCAAACTACGAGATAAATTCCAGTTCGTGTATTCATCAGTGAAACTAGTTTTTTCATATTTATCTTCAAGGTATCAAGCAGTCGTTTCTAATAATCAAACGTCTACTTTCCTTCCGCTTAGTCGAGGTGTCCCCCAAGGATCAATTTTGGGACCTCTTCTATTTACCATGTATTTATATAAATGAACTGCTGTCTCTAGGATTCAACTTGTCATTTCATATGTATGCTGACGACGTTCAACTTAGATATAGCTGTTCTCTAGGTCTAATTGAAAATGGAGGTTATGAGATAAACGAAGACCTAAATAAGGTCCTACACTGGTCTCAATCTAATGGGCTTTGTTTAAACCCAACCAAAACAAAATGTCTTATTATTTCCAGAAACCCATTAGAAACGACGTATTTTCCTCCAATACTGCTTAACAACATTCCAGTTCAGTTTGTTGAATCTGCTAAAAACCTAGGAGTAGTATTTAACAGAAACCTTACCTGGACAAACCATATAAATACGACAATTGGAAGAGTGTATGGAGGCTTACGAATGTTATGGACCACCCAAAAAATTACCCCAATTAAAACAAGAATGATACTAGCTAAATCACTTCTCATTCCCCTATTACTATACGCTTGTGAAATTTTTAGTAATTGTGATTTCAGGGACAAAAGGAAGCTTAATGTTGTTTATAACAGTGTGGCAAGGTCTGCGGAGATATGAACATATTTCTGCATACTCGAAAATAATACATGGCACCTCTCTCGAAAATGTATTTGCTTTAAGAACTTTATTAATGCTTCATAGTATTCTGCAAACAAAAAAACCACCATATCTTTATAGCAAAATTCAATTTCCTCGTTCAACTAGAAGTTATGATCTGCCTCCATTACGATATTCTTACCTTGTTTCTAGTCGTCAATTTTTTATACAAGCGGTTCGATTGTGGAATTCCCTACCCCTGCCCATAAAGATGATTGGATGCATTCGGTTCAAGACGAGACTTAGACAATACTTTGGAGACTCTCGATGATAAACTTTTTCGATTATATTTAACTAATTTTATTACCTTTCTATTGTTAAATGCAACTATTCTTTCTTTTTCATTTAATTTATCATAAAGTAATTTTGCATTTTGTTTTTATTAGTTTTTGAATCTTTCTTTGATAATGTTAATCAGTTTTTTTTTTTTTTTTTTTTTTTTTACTTAACATCATAAACATTTCTAAATAGTATGTTAATACTGAAACTTGCGCTATCTTAAAAGATATTGTATCTTATTGTGTAAGCTAATTCCATTAAAAATAAATAAAATAAATAGATCTTGTCCCTATTCATGTGACACAAAAAAACAGGTACTTTTTATGACCTTCTCGGAAAAACCGCCAAAAAACTTGTATTTATTTATTAACTTAATCAAAATGTTTTTTTGCAATATAAACTTAATACATACCTCATTCATTCCAAATTTGGGTTTTTCCAAAAATCATAAGGGTTAAAGAAATATCGAATGTGACACGAAGTGTATGTGTTAAGGAATTTTATCAATTCCACAAAAATAAAACAAGAAAGCTTAGCTAATAGCATATTATCATAACAAATCAATACAGATATAATGTTATTGAAAAACGAAATAGAAAAGTTACAAGACAACATAGTCTTTTCAAGATAAAGAATTTTAGGGAGGAATATTTTAATAAAGTAAGAAATACAAAGATTTAATGTATGTTTCTATTGAAACATTAGAGCATATAGAAAGCAGCTCATTAGCAAGAAAGAACAATTCAGCATTTGTTTTAAAAATACCAGTACTTACTTATGAATATGTAACAATAATGATTTTACCCGTTCCAAATGGCTAGGGATTTGAAATTGATATATCGAAATATAATTATATAATAAAATAATAATATAATAAAACTTTATATGAAACTAATTAAATAAAATATGCTAAACACTTAAAGAAGATTCCAATTTTAATACAAAATTTAAACGAAACAAAATACCAGGGTTGTAACATAAGATCTAATACAGACCAAGAAATAATTGAATTAATAGATGGACTTACGTTAGCAACAAAATTCTTAGAAACAAAATTTAATAATTTTTGTAACTATATTAAATATATAAAATGGTTACAAAAATCTAATATGGCAATGGTGATAAAAAAAAATATAAACAAAATATCGTAATTCCGTTACATAATACATTAAACTTTACAAATATTAATGTAACATTAGAAGATATACATATACATAAATTAAATTGAAAATTAAAAAGAATTACAAGAAATGATATATAAAAATAACGTTAAACAGATTATATCATATATATAGAAGTACTACAATAACAATTATTGTAATTGCAGTTTTACTATCATATTATGTTGTGGCGCAACATTCCGTTGAGAACTAGGGCCTAGTGACTAACAACTCTCAACCATTCCTACAGTTTCAAGCCGAATCCGAACGGCTAGTTTTAGAAAGGACTTTTCCTCAGAAGAATTACTCTTGGAAGACTTGTTAATTTCTCGCAAGAGGCAGTACTCATGAAAAAACTTTAAGATGGCACAGGTAGGGATTGAACCCAAGACCTCTGACATGGCAGTCCAACGCACTAAAAAATCATTCAGTCTCAATTATTCTACGTTCAGCTGAAGATTTCCCCCAACCAGTGGTGAGAAATCGGAAGCTAATGTTAAAAATAATTTATTAAATACAAATCTTACGTTTCATTTAGTTGTTGTGTCTCTTTTGAGAAAAAAATATAGTTTTTCATTAAATAAAGAATCGGAAACGAAATTAATCTCCATGTATGCTCTTATAGAAAATTCATCGCGAACATTTATATTTCATGTGTCCGATTAGTTGTGGGAGCTACTGTAAATATATTTGGAAATAATAACTTTGTATATATAAACTATAGTACTCTTATGGAACATGAATTTTTAGTTCATTGATGGTTGACAGGCGGCGCTCGGAGTACTGAAAATTTGTTGTGCAGATTACAGAAGTTAAAACAAAAACCGAGTTGAGGAAAAGAGGTGGTTGTAATATTTTCTCTCTTGTAAGAAATTAAGGGAGTAAGGGAGGTAAACAAATAATACATTTGCTTATGTTTTTTTTGTGTGTTGTCATGGAGATATTCATATGTATTGAACTATGTAGGTTTTGTTTTTGTTGGATTTGATTTCAAAAACACGAATTTCAAGAATATAAATGCCCCAAAAACAGAAAAAGTGACAATTTCGTTAAACTAATGGCAAATTGAAAAACATAATAAACGTTTCATATCTATTAATTTAATATAAAACGTTTTCGACATCTGTTATAATTTTGATAAAAATCGAATTGACAGTTTTTTTTTTTTTTTTTTTAAACCTAAAAAAGCATCTAAAAGTTGGTAAAAATTGATTTTCGACTCAAATATCTTTTAAAGACTTTAAGATATTGGCTTCAAACTAATTTTATCTTAAAGAAAATATTGTTTTTGACATTCAGTAACATTTTTATAAAAAACAACATTCAATTTTTTTTTGTAAAAATTAAAACGCAAAATTGGTAAAAATTGGCTTTCGACTAAAAATCTCGTTAACCAAAAAAGATTTTGAAATAAAACTATTTCATCATATGCAAAATATTGTTGGTAATTTTTAATTAATCTTTTAGAAAAATTTAACTTATTAAAAAACACGAAAACCTACAGAAACAAAAACAAATGAATTATAAATGGTTTTTGGCTTAAGTATTGAAAGAACAAAGCAAAATATTGACTTCAAATTATTTATCCACAAAATATTGTTATGAATATTTTGTAAAAGGTTTAAGAAAGGCAAATCGACAGACGGGTCGCATTATTATTCTTATTATTATTAACCTCCCATAGGAAGTTATTGTAATGGGTCCGATTTGTCAAATTGAAAATTTTGACATTTCTCGACGTTTCAAGGTCCCTAGAGTCGAAATAAAAGATTTTTAGAAGATGTCCGTGCGTGCGTGTGTACGTACGTTCGTACGTCCGTACGTCCGTATGTCCGTATGTCCGTATGTCCGTATGTCCGTATGTCCGTATGTCCGTATGTCCGTATGTCCGTATGTCCGTACGTTCGCGACGTTTTTTTCGTCGTCCATAGCTCAAAAACCAGAAGAGATATCGACTTCAAATAAATTTTGTTATACAGATAATAAGGCAGAAAGATGCAGAAAGGGATCGCAAGAAAATTGCGTGGGTGGTTTTTTTACCATAGCAGTTTAAAAAAAGGTGAAAATTTTGTTTAACCCTAAATATCTCACGAACCAAAAACGTTAGAGAGTTGAATTAAATTTTATATTATGTATTCTAACGTGATACCAATTAAATATATTTTTGGAAAAAATCCAATTAACGGTTTTTTTATAAATCAAAAAACTGAAAAAAAATATTTGTCACCTCGAAAATTTTACGAACAAATAATGATTTTATCACCAAAACAAATTTGTGCAAAGAAAAATAGCGTTTTAAACATCTGGTAAAATTTTGAGAAAAATCGAATTGACAGTTTTTTTTACAAAAAATGAAAACCTAAACAAAAAAATTAATAAAAGTTAGTGAAAATTGATTTTCGACTCAAATATCTTTTCAAAACTTTGAGATATTGGCTTTAAACTACTTTTATCTTTTAAAAAATATTGTTCTCAACATTCAGTAAAATTTTGAGAAAAATCTAATTAACAGTTTTTTTTACAAAAACTTCAAACTCTTTTTATTTCACAGAAAATATTGTTTTCGATATTCAGTAGTTTTTTTATAAAAATCCAACAGTCCGTTTTTTCATAAAAAAATAAAGTCTACAAAAAATAGTATGCAAATTTGGTAATTATTGATGTTCGGTTCTTGATATCTCTCAAATTAATTTCATTCATCCAATTTGTAAAAATTTAAGAAATGCTACTTAAATTGGTAAAAATTTGTTGTCGACTAAAAATCTATATAATAAAACTAGATTTTCAAACTAAACTATTTCTTTATATTGTTGGTAATTTTAAAATTTTTAAGAATAATTCAACTAACAACTTTTTTAACCCAACACGAAAACCTACAAACTTTTAAGCAAGACAAATCGACAGACGGGATGGGAAGTTATCAGTGTGTGTCGCATCCCAGCCTCTTTGTTTAGTTATAATTATTAACTTCCAATAATAATAAGTTATTTTTATCGGTCCAGAATGTCTTAATGCAAATAAGAATAACGTTTTCGGCACATGGATCAAATTTTGGAAAAATTAAATTGACTTCGACTCGAATATCTTGGCCAAAATGAGGATACTGGCTTCAAACTAATGGTTTCTAACATTAGGTAAAATTTAAAAAAGATCGAATTGACACCTTTTTTCAACAAAACAAAAATTAATTAACAATTGTTAAGTTTTTTTTTGCTTCAAATATTTCGAGGAGAGTTGAAACTATTGTCTTCAAATTTAATTTATTTAATACAAGATACTGTTGATAACATTTCTTAAAATTTTTAGAAAAAGTCAACCTACAGTTTTTTTCTATATACCTATGTACCTATAATACTTTATAACTATGCTTACAATAGAATACCAAATACGAATAACCTATGATAAAAATGTAGCTATACCTATACCTACATACATGTGCATAGGTACAAATTTGTAAACACTATCTAATTAGTGTTTTCAAATTTGTACCTACATACATACCTATTAAACTTACCAGTAACAAAACTTGTACCTACCTCCCTACATATGTACATAACTGACTCAAAATTGAATTTCCCTACCTAACGTATTATTTCTTTCCAAAAAATAAAAAAAAAACAACAAAAATCTATTGCCAATTTTTAAATATGCACAGCACATTCACACAACTATGTACAATATTCAAAATTTGACAACATTGTAGGTAGGTAACGTACCGCTGTGTACGTTGAAAGACTTTGTTGTAGTGAGTGAAGACGCGACCTGAGTTTGTTCGCATTTGATAGCCGATTTACCTGGTGAATTTATAAATTTTAACCCTCGGATTGTGACTGCTGTGTGAGCTCGAGATTGCTAAAGTCGTACAAATCAAAAGGTACGTCTTACAAAGCCATTTAGACCAATTTTTTAAAGCAAAATTTAAATTCAAAAATTGCTTAATATATTTAATTTTGGCGCCTGAACCGGTGTTCCAATTTTTATTGGCTCAGAGAGAGAGCTTTTTTCACATTAATATATATAAATTTTAAATGAAATGAAATAAAAAACAAAACAGAACAGAAACAGAAATTAAAAAAAATTTAAAAATAAATAAATCTGAAACGTCAAAGCAACAGAAGACGTCAAGTTGAAACATCAAAACACAAACACCTCAGTAACGACATAGAACTCGTGGCCATCTAGCGGCAAATAGTAAAACAAAAAATAACACCTAGTAACCAGTGCTGCCTCCCAAAGACAAAGATTACACTTTTATTAAACAAATAAAAATGGCTATCACTTTGGACATTTTAAAAACTCTGCTTGAAGAGCAGAAAAAAGACATCTTTAAGAATATAAATGATGCTTCAGAAAGAGTAATGAAAAACACTGACGAAAAGGTAGGTGTTCTCTCTGAAAAGATTGAAAAGCTCGAACAAATTGTCGAAACACAAGGCTTAATTATAGAAAAACAAGAAGCCTACTGTGCCAAACACGAAAGACAAATCACACAACTAGAATTGACAGTAAGAAAGAACAATATCATAATTTTTAAAGTAAAAGAAAATGAACGGACTACTGAAGAGCTCCTGTTACTGATTATTGACCTAATTAATAAATCTAACGAACAGTTTGACTTAATCAAAAATGACATCGAGAGCTGCTTCCGTCTAGGTAAGAAAAATTAGACCAATTAGAATTACCTTCAAAAGCTACGAAGAGAAACAAAAAGTTCTAATGGGAAAAAAAACTGGGGCAACTTTCACCATCACCGAAGACTTACCAAAATCTGTAGTTGAAGCTAGAAAACCTCTTACCTATACCAAAACTACTCGAGTTCAAAAAAGAAGGACAAAGAGCACATTTCAAACTAGATGAACTCGTGGTTGAAGGCAAAATTTGGAAAGAAAATAGCCCAGAAACCTCAAAGAAGAGATCCCGCTCTAACGAAAACTCACCATAAGGACAACCAAAAAACAAGGAAATAAGTACGAACAAGACGAAAACTACAATAATTGGATAAACAGACATTAACCCCAAGAGACAACAAATAAACTCTATTATGAAATTTCTTACACAACAAAATACAAACGAATTAGTAGAAAGAGAAAATAGCGCACGAAATAAAAAACAATGCAGTTCAAGCTACAACGAACTATAACAAATAGCAATCTAGACTTACCAACCATCAACCTTACAATAAACTGCCAAGACAAGAAGTGAAGACCGAACAAGACTCAGAAATCAATACAAATATATCAACACAAAAATCCTTCCCAACCCGGCTGATCACCGTGGGAAGAGTAGATCAAACCCCCCCCCATATAAAAATAAGCGAACAGAGAACATAACACTCAAAAAACAACAAAATACATTAAAAATCTGTACTTTCAACGTCAGGACACTCTCTTCGGACGAAAAACAGGAGGAATTAAGACTAGCATTGAGAGACATAAATTGGGATATAATAGGACTAGCTGAAGTAAGATTGCTTGGACAAAGAATAATTAATTATGATAATGATATCTTCTGCTACATTGGTGAAACAAAAGGACTATATGGAGTTGGATTTCTAATTAAAAAAGAATTAAAAGACAAAATAATTAATATCAGATTCCATAATGAGAGGATATGTAGCATACAACTTAAAATTCAAAACACAAAAATGACTATAATACAAGCACAGATAAGAAACTATACAGATGTCTCAACCCCATAGAAGAAAATGTCCCATATTTTTTTCACTACTCCTTGGCTATCAACCGACAAAAAGCTTTTTGTCGGTTGATCGTCAAGCACAAAAAGCTGTTTTTGATTTCACATATTGGCTTGCCAGTATGCCTGTTCAAAGCTATGTGTCTAACTATACAAAATTCTAAAGTTGTTTTTTCTCTCAATTCAATGCAGTGTTGGGACTTCTACCACTTAAGTGATATTTCTACCACTTTTTGGTGTTCATGAAAATCTACCACCTAAAAATCAAATTCTACCACTTTTTGCAACTTACCGTTCACCTATCATTAAACCAAAGACCATATAACAACCATAATACTTGTTATATGGTCTTTGATTAAACTCTACCTTTTAATATTTATAGTATATTTATTTTTTTGTCAATAAATCTTAAAATTATTAACGAGTTAAATAAAACATTTCAATCTGAGAACACAAAAATACACTTGATATTCGAAAGAATGACTATATTAAAATTAAATTTTATGAAAAATTTTGTAAAACCAGAAAATATGAATGTAAACACAAATATAAAAAACAGTGAAAACTATTTAACATGTTCTCAAATGTATTTTGGTCTTTACTTTGAAAGGTACTTACTTGAAAATGATATTGTTGAACAAGATGTAATGCAACTACGAAAAATTATGTGCAGCTACTATATTGAATTATGTGTTCAAATTGGAGAAAGGTTTAACCTTTCAAAAGATGAACTAAAATTTTTCAAATATTTAAACCCGAAAAATGTCATTGATGGAACAATGCCATCAGTTTTAGGTCTCACGAAACATTTTTCACCAACTATAAATAACTCAGAACTAGAGTTAATTAATAATGAGTGGAGAAAATTAATTGGAGAAAATAAATTACTCCAAATTTTTAAAACTGATGACATTGTTTCACAATGGCTTTTGATAAAAAACTTAAAAGACGGAATGGACAATTTAATTTTTGAAAACATATCTTCTTATATGTTGGAGCTTTGTTGCTTACCGCATAGCAGCGCTATTTTCAGATTTAAAAAATATAAAAAATGAAAAAAGAAATAAATTAAAAACTGCAACCGTTCACAACATTTTGGCTGCAAGGGAAATTAAGTTAGAAAGTTATTGAATATAAGATTTACTACATAAAAATGGGTTTTAATTTCTACCACTTTTCTACCACCTTTTTGAAATCATTTCTACCACTCTTTTGCTTCTGCGAGGTCCCAACACTGGTATAGGTAGGTGTCTTTGCTACAAATGGTCAAACGGAATCATATGGGTCAGAGCGTGCAGGTTTTCTTATTGCACACTGTGTAAGAGTTAAGTGCCTGATTACAGGAGATGAAATTTTTAATAGAATGGAAAAGGAGCATAGAGCTTAAAAATGAAAGAGGGATGATTCTATGTGGAGTCGAATTGTTATTGCGCAGGCAGTTTGTTTTTTTTCTTTGAAAATTAATGACTGTTGTAACGGCTACTTTTAATGTATATCTAGTCTGGTGCAGAATGCAGATTGTTTCAATTGTTTTTTCGCTTTGGTGATTAATTAATATTAAATAAATAGCTATCAGTTTTTAATCGAAGTGACGTATTTTGTGACAAGACCGTAATGTGACTGACTCAGTTGATTTTAGACAAGCTTGAATTACATGAAATTTTAATAAGTAACTGTCAAAGCCAAAGTTATGATAATAATGGTTCGAATATGAAAGGAAAAGAAGCGGGTGTTTAGAATCGAATTCGAACCCTGGAACCAAGAGCATTTTTCGTTCCATGTTGCCCGCATTCCTTAAATTTAGTGGTTAATGATGCTGCTCGATGCTCATTTTATGCAGTTAAATTTTTCGATACAATTCAATGTTTGTATAACTTTTTTTCAAGTTCCACAACGAGGTGGGATATTTATAAGAAAAAAATTCCAAGTCATACTTTGAAACCCCCTTCTGAGACTAGATGAGAGAGCAGGTTAGATGCATTGAGGCATTTAAAAACAAATTAAGAACAAATTTATGAAGCCCTTATAGAATTAAGAAATCTAGAGGCAAAAAACATTGCAGAATCGTTAGGAAATAAAATGTTTGATTTTACATTTATTTGCTGCCTGCTAATTTGGTTTGACATTTAAGAAAATATAAATTAAACTGGTAAATATTTGCAAAGTCCGTCCATTAGTTTGATTTTAATGCGTTCCGATGAAAAATTTAATGAGTAGGTATGTTCAATTAATCGAGCGTATTGTTAGTTCCCTAGAAATACCAAATATGTTTCCTGTAGCTTCATCATTGCGATCTCAACGGAGAAAAATACTTTATGCTGATGAATGTCCTGAAACAAAGATTTAAAATTGAATTTTTTTTTAAATACTTGAAAGTTTTGTTACGTATAGTATCAATTTTTCATTTTTAAGTAACATAAGCGAATGTTAAAAAAATAAAAATGTACGTGCTTCATGCCTAAATTTGCAGAATGTTTTAACATAAAGTAGTTTTAAAGATTTAGATGGAGAAGAATTATTTCAAGAGTTAACCGTAATATCCCAGCTTGTTACACCACAAAGCTCAAGTTTAGATGTGTTAAATTTAATTTTTAGTTAAAACCTTGAAGATTTTGCTCCGAAATTAGGAATTGCTCTCCAAATCCTTAATACAATCCCGGTCACGGTAGCTTCATGAGAACGTAGTTTTTCTAAACTTAAAATTATTAAAAATTATCTTAGGACAACCATGACTCAAGAGTGTTTGGTAGGCTTATCTATAATGTCAATTGAAAAGGAATTATTAAATTCTTTAGACTTTGATCATCTCATTTCTGAATTTGCAAAATGTAAGGCCAGAAAAGTAAGTTTCCAAGTTTAAACGTTTCCCCCCTGCTCATTTCTTCGCTGCGTTTTAGTTTATAGTTTAGACCTACTGGGGATACCTCAATAAAAAAACGCATTGAAAGTCTACCTCCTGGGTAATGTGGGAAAGGCCTATGCTTGTGTATCAGTTTATGTGTGAAAATATAAAAAAGGGGCGCTTTCTACAAATCTTGCACAGGGCGCAGGTTTGGCTGGGTCTGGCCCTGGATATTGAATATTTTCTCTAATGAGTCAACGTGTTCTTGGAGTGATGTGGAAAAACGATTATATCGTCTAAGTAAACGTAACAAATTTTTCCAACGAGGTCTTTTAGGACTTCGTTCATCATCCTTTGAAACGTTGCAGGAGTATTTTTTAATCCGAATGGCATACGAAGCCATTCGTAATGTCCTGATAAAGTAGAGAAAGCAGTTTGTTCTCTGTCTTTGATATCTACTTCAATTTGGTGGAAGCCTTTTGTCAGGTCTAATGTACTAAAATAGTTGGCTTTTCCTAGTTTGTCAAGGATATCGTCAATAAGAGGGATAGGAAATTTATCCTCCTTAGTTATATTGTTCAGTTTTCTGCAATCTATCACCATTCTCCATTCTTTTTTGCCGTCTTTATCTTCTTTCTTTAGAACTATTCAAATAGGGGTATTGTATGGTGAATTGGTGAGGTACTAGACTGTATTATTCCTTGTTCGAGTAATTCGTCAATTTGTATATTGACTTCTTTTTTATGGGGTTCAGGATATCTATAAATACGCGTAAATATAGGTTCCTCGTTTATTATTGGGATTTGATGTTTTACATGGCTAGTAAAACTTAAATCATTTCCCTTTTTATAAAAGACTCCTTTATGTTTTTTTTAGTATTTTGTAAACTCTCTTCTTTCTTCGGTATTCAAATGTTCGAGACGTTTGTGATCCAAATTTTCGATGTGTTCGATACTTTGAGGTACTGTAGGGAGTTTATTTCTTTTTGGTATTCCTGTTCTTCTTCTCTCGAGAAAAACAAAGGAATTTCTTGTTTGCATTGTTAGGAAGTAGAATATTATTTCCTATAAATCCATCGAAATTTGCATTGAAATTAAACAGCTGGAATATACAATCTTCCTTAACCGGTATTATGAATCGTTCTTTTGGTATCACTAGTTCTTTAGTAATGAAAACTGGGTTGACCACCGTTTTTATTTCTAATGGTTGTTTTAATTGTTTAATTAAATCTTTCTGAGCTTTTATTGGGTTTAGTAAACTATTAGTTGCTCCGGTGTCTATTAGTAGTCTTAAAATATGGTTGTTTTTTTCTAATTTAACAAAGGGTAAGTTTCCTTTGTTGAATTGGATGTTTCCGAGGCTGGCTTCGGAAAATCCGGATTATTTTCTTCACTATGGTTTATTTGGGTTTTCTTAAGTTGACTGGAAGTTGGGTCTACTTCCATGGGTTTGTATTGTCTATTGTAGGGTTTATAGTTTGGATTGTAATTGTTCCCTTTGTAATTGGGATTAGGATTATGGTTAAAAGGTGGTCTTATATATGTATATGGGGTTCTTAGGGTGGAAATTTTGATTTTGGTAATTATTTTGTTTTTGGGGAAAATTATTATTTTGTTTGTTTTGTGGTTTGGGATTTTCATATAATTTTTTAACTGTTTCCTCAGTTCTACTTTCATTAACAAACCCGGCTTGAGTAAGCTCATGAAGGGCTTCTTGTAGGTTTGCTGGTTTTAAAGCGAATAACACGGTTCGCATGTGTACAGGCAATTTCTCTTTAAAACTGCTTAAGGCAGTTGCGTTATTGTAAGTGATTTCGTTAGGTCTTTGTTCTTGAACTGTTTTATGGTTAAGTTCACACAGGTTTTTTTGTATATCGTTATAGAATTGAATTGTGTTTCCTTTGTATGTTGTTTGTCGTAATTTGTCGTATAATTGTAATGAAGATTCGAAACCTCCAAAATTTATAATAGACAGTTCTTTGATAGAACTCCATAATTCTAAGTGAGAGTGTATTTCCATACACCTTTTTGCCTTACCTATTAGTTTCGACTTTAGTATATTGATGCACATAATTTGTGATGCGGTATCATATTTATTAAGTGTCGGAATTATTTCGTCTACTTTAGTTAAAAATGTGTACAGGTCTTGTCTTCGTCCGTCAAAAGGTTGTAATTTCTCAATATAATTGAGGGGGGGGGTCAAGTGTTAACGTTAGTGTCATGTTTACAAGTTTTATTGATTCTAAACTATTATTACCAATTTTGTTATAATGTTCACTAATATTATCAATTTTGTTATAATGTTCACTAATATTACCAATCCTATTACATATAATGTTCTGGATCTGATGGGTCTTCTTCTTCGCCTCTGTATCTAGGATATGGTTTGGTGTTCTTCTTGGTGAACTTTTTCAGGATCGAGCTTTTCATCGCGTAGTTAATTTTCCTTCTATAGGTTTCGTGACATTACTCTTTCCATAAGAATGAATCGCTAAATTAACTGTGTTTGAGCACTGAATGATTTTTAATTCTAATGTTCAATAATTTTGGTCGCACTGAAATTTTATTTGTTCGAGTACTTAGGTTTTAATTACTAGAGTAAAACAACGGTTTGCTTTTGGTCGCACTGGCATTTTATTTGTTCGAGTACTTTTGTTTAAAAATCGCGAATTACTTAGGTTTTAATTACTAGAGTAAAACAACGGTTTGCTTTTGGTCGCACTAAAATTTTATTTGTTCGAGTACTTTTGTTTAAAAATCGCGAATTACTTAGATTTTAATTACTGGAGCAAAACAACGGTTTGTAGGTTTTTATTACTGGACTATCATGTCTTGTATAGTTTACGTTTATATTCTGACTGACAATCCTACCGACTGCGCCAATTAAAAATGGACTTTTAATATAAATCTTTTTAAAAAGAATATCAAGAGCGAAGCTCTTCATTCTTGATCTTTATTGAATCGATGCTACTTAAGGACTGCCTGGAACGTCGCAGACGACCAGTGTTTGAAATATATCGTTCTTTGCACAACTGACTTCGTCAGCATTTCGTTTCTTTGTTCCACATCTTAAAATATTTCTTTGTTCGTTATCTTAGAATATTAAATTCTTTTAATTTTGTCTGTTGTTATAACTTATATATATAGTCATAGTGGACGTTATATTCCAACCCCTTTTTGATTAGCATCTCGTCGAATAATAATACACACTTTTTGTCCATTGATGTCATGTCCTTAGCTCTGTCAGCTCCTTCATCCTTTGGTTCAATCCTGTGGGCAGACGAATTTCTGAATGCCACCGGTAAATCTTGCTTAACGATTTATTTATTTAATTTTTTTCTTTCTATTTCGTTAATTTTTTTCTTATCTCTAACATGAATTCTATTTCTGTTTGTATAGGTCTTGTTCGTGATATTTCAGTGTTCAGAACAGACTTACTTTATGTAGAGGTTCATTTGTATTCAAAATATAAATATAATAATTATTATTTACTAAAAGACAATAAATATTATTAACTTGAAGCGATAAATACAATTTATTAAAAGTCAATATTATTAAACAAAGCAGTAATATTGTTTTTAAAGAAGCAAAAAATTAAATTTCATAAGCAGTAAATTTAAAATTTATTTAAAAGGAATAAATAAAAAGTATTAAACCCAAACAAATTATAAGTATAAGTATTTAAAAAGCAAAACATAAATATATACATATACTGTACATATCTATGCGAATGGCAATAAATATTGTTGAAAAAAAAACAATACCTAAGTAAAATAAATTTAAAAGCAAGGAAGAAGCAATAAATTAAATATAAAATATAAATTGTATTTAATACAAAAATAAAATGACTAGTTAAAAATAATATGCATTATTGTATAAAAATTAATAAACAAAAAGAAAAAAAATAGAAAATAAATCAAATTATGATAGTCAGGAATATTTTTAAAAAAGGAAATCAAATCACTTATAAAAAAGATGATTCTATAAAATCATAAAATGTTTGTTATCAAAATAAGCCAACCTATAAACACATAAAAAAGAATTAGTTATTAAACCTACATATGTATCACTAGTACAAATGATTTTAATTTTAAAAATGTCCTTTCAGAAAAAAAAAAAAATAAAGAAAAATGATATTCAGCAATTTTTGAATCTTATTTAAAATAAATAAATCAATAAATAAATCAAAACAGAAACAACACATAAAAACCCGCACTTTTCATTAAAATTTTAAAAATATACTTTAATCACTACCTACAATTTCACTTCCTGCTTTTGAAATAAAAAGTTATTTTAGCTTCAAACCCGTTTTGATGTCTTATAAAACCAAAATGAAAACAACACTGAAAAACCCGCACCAGTTTTATAAGACCATACAGAAATAGCAATCACAAAAAGAAAAAGACCCCACTTTTGAAAAAAATTAGTCTGAACAATTCACAAATTTGATTGATTTTGCTATTCATTCAAAATCACCAGACAAAACTGCACGCATTGGGAACTGGAAATAGTTTGTACTCGTTCAATCCTTTTCTTGCCTTGTTGATTTTTTTCAAATATTTCTTAATACCTACCAATCAAAACGAACACATTATACATCATTGTATAGAATATGCATTCAAAAATAATTACAAAAATGCCTTTTCATTGACTCCCTCCAACTCTCGCTAAATTGGCATAAATTCTTCTCTATCTTCGTTTCTTCAATTATCTGGAAATTTATTATTCTATATTGGAATTCTCGCTCATCCTTACACCACAAAACATTACACATGTAACAAACTCTTTAAGAAGGCCATCAAAAGATGTGATGTGAGCCTTCCTCTTCATGATAGTATAAGGCTATCCATTTTTCGGTTTCAAAAGTAAACTTTTTTGTATGGTATACTTCTTTTTTATTATAAAGTTTGAGCGTTGACATTATGTGTGAAATACTACACCAGCGAATTGTTGCAAGAATCGATTCTTTTGAGGAAATTTTCGACCATTTTTTGACACATATTGGGCAGTATCTCAGCCATAACTTCACGAATGCTGGTTTTTAAGTGCTCAAGAGTTAAAGGTTTATCTGCATATGTGGCATGTGGCACCTTCTTGTTGACACGCATATTCTTCAAGTCATTATAATATGATAATAACGCTCCAAATTGACAGTAACAGTCGCTCGTTCCTTCGTCGTTTTCACACCTCCGGGCCAAAGAGCGCACCAAACAGTGACCTTTTGTGGATCTAATGACCTCTATTCAATTTCTTGAGGATTCTCAGAACCCCAAATACGACAGTTTTGTTTATTAACATACCCACCGAGTGAGAAACTTAGTTTGACGGATGTCGAATTCCAACCCTATACTTTTGAAACCGCAAAATGGATAACCCGTTACTATTTCGATATACATATATACAATGATACATGTACATGCTTCTATACACCATATTTAAAATATGTCAGCAATGGATCTAATTCAGGATGAAATTTGAGAACGTTGCTTTCAAACTTTCAAATTTCACAAAATTTGAAAATCTTAAATCAAATGATTATAATTTTCTTTAAACAAAATATTTACGGCTAAAATCATACAATTCATAGCTATAACTTTATGTTATATCAGAGCCAGCTTAGCGCCCCCACAAACACTTTACTTTAAAATTCCTTTCCATACTCAACCAATATAAACTCACAATTTCAAACTGTAAACAAAGATGATAGAATCACCTTTCAATAGCATTAAGCTGCAAGTCAGCACCTTTAAATATCATTGTATCACATTGAGTCAATCGATCTTATTATTTTTTAGTCTATAGTCTTAGTCTTTGCGTATATGAGTTGAAAATTTCCCCCGACTCACGGTAAGGGATAAAAGGCTTTCAATAAAAATACTTAAACAAAATACAAACTGTTTTTTTAATATTTCTTTCGCGAAACTAAAGTACTCGAATATAAATGACACATTCTGGTACGAAATACTTTCAAGAAAATTAAAATCAAAGTGTTGTTATTTCATTAATAGATAGATAGATAATTGATTTTTATTGATTTAAACATTAATTTTAAAATTATTACATAAATTATTATATTACAAAAATCATAATAGCATGGCATTTGCCGTCTGCTAGATTTACAACTTTAATAAATTAAATTACTGTAATTAACGAAAAAAAAAAAAAAACAATTAAAAAAAAAAAAAAAAAATTTTAAAAAGGCCAATTTAAAAACAGAGAAAAAAACAAACGACTAGCAAATTTAAAGCGTCAGAAGTCTTCATTCATAATTCTGGATCTATATCGTAACGCAACTTTGCAATAGTTATAGAGCTTGGAGACATCCATCTCATTCAGCATACTAAGAACTTGTTCCTCTGATAAAAAGTCACTTCTAAGAATATTTCTTCTAGTTTCCCTTAAAGTTGGACACGTTCCGACGAAATGTATGACGTTCTCTCTTTCTGCTAAATTACAAATAGTACACTCCAGTGGTAAATCGGGTATGTGCGGTATGAAGTTCAGGTTGAGTAGTTCGCTTCTTAACTTGACCATTGTAGCAATGACGTTTACATTATTTGCATCATGGAAGTAGTTCCTTTCTGAGAGATTATGGTTGAGCCTACTGTAAGTTGTTCTGAACAAGGACCCAACTGCTTCAGCTGCATACTCTGCTCTACACTTCTCATCTACCGCTTGTATAACCTTGTACATAAGAGCTTTACTGTGCGATACATCTTCCACATTTAAATTAAAATTCAAATTGCATTCTTCTGCGATACTCGACCACTCACTGTACCAGTGATTTTGGTCTTCTACAGCTTTTACTACTAGTTTTCTAACAAGTCGGTATTCGTTCATACTAAAAACGTGCAAGAGATAATCCGCTTGCATATTTAGGGTCTTTATAAATAGAGGTTTCCAGCATAATCACGTAATTTGGCGTATTTTTTGGCAGACGAAATATTCTCTTCACATAATGTGTTAAGAGTTTCTCCACCGCACCGTGTAAAACTTTTTGCATCCCCATACTTGTGAGACATACAAAAGGATACTTTCAGCAACTGCTTCAAATGCCTTATACTTACTACTCTCAGCTATGTTTTCGTTCATAAAGCATCTTTTCCATGAAATATTAATTGAAGTTTTTGCCTTTTGTAGTTTCTCGCTAAAATGTTTCTCCAAATTCAGGTTTCTTGAAAAAATTACTCCTAGGTATTTGTATTCGTTATCACATTCTATATCTTCTCATTTCGTCCACCACCTTTCTTAAAGATCATCACCTTAGATTTTTGAGAATCAACTACTAAGATTTTAGGGGAAATTTCATAAAATTAGATAAGAAATCACACGCATACTTAAATAAGTTTATGAGTTCCATTTCCGGTTTAGCTTGTAGGCAAACCAATATGGCTACCGAGGATTTCTATCTTTACTAGAGTGTTTTTGTTCTGTAACGCACATTTATTCATGTGTGAGTTCAGCCTAAGAATGATGGGATCGACAACGGCAACTAGGAAATAAGGCATACAAACTTATACATGCATAATGCACTAGCCGACCCGTGCTCGCGTTGCTTCGCAAATTGTAACCACGAACATTTTTTGAATATTCCTTACCGAAATTAACACTTTAGAAAAAAAACTTAAGTAAAATATTACGTAGTAAAGGCCAAGCCGCACGTGAAAACAAACAAAACCATTTCAATTTTTTAGTTGAAAACAGAACGAAATTTTTGTCTATTTTCGTCTTTTCTTTCTTTTATTCATACCTAGAAACGTTTTTTTGCAACCGAAAAATATAGTTTGCGGTAAAAAAAAAACAAATTTGTGTT
This sequence comes from Eupeodes latifasciatus, assembly GCA_920104205.1. NCBI lineage: Eukaryota > Metazoa > Arthropoda > Insecta > Diptera > Syrphidae > Eupeodes > Eupeodes latifasciatus. The sequence continues at coordinate 241,862,092 of OV049924.1, forward strand.
TTTAATGTTCTCATACATCTATAGGTATGCGTGTGTAAATATCCATAGACACATTTTTTTATTCATCTGCTCATGTTCAGTGCAGTGCAACTGACTTAACCTACCCACATTTGTGTGCTCTTTTTATCGACGTCATTGTAAGTACCTTCTTCGAGTTATTTGTAAAGAAAATTTTAACTTAATTTCAGTTTTATTGTTCGAGGAAGTGATACAAAATTGGTAATTCAAGCTATTATAATAGAACTTTTTTTATTTTTAAATTGGAAGAATTATAATCTATTCACTTCCTCGAACCAGAAAAATAAAAAAGATCTAATTTTTCTTTAGATAAATCGGCATTTCATGTGCACGGCACTGTTTATTTATTTTTATTAAATGTCCATAGTAACTTAAAAAAAAGAGCCCACACTGCTCAGCGATGTGACGATAGAATTAGAGAAACAAAAAAATAATGTGTGTGTAGGTTAGTTGATGAACTATACAATGAAAAATTGAATATGTAGGTAGGTACATAGGTAAGAGAAAAACCGTAACTATTAAATGGAACACATAATAAGAGAGAAAGAGCATGGAAAGAAAAGAAAATTAAAAATGTTGGAATGATAATGAAATGAAACAAAGCAGCGACCTCGCGATTGTGATGGAATCTAATTTCCTGGATAAAATAAATTCAAAAAGTTTATAATTTTATAATTTGTTTTTATTTATTTCTCAGGTTGTATGCTTAACTTAGAAGTGATTTTAGGCTTAAAATTTGCGCAACAGTATTGACTTTATGAAGCAATGCTAATCTTTGTCGATTATTGTATAGGTTTTAAGATATGAGTGGTTGTATAAGTCAACTAATGAAAAAAAATGTAAAATTAATAATATTAAAGTTTGACAAATAATTAATGAAAAAAAATTAAAGCCATAAACACTCTCATAACAATATAGAAAATAATAAAATATATTTCAAATAAATCGGTTGACTACTTTCTGAGATCGTGCGTTACAAACTTTAAAATGGTTTCGCTTTTATATAATAGTATAGTTATACAAATTAAGTTTTAGCTTTGAAGTCAAAGTCTAACTGTTTTGCCAATCGTGAAAGCAAGTCATATGTGTATATATGTAATTTTTATTCACACATACTACCTATATAAAATAGTGCCAAAAAAGAAAAAAACACTTGACATTTAAAATAATAAAATAAATATATTTTTTGAAACCCTCCCCGAAATTATTTTCTGCGTTCGCCCCTGTATACCGTTTATTATTTTAAAACTAAAAAATAAACACGTATTAATATTAAAAGAAATACGCAGATGAACTAAAGAAACTAACTTAAAACTACCTATCTACTTCTGGTAAATTAAATGATCAAAGACGAACCGAGTAAATCATTAAGCAAAAACACTTTATATGAAGATATAAATCCTTCGTACGTATCACCCTTCAAAACCCATTTGTTTACATTGTTGTATTTGTCATGTGGAAGAATTCAACGAGTAAAATTGACGTGTTTTCACGCATACATAGACACATTTACGGAGTTTTTAGGGGAAATTTCATAAATTAGAGGATAAATTACACGCACACTAAGAAATACTTTATGAGGCCAGTTTCCGGTTTAGCTTGTAGGCAAACCAATATGGCTACCGAGGATTTATATCTTTACTAGAGTGTTTTTGTCATTAAGTATTAAAGAATCAATTAAATTTACACGACAAATAAAATATTTGCAGGATTTCTCTGTGATTTGCATGCGTCCGGCAACGGCGGCGTGTGCCCGTTCGGGTAGACCCACTCAGTGATGTCCTCTCCCTGCGCCCGCCGCACTATAGTAATTAAGGAGTGAAAACGATCAGATTCCCCGGAAAGTAATGTTTCCCATGGGAATGCGTTGTTTTCCCGAGGTTAAAAGTAACTCATGTCCTTTCTTTATCTTTGATTTTTAATACTTTTACTTTCCTGTGTTTTGTTTTTAGTTTGTAAATTTTTTCAGGATTGTTTATTTTTGTGAAATTTGGGTTTATCTCTTGATCTTTTCTATATTTATTGATTTTTTCTAAAATTTTGTTTTTCGTGTTTTCTATTCTTTCGAATACTATTTTGTCGTCTATTTTCCCTAGGTGAATGTCTATTGGCCTTTCTTTTGTTGTTAAGTGTATTGTTTTGTTGTATATGTTTAATGACTTGGTTACCACGAATACCAGGTCGAAGATTTTTTCTGTCCTTTCCAACAATCTAATGTGTTCATTAAGAGTACTGTGGAGACGTTCTATGTCAGAATTTCCAGTGTGCCTATATGGGGTGGAAAAGTATATTATTATTTTCTTTTGTTTGAAATAATTTATGATTGAATACGTTTGAAAGGATGAGTCATTATCTAATGTTATTTTACTTAGATGTTTGGTATACATAACTATGTAAATATCTTTTCAAGTGCATTTAGTACATCTTTCTGGTTTTTTGTTTTTAATTTTTCTATTGAAGCAAATTAACTAAATTTGTCTATACAAGTTAAGTATTTGTTGTCATTTGGTAATATCCAAATGTCCATATGGTAATGGATATGGGGGCCTGAAGGGGTTTCCGTCTTTTCATAGGGTAATTTTATTGGGTTGCGTTCAGTTTTTAGATTACATTCTTCGCAATTATTTATAACTTGAGTCATTAATTTTTTATATTAATAATATTTTTTTTTTTAATTTTAGGTAATGTTTATCTTTTCCTATATGATTGAATTCTAAATGGGTTTTGGAAATTATATTTTCAATTTCGGGTCGTTCGAATATATCTTCAAGTAATATTTTTGTTCTAAATAATTTTTGATTATTATGATTGTTTTTCCAGAAGTATTGAAATTCTAAGAACATCTGTTCATTATTGAAATATATTGCGTTTTGTCGGTCTACATCAACTTCAGAGATAATCTTTTCGAAATCTTTATTATCGAATTTTGTTTTTGTTATTTTAATTCTTCTCTTATGAAATATGGGAATGTTATTTCAGTTTTGTCTTTTTCACTAAGTTCTATAATTATTTGTCTCATGAAAGTATTTAGTGGTTTTTCTGCTATGTATATTAAATTACTACTGTCAAAGTCATTTGAATGTCTTGTAGATACAAGTTCAAGTATGTTAATTTCTTCGATTTTGATCGGCTGCTTTATTTTATTTCCCTTGAATGTATTCAATTTTGAAGTCAAATTCTTCTAATTTGATTTTCCAACGTTGTAATTTGGAATTTGGTTCTTTAAGATTCTGTAACCAAACTAGTGGTCTATGATCCGTGAGAAATTTGAACCTTCTACCGTAAAGGTAATGGCGAAATTGTTTAGTTGCCCAAACAATAGCTAATAGTTCTTTCTCTATGGATATTGACAGGGCCGGACATAGCATATGTGCAAGATGTGCAAATGCACAGGGCGCAAGATTCGGGGGCGCATTACCAGGAGCAAGAAAATGTAATCTGATCTTGCAAACAAATATGTACTACTATTTGCCATTCTTTAACCACAAACATTCTTAAAATAATCCCAAAAAAACATCCACCGCTAGAACGTGCAGGTTTTGTATCACGCACCGTACCTGAATGTGAGTTCTCATTTACAAAACAAAACAACAAAAAAAAATATATGGATATGGAGTGTCTTTGATTTGTAGTAAAAGGTAGCACAGCAACCTACCTGCTCTCTTTTTTCGGAGACATTTTTTTGTTGTTTTCTGCACGTTCTTCTAGCCCATACGATTCAATATGAATAAGTATTTTGCTTTGTCATACTCTCTATGTTAATTTTGGGACTCGGTGTGCATGAAATAAATCTTGCACATATGAGGTGGCATGGACATTTTTTGTGTTGAGATTTTTTCTCTTGTATGAACAGGGTGAAATATTTAGAAATTAGGTGGGTAGTATAGGTAGGTGTCTTTGCTACAAATGGTCAAACGGAATCATATGGGTCAGAGCGTGCAGGTTTTCTTATTGCACACTGTGTAAGAGTTAAGTGCCTGATTACAGGAGATGAAATTTTTAATAGAATGGAAAAGGAGCATAGAGCTTAAAAATTAAAGAGGGATGATTCTATGTGGAATCGAATTGTTCTTGCGCAGGCAGTTTGTTTTTTTTCTTTGAAAATTAATGACTGTTGTAACGGCTACTTTTAATGTTTATCTAGTCTGGTGCAGAATGCAGATTGTTTCAATTGTTTTTTCGCTTTGGTGATTAATTAATATTAAATAAATAGCTATCAGTTTTTAATCGAAGTGACGTATTTTGTGACAAGACCGTAATGTGACTGACTCAGTTGATTTTAGACAAGCTTGAATTACATGAAATTTTAATAAGTAACTGTCAAAGCCAAAGTTATGATAATAATGGTTCGAATATGAAAGGAAAAGAAGCGGGTGTTTAGAATCGAATTCGAACCCTGGAACCAAGAGCATTTTTCGTTCCATGTTGCCCGCATTCCTTAAATTTAGTGGTTAATGATGCTGCTCGATGCTCATTTTATGCAGTTAAATTTTTCGATACAATTCAATGTTTGTATAACTTTTTTTCAAGTTCCACAACGAGGTGGGATATTTATAAGAAAAAAATTCCAAGTCATACTTTGAAACCCCCTTCTGAGACTAGATGAGAGAGCAGGTTAGATGCATTGAGGCATTTAAAAACAAATTAAGAAAAAATTTATGAAGCCCTTATAGAATTAAGAAATCTAGAGGCAAAAAACATTGCAGAATCGTTAAGAAATAAAATTTTTGATTTTACATTTATTTGCTGCCTGCTAATTTGGTTTGACATTTAAGAAAATATAAATTAAACTGGTAAATATTTGCAAAGTCCGTCCATTAGTTTGATTTTAATGCGTTCCGATGAAAAATTTAATGAGTAGGTATGTTCAATTAATCGAGCGTATTGTTAGTTCCCTAGAAATACCAAATATGTTTCCTGTAGCTTCATCATTGCGATCTCAACGGAGAAAAACACTTTATGCTGATGAATGTCCTGAAACAAAGATTTAAAGTTGAATTTTTTTTTTAAATACTTGAAAGGTTTGTTACGTATAGTATCAATTTTTCATTTTTAAGTAACATAAGCGAATGTTAAAAAAATAAAAATGTACGTGCTTCATGCCTTAACTTGCAGAATGTTTTAACATAAAGTAGTTTTAAAGATTTAGATGGAGAAGAATTGTTTCAAGAGTTAACCGTAATATCCCAGCTTGTTACACCACAAAGCTCAAGTTTAGATGTGTTAAATTTAATTTTTAGTTCAAACCTTGAAGATTTTGCTCCGAAATTAGGAATTGCTCTCCAAATCCTTAATACAATCCCGGTCACGGTAGCTTCATGAGAACGTAGTTTTTCTAAACTTAAAATTATTAAAAATTATCTTAGGACAACCATGACTCAAGAGTGTTTGGTAGGCTTATCTATAATGTCAATTGAAAAGGAATTATTAAATTCTTTAGACTTTGATCATCTCATTTCTGAATTTGCAAAATGTAAGGCCAGAAAAGTAAGTTTCCAAGTTTAAACGTTTCCCCTCTTCTCATTTCTTCGCTGCGTTTTAGTTTATAGTTTAGACCTACTGGGGATACCTCAATAAAAAAACGCATTGAAAGTCTACCTCCTGGGTAATGTGGGAAAGGCCTATGCTTGTGTATCAGTTTATGTGTGAAAATATAAAAAAGGGGCGCTTTCTACAAATCTTGCACAGGGCGCAGGTTTGGCTGGGTCCGGCCCTGGATATTGAATATTTTCTCTAATGAGTCAACGTGTTCTTGGAGTGATGTGGAAAAACGATTATATCGTCTAAGTAAACGTAACAAATTTTTCCAACGAGGTCTTTTAGGACTTCGTTCATCATCCTTTGAAACGTTGCAGGAGTATTTTTTAATCCGAATGGCATACGAAGCCATTCGTGATGTCCTGATAAAGTAGAGAAAGCAGTTTCTTCTCTGTCTTTGATATCTACTTCAATTTGGTGGAAGCCTTTTGTCAGGTCTAATGTACTAAAATAGTTGGCTTTTCCTAGTTTGTCAAGGATATCGTCAATAAGAGGGATAGGAAATTTATCCTCCTTAGTTATATTGTTCAGTTTTCTGCATTCTATCACCATTCTCCATTCTTTTTTGCCGTCTTTATCTTCTTTCTTTAGAACTATCCAAATAGGGGTATTGTATGGTGAATTGGTGAGGTACTAGGCTGTATTATTCCTTGTTCGAGTATTTCGTCAATTTGTATATTGACTTCTTTTTTATGGGGTTCAGGATATCTATAAATACGCGTAAATATAGGTTCCTCGTTTATTATTGGGATTTGATGTTTTACATGGCTAGTAAAACTTAAATCATTTCCCTTTTTATAAAAGACTCCTTTATGTTTTTTTAGTATTTTGTAAACTCTCTTCTTTCTTCGGTATTCAAATGTTCGAGACGTTTGTGATCCAAATTTTCGATGTGTTCGATACTTTGAGGTACTGTAGGGAGTTTATTTCTTTTTGGTATTCCTGTTCTTCTTCTCTCGAGAAAAACAAAGGAATTTCTTGTTTGCATTGTTAGGAAGTAGAATATTATTTCCTATAAATCCATCGAAATTTTCATTAAAATTAAACAGCTGGAATACACAATCTTCCTTAACCGGTGTTATGAATCGTTCTTTTGGTATCACTAGTTCTTTAGTAATGAAAACTGGGTTGACCACCGTTTTTATTTCTAATGGTTGTTTTATTGTTTAATTAAATCTTTTGGAGCTTTTATTGGGTTTAGTAAACTATTAGTTGCTCCGGTGTCTATTAGTAGTCTTAAAATATGGTTGTTTTTTTCTAATTTAACAAAGGGTAAGTTTCCTTTGTTGAATTGGATGTTTCCGAGGCTGGCTTCGGAAAATCCGGATTATTTTCTTCACTATGGTTTATTTGGGTTTTCTTAAGTTGACTGGAAGTTGGGTCTACTTCCATGGGTTTGTATTGTATATTGTAGGGTTTATAGTTTGGATTGTAATTGTTCCCTTTGTAATTGGGATTAGGATTATGGTTAAAAGGTGGTCTTATATATATGGGGTTTTTAGGGTGGAAATTTTGATTTTGGTAATTATTTTGTTTTTGGGGAAAATTATTATTTTGTTTGTTTTGTGGTTTGGGATTTTCATATAATTTTTTAACTGTTTCCTCAGTTCTACTTTCGTTAACAAACCCGGCTTGAGTAAGCTCATGAAGGGCTTCTTGTAGGTTTGCTGGTTTTAAAGCGAATAACACGGTTCGCATGTGTACAGGCAATTTCTCTTTAAAACTGCTTAAGGCAGTTGCGTTATTGTAAGTGATTTCGTTAGGTCTTTGTTCTTGAATTGTTTTTTGGTTAAGTTCACACAGGTTTTTTTGTATATCGTTATAGAATTGAATTGTGTTTCCTTTGTATGTTGTTTGTCGTAATTTGTCGTATAATTGTAATGAAGATTCGAAACCTCCAAAATTTATAATAAGCAGTTCTTTGATAGAACTCCATAATTCTAAGTGAGAGTGTATTTCCATACACCTTTTTGCCTTACCTATTAGTTTCGACTTTAGTATATTGATGCACATAATTTGTGATGCGGTATCATATTTATTAAGTGTCGGAATTATTTCGTCTACTTTAGTTAAAAATGTGTACAGGTCTTGTCTTCGTCCGTCAAAAGGTTGTAATTTCTCAATATAATTGAGGGGGTCAAGTGTTAACGTTAGTGTCATGTTTACAAGTTTTATTGATTCTAAACTATTATTACCAATTTTGTTATAATGTTCACTAATATTATCAATTTTGTTATAATGTTCACTAATATTACCAATCCTATTACATATAATGTTCTGGATCTGATGGGTTTTCTTCTTCGCCTCTGTATCTAGGATATGGTTTGGTGTGGTCCGGCCCTGGATATTGAATATTTTCTCTAATGAGTCAACGTGTTCTTGGAGTGATGTGGAAAAACGATTATATCGTCTAAGTAAACGTAACAAATTTTTCCAAAGAGGTCTTTTAGGACTTCGTTCATCATCCTTTGAAACGTTGCAGGAGTATTTTTTAATCCGAATGGCATACGAAGCCATTCGTGATGTCCTGATAAAGTAGAGAAAGCAGTTTCTTCTCTGTCTTTGATATCTACTTCAATTTGGTGGAAGCCTTTTGTCAGGTCTAATGTACTAAAATAGTTGGCTTTTCCTAGTTTGTCAAGGATATCGTCAATAAGAGGGATAGGAAATTTATCCTCCTTAGTTATATTGTTCAGTTTTCTGCAATCTATCACCATTCTCCATTCTTTTTTGCCGTCTTTATCTTCTTTCTTTAGAACTATCCAAATAGGGGTATTGTATGGTGAATTGGTGAGGTACTAGGCGTTATTATTCCTTGTTCGAGTATTTCGTCAATTTGTATATTGACTTCTTTTTTATGGGGTTCAGGATATCTATAAATACGCGTAAATATAGGTTCCTCGTTTATTATTGGGATTTGATGTTTTACATGGCTAGTAAAACTTAAATCATTTCCCTTTTTATAAAAGACTCCTTTATGTTTTTTTAGTATTTTGTAAACTCTCTTCTTTCTTCGGTATTCAAATGTTCGAGACGTTTGTGATCCAAATTTTCGATGTGTTCGATACTTTGAGGTACTGTAGGGAGTTTATTTCTTTTTGGTATTCCTGTTCTTCTTCTCTCAAGAAAAACAAAGGAATTTCTTGTTTGCTTTGTTAGGAAGTAGAATATTATTTCCTATAAATCCATCGAAATTTTCATTAAAATTAAACAGCTGGAATACACAATCTTCCTTAACCGGTGTTATGAATCGTTCTTTTGGTATCACTAGTTCTTTAGTAATGAAAACTGGGTTGACCACCGTTTTTATTTCTAATGGTTGTTTTATTGTTTAATTAAATCTTTTGGAGCTTTTATTGGGTTTAGTAAACTATTAGTTGCTCCGGTGTCTATTAGTAGTCTTAAAATATGGTTGTTTTTTTCTAATTTAACAAAGGGTAAGTTTCCTTTGTTGAATTGAATGTTTCCGAGGCTGGCTTCGGAAAATCCGGATTATTTTCTTCACTATGGTTTATTTGGGTTTTCTTAAGTTGACTGGAAGTTGGGTCTACTTCCATGGGTTTGTATTGTCTATTGTAGGGTTTATAGTTTGGATTGTAATTGTTCCCTTTGTAATTGGGATTAGGATTATGGTTAAAAGGTGGTCTTATATATATGGGGTTCTTAGGGTGGAAATTTTGATTTTGGTAATTATTTTGTTTTTGGGGAAAATTATTATTTTGTTTGTTTTGTGGTTTGGGATTTTCATATAATTTTTTAACTGTTTCCTCAGTTCTACTTTCGTTAACAAACCCGGCTTGAGTAAGCTCATGAAGGGCTTCTTGTAGGTTTGCTGGTTTTAAAGCGAATAACACGGTTCGCATGTGTACAGGCAATTTCTCTTTAAAACTGCTTAAGGCAGTTGCGTTATTGTAAGTGATTTCGTTAGGTCTTTGTTCTTGAATTGTTTTTTGGTTAAGTTCACACAGGTTTTTTTGTATATCGTTATAGAATTGAATTGTGTTTCCTTTGTATGTTGTTTGTCGTAATTTGTCGTATAATTGTAATGAAGATTCGAAACCTCCAAAATTTATAATAAGCAGTTCTTTGATAGAACTCCATAATTCTAAGTGAGAGTGTATTTCCATACACCTTTTTGCCTTACCTATTAGTTTCGACTTTAGTATATTGATGCACATAATTTGTGATGCGGTATCATATTTATTAAGTGTCGGAATTATTTCGTCTACTTTAGTTAAAAATGTGTACAGGTCTTGTCTTCGTCCGTCAAAAGGTTGTAATTTCTCAATATAATTGAGGGGGTCAAGTGTTAACGTTAGTGTCATGTTTACAAGTTTTATTGATTCTAAACTATTATTACCAATTTTGTTATAATGTTCACTAATATTATCAATTTTGTTATAATGTTCACTAATATTACCAATCCTATTACATATAATGTTCTGGATCTGATGGGTCTTCTTCTTCGCCTCTGTATCTAGGATATGGTTTGGTGTTCTTCTTGGTGAACTTTTTCATGATCGAGCTTTTCATCGCGTAGTTAATTTTCCTTCTATAGGTTTCGTGACATTACTCTTTCCATAAGAATGAATCGCTAAATTAACTGTGTTTGAGCACTGAATGATTTTTAATTCTAATGTTCAATAATTTTGGTCGCACTGAAATTTTATTTGTTCGAGTACTTAGGTTTTAATTACTAGAGTAAAACAACGGTTTGCTTTTGGTCGCACTGACATTTTATTTGTTCTAGTACTTTTGTTTAAAAATCGCGAATTACTTAGGTTTTAATTCCTAGAGTAAAACAACGGTTTGCTTTTGGTCGCACTAAAATTTTATTTGTTCGAGTACTTTTGTTTAAAAATCGCGAATTACTTAGATTTTAATTACTGGAGCAAAACAACGGTTTGTAGGTTTTTATTACTGGACTATCATGTCTTGTATAGTTTACGTTTATATTCTGACTGACAATCCTACCGACTGCGCCAATTAAAAATGGACTTTTAATATAAATCTTTTTAAAAAGAATATCAAGAGCGAAGGTCTTCATTCTTGATCTTTATTGAATCGATGCTACTTAAGGACTGCCTGGAACGTCGCAGACGAGCAGTGTTTGAAATATATCATTCTTTGCACAACTGACTTCGTCAGCATTTCGTTTCTTTGTTCCACATCTTAAAATATTTCTTTGTTCGTTATCTTAGAATATTAAATTCTTTTAATTTTGTCTGTTGTTATAACTTATATATATAGTCATAGTGGACGTTATATTCCAACCCCTTTTTGATTAGCATCTCGTCGAATAATAATACACACTTTTTGTCCATTGATATTATGTCCTTAGCTCTGTCAGCTCCTTCATCCTTTGGTTCAATCCTGTGGGCAGACGAATTTCTGAATGCCACCGGTAAATCTTGCTTAACGATTTATTTATTTAATTTTTTTCTTTCTATTTCGTTAATTTTTTTCTTATCTCTAACATGAATTCTATTTCTGTTTGTATAGGTCTTGTTCGTGATATTTCAGTGTTCAGAACAGACTTACTTTATGTAGAGGTTCATTTGTATTCAAAATATAAATATAATAATTATTATTTACTAAAAGACAATAAATATTATTAACTTGAAGCGATAAATACAATTTATTAAAAGTCAATATTATTAAACAAAGCAGTAATATTGTTTTTAAAGAAGCAAAAAATTAAATTTCATAAGCAGTAAATTTAAAATTTATTTAAAAGGAATAAATAAAAAGTATTAAGCCCAAACAAATTATAAGTATAAATATTTAAAAAGCAAAACATAAATATATACATATACTGTACATATCTATGCGAATGGCAATAAATATTGTTGAAAAAAAAACAATACCTACATAAGTAAAATAAATTTAAAAGCAAGGAAGAAGCAATAAATTAAATATAAAATATAAATTTTATTTAATACAAAAATAAAATGACTAGTTAAAAATAATATGCATTATTGTATAAAAATTAATAAACAAAAAGAAAAAAAAATAGAAAATAAATCAAATTATGATAGTCAGGAATATTTTTAAAAAAGGAAATCAAATCACTTATAAAAAAGATGATTCTATAAAATCATAAAATGTTTGTTATCAAAATAAGCCAACCTATAAACACATAAAAAAGAATTAGTTATTAAACCTACATATGTATCACTAGTACAAATGATTTTAATTTTAAAAATGTCCTTTCAGAAACACACTATTTTTAAAATAAAGAAAAATGATATTCAGCAATTTTTGAATCTTATTTAAAATAAATAAATCAATAAATAAATCAAAACAAAAACAACACATAAGAACCCGCACTTTTAATTAAAATTTTAAAAATATACTTTAATCACTACCTACAATTTCACTTCCTGCTTTTGAAATAAAAAGTTATTTTAGCTTCAAACCCGTTTTGATGTCTTATAAAACCAAAATGAAAACAACACTGAAAAACCCGCACCAGTTTTATAAGACCATACAGAAATAGCAATCACAAAAAGAAAAAGACCCCACTTTTGAAAAAAATTAGTCTGAACAATTCACAAATTTGATTGATTTTGCTATTCATTCAAAATCACCAGACAAAACTGCACGCATTGGGAACTGGAAATAGTTTGTACTCGTTCAATCCTTTTCTTGCCTTGTTGATTTTTTTCAAATATTTCTTAATACCTACCAATCAAAACGAACACATTATACATCATTGTATAGAATATGCATTCAAAAATAATTACAAAAATGCCTTTTCATTGACTCCCTCCAACTCTCGCTAAATTGGCATAAATTCTTCTCTATCTTCGTTTCTTCAATTATCTGGAAATTTATTATTCTATATTGGAATTCTCGCTCATCCTTACACCACAAAACATTACACATGTAACAAACTCTTTAAGAAGGCCATCAAAAGATGTGATGTGAGCCTTCCTCTTTATGATAGTATAAGGCTATCCATTTTTCGGTTTCAAAAGTAAACTTTTTTGTATGGTATACTTCTTTTTTATTATAAAGTTTGAGCGTTGACATTATGTGTGAAATACTACACCAGCGAATTGTTGCAAGAATCGATTCTTTTGAGGAAATTTTCGACCATTTTTTGACACATATTGGGCAGTATCTCAGCCATAACTTCACGAATGCTGGTTTTTAAGTGCTCAAGAGTTAAAGGTTTATCTGCATATGTGGCATGTGGCACCTTCTTGTTGACACGCATATTCTTCAAGTCATTATAATATGATAATAACGCTCCAAATTGACAGTAACAGTCGCTCGTTCCTTCGTCGTTTTCACACCTCCGGGCCAAAGAGCGCACCAAACAGTGACCTTTTGTGGATCTAATGACCTCTATTCAATTTCTTGAGGATTCTCAGAACCCCAAATACGACAGTTTTGTTTATTAACATACCCACCGAGTGAGAAACTTAGTTTGGCGGATGTCGAATTCCAACCCTATACTTTTGAAACCGCAAAATGGATAACCCGCTACTATTTCGATATACATATATACAATGATACATGTACATGCTTCTATACACCATATTTAAAATATGTCAGCAATGGATCTAATTCAGGATGAAATTCGAGAACGTTGCTTTCAAATTTTCAAATTTCACAAAATTTGAAAATCTTAAATCAAATGATTATAATTTTCTTTAAACAAAATATTTACGGCTAAAATCATACAATTCATAGCTATAACTTTATGTTATATCAGAGCCAGCTTAGCGCCCCCACAAACACTTGACTTTAAAATTCCTTTCCATACTCAACCAATATAAACTCACAATTTCAAACTGTAAACAAAGATGATAGAATCACCTTTCAATAGCATTAAGCTGCAAGTCAGCACCTTTAAATATCATTGTATCACATTGAGTCAATCGATCTTATTATTTTTTAGTCTATAGTCTTAGTCTTTGCGTATATGAGTTGAAAATTTCCCCCGACTCACGGTAAGGGATAAAAGGCTTTCAATAAAAATACTTAAACAAAATACAAACTGTTTTTTTAATATTTCTTTCGCGAAACTAAAGTACTCGAATATAAATGACACATTCTGGTACGAAATACTTTCAAGAAAATTAAAATCAAAGTGTTGTTATTTCATTAATAGATAGATAGATAATTGATTTTTATTGATTTAAAGATTAATTTTAAAATTATTACATAAATTATTATATTACAAAAATCATAATAGCATGGCATTTGCCGTCTGCTAGATTTACAACTTTAATAAATTAAATTACTGTAATTAACGAAAAAAAAAACAATTAAAAAAAAAAAAAAAAACATTTTAAAAAGGCCAATTTAAAAACAGAGAAAAAAAACAAACGACTAGCAAATTTAAAGCGTCAGAAGTCTTCATTCATAATTCTGGATCTATATCGTAACGCAACTTTGCAATAGTTATAGAGCTTGGAGACATCCATCTCATTCAGCATACTAAGAACTTGTTCCTCTGATAAAAAGTCACTTCTAAGAATATTTCTTCTAGTTTCCCTTAAAGTTGGACACGTTCCGACGAAATGTATGACGTTCTCTCTTTCTGCTAAATTACAAATAGTACACTCCAGTGGTAAATCGGGTATGTGCGGTATGAAGTTCAGGTTGAGTAGTTCGCTTCTTAACTTGACCATTGTAGCAATGACGTTTACATTATTTGCATCATGGAAGTAGTTCCTTTCTGAGAGATTATGGTTGAGCCTACTGTAAGTTGTTCTGAACAAGGACCCAACTGCTTCAGCTGCATACTCTGCTCTACACTTCTCATCTACCGCTTGTATAACCTTGTACATAAGAGCTTTACTGTGCGATACATCTTCCACATTTAAATTAAAATTCAAATTGCATTCTTCTGCGATACTCGACCACTCACTGTACCAGTGATTTTGGTCTTCTACAGCTTTTACTACTAGTTTTCTAACAAGTCGGTATTCGTTCATACTAAAAACGTGCAAGAGATAATCCGCTTGCATATTTAGGGTCTTTATAAATAGAGGTTTATAGCATAATCACGTAATTTGGCGTATTTTTTGGCAGACGAAATATTCTCTTCACATAATGTGTTAAAAGTTTCTCCACCGCACCGTGTAAAACTTTTTGCATCCCCATACTTGTGAGACATACAAAAGGATACTTTCAGCAACTGCTTCAAATGCCTTATACTTACTACTCTCAGCTATGTTTTCGTTCATAAAGCATCTTTTCCATGAAATATTAATTGAAGTTTTTGCCTTTTGTAGTTTCTCGCTAAAATGTTTCTCCAAATTCAGGTTTCTTGAAAAAATTACTCCTAGGTATTTGTATTCGTTATCACATTCTATATCTTCTCATTTCGTCCACCACCTTTCTTAAAGATCATCACCTTAGATTTTTGAGAATCAACTACTAAGATTTTAGGGGAAATTTCATAAAATTAGATAAGAAATCACACGCATACTTAAATAAGTTTATGAGTTCCATTTCCGGTTTAGCTTGTAGGCAAACCAATATGGCTACCGAGGATTTATATCTTTACTAGAGTGTTTTTGTTCTGTAACGCACATTTATTCATGTGTGAGTTCAGCCTAAGAATGATGGGATCGACAACGGCAACTAGGAAATAAGGCATACAAACTTATACATGCATAATGCACTAGCCGACCCGTGCTCGCGTTGCTTCGCAAATTGTAACCACGAACATTTTTTGAATATTCCTTACCGAAATTAACACTTTAGAAAAAAAACTTAAGTAAAATATTACGTAGTAAAGGCCAAGCCGCACGTGAAAACAAACAAAACCATTTAAATTTTTTAGTTGAAAACAGAACGAAATTTTTGTCTATTTTCTTCTTTTCTTTCTTTTATTCATACCTAGAAACGTTTTTTTGCAACCGAAAAATATAGTTTGCGGTAAAAAAAAACAAATTTGTGTTTTAATGTTCTCATACATCTATAGGTATGCGTGTGTAAATATCCATAGACACATTTTTTTATTCATCTGCTCATGTTCAGTGCAGTGCAACTGACTTAACCTACCCACATTTGTGTGCTCTTTTTATCGACGTCATTGTAAGTACCTTCTTCGAGTTATTTGTAAAGAAAATTTTAACTTAATTTCAGTTTTATTGTTCGAGGAAGTGATACAAAATTGGTAATTCAAGCTATTATAATAGAACTTTTTTTATTTTTAAATTGGAAGAATTATAATCTATTCACTTCCTCGAACCAGAAAAATAAAAAAGATCTAATTTTTCTTTAGATAAATCGGCATTTCATGTGCACGGCACTGTTTATTTATTTTTATTAAATGTCCATAGTAACTTAAAAAAAAGAGCCCACACTGCTCAGCGATGTGACGATAGAATTAGAGAAACAAAAAAATAATGTGTGTGTAGGTTAGTTGATGAACTATACAATGAAAAATTGAATGTGTAGGTAGGTACATAGGTAAGAGAAGAAACGTAACTATTAAATGGAACTCATAATAAGAGAGAAAGAGCATGGGAAGAAAAGAAAATTAAAAATGTTGGAATGATAATGAAATGAAACAAAGCAGCGACCTCGCGATTGTGATGGAATCTAATTTCCTGGATAAAATAAATTCAAAAAGTTTATAATTTTATAATTTGTTTTTATTTATTTCTCAGGTTGCTTAACTTAGAAGTGATTTTAGGCTTAAAATTTGCGCAACAGTATTGATAGTCCGGTCAAATTAGACCAACAAATCAGTAAACCCACGACAAATTCAGGGGAAGCTGAAAATTCTTAAAATTGTTTAAATTATAATTATAAACATTGTCTTAAAAGTCCCAACCGATCCCATGTAAGGAAAAAATTTTAGCGGGGTAATAAGGTCCAAAAAATGAGTTTTTCGCGATTTTCTTGAAAACGGTAAGTTTTATCGCAAAATTACCCCAGACATAATTTGTAGATCAGGGAATTTCCTATAAAAAAGGTATCAATAATTTTTTCCCTAAAAGCCACCGCTTCTGAGATATAACGATGCAAAAAATTGCAAGCGTCATAAACGCACACGTTTCCACGCCACCTCTGAGGTAGTGTACTTAGCGCGTTTTTTTTAACGTGGTTTCCCCAATAGGCCTATTCCACGGGTCTGTTGTGATTAGATTTAGAAATTAATAGTTTATTCGTCGGATTCGGAATCGTCAATCACTTCTTCTTCTTCCTCTTCTTCTTCTTCTTCTTCTTCTTCTTCATCCTGACTATAGGTGAATTGTGTTAAAAGTGAAGCATCACATGTTTCTTCGTCAGTATTAAATGAATCCTCTGTTGTTGGTGATTCTACATTAGAACAAGACTGGCCTTGACAATTCGTACAAGCCAGAGAACAAAACAGCCCAACTTTTTTGCAACCACATTTAGCATTGCATCCTTTTTTACAGTTACAAAAGATAGTGTTGAGCAATTTTTCCGGCGCAGGTTGAAGCAAAGTCTGAATTGGTTCTAATATATTATCGACCAACTTCCAACCCCAATCTGTTGGGTTTAGTTGATAACCAAGCCACACTTGAACTTGGTAGTATACCCGAAGAAGATGTTGATGAGCAGAGACTGAGGTTGGAGGAAGACAAGCTAATTGTACTTGTTTCTTATTTCGAGTATTTTTGACAAAAGATGCATATCGAAACTTGTCTAAGCAGGTAGTTTTTTTAGGAGCTCCGTACATAAGAAGAAGAAAGTGAATTCCGTTGGTAATAACTTCTTCTGGAGTTGAATTACATTTTTTAAAAACTTCAGCAGTTGCAAGTAAGTCTTGCTTTTCAAACATTTTGAATACAGTTGTTTTACCCCTCCTGTAAAATGCAGATGTCGTATCACAGCCAGTTATGGCGTGTAAAAATAGTATGTGATTTCGACACTTTGCAAAAGTCGACAAACTTTTTGATGAATAAAACTCTGATTGATTTTGAGATTTTCCTGGTTTTAAGAAGAAAATAGTTTTTTCAGCTGGACTTCGAGCAGTGAGTAACACGAGTAAATCTACATCTTCACCCACAACAATCGTTATATTTGTCATGTTAACTTGTTCTATTGCTGTTTCGATAATCAGTACATCGGCGTCGTTATGAGCTTGTTTAACCAGTATATTCTCAGCAGTAAACTTTTCTTTTAACATTGAAATAAATCGAGACTTGTTGTGAGTATTTGCCAAAAATTTCTGTTGACTAGTAGGAACTGTCATAAATTCATCAAATAAAATGTCGGAAGATGAAGATGTTGCCAAAGTTCGACGACGCTGTTCTGCTGCTTTAATATTTGTCGTGCAATCATTATAGCCATCAAATACGACAGTAGCTCTGGGACCAAAATGTCGACGTACATACTGAACGTACTTATCAAAAATAACACTGAATGTTTCTTCAGTATCCCAAACAACACGGTGCAGTAAATATCCACCATCAATAATGTACGTCGCATTATCGTTGTTAATATCAATGTTTACTTTTTCGAAACAACCGTAAATGGCAGACTTCTGTGTTTTACGCATCCCGATATCATCAAACAACGATAAAGGGTACGGAGCTAATTCATATTCGAAATATTTTTCAATTTCATCCTGAAATGCTGCAGTAATATTCATGCGCTGGAACAATAATACAGGGTCAACAGGTATTTTTTCTTCATGAACTTTAATCGTGCTACTCATAGCTAAGAGAGGAACAACTTTATCGGCACGTTTTAATTTAATATCATGAAATGTCAGTCCTATTATTTTTGCCATGGAAGCAAGTCCAACTTCACGAGCTTTATAACAGTTGATTTTATCATCACCAACGACACCACTAGCGATCGATACAATTTGGTTAACCTCTGGAAAAGGATTATGTATTGAGAACCATTCCAAAAGTTTTCGTAAGTCTTTAGCATCTTTTTTTACTCGTGAATCACTTGCATCAACATGCTGCTCGGTCGTATCCATCCTAACATTAGCCAGATCTTCTAATTTTTCACAAACTGTATTCATTGCATGCATACTATAAACCCATTTACTTATGACACTCTGTTTTGTGCTTCTTCCTCGAGCAATACCTCCATCTGTCTTCATAGCTTTCATCATAGACTGCTCAATTACTATGTCCGTTGAAGTGCCACAGCTTAATTTGTCTGAACGTCTCACAGTGAAGAATCCTTCTGAAAATTTTTTATAGACTTCAGGATCTATGAAATTCTCTAATTGTAGCATATCCTGCAAGTATAGGTGTGCAGACTTAGCATACGGAAAATGTCCAGACGCGTGAAAGTAAGGAAGCATTTCTTTGACGCAGTTTAAATGAGCTTTCCAATCCCCCATACGTTCAGCTCTTAAAAACTCTTTAAGAATTGAAACCGTATAAAAATATTGAATCCAAAGTTTCGCTGTTGGTCCTCGTTCCTCATAATCCTTAAGTTTTTTATTCAGTTTATTAAGTAAAGCTCCAGATATTTCATCATTTTCAATATCATTGTATGAAAAAATTTTATCTACTATATTTTCGATATTAATTATTAAATCAGCATCCATGATGTCATCGATTTCAACTTCTTTTAATATTATAATTGCTAAAGCAAGTTGAAGTAGTGTATGAGCCCGAACAGCTCGTGCGTAAGCATGACCATTCAACATTTTTTCTAATGATTTCACTGCATAGATCTCTGATAGTACTTCTTTCATGCCGCTTCCTTGCATAATATGACCAATTGCTCCGAGAAAAGACATCAGTAGATGAAATCCTCCGAGTCTGATGATGATTTTGGATACTTCAGAGCCCTCTGGTGCGGCCGAAACGATTTCTCGAGCTTTTGCATACAGTGGTTGGTCAAAAGTCACGATACATACAGTGTGGCCATACCGTTTCGCATTCTCTAATGCACAAAGTAGTGTTGTATAAATAGTATTAAAATTACTCGCTGGCTGGTGAATAAATGGTAGAAATGAAATTTGTGATTTAGAATAGTTCATATAATTATTTGTTAAAAGTTCAACAAAACCATTCCAACCAGGTAAAGACGCATTTTTCCACTTCCCATAAAACCATACTACATCAGCTTTTTTCAGGAGACATACTGGTTCAGATCCATAAGCAAAATCTTGTACGATTATTTTACTGTAACACACTACACCATCATTTTGATAAATCAGTATTGGCACATGAGCTTTTGCCTTAAAATCATTCGCTGAAAGAGGTTTTTTGATTCGTGGCATCAATTCTTCGAGTAAAACAGATTGTTTCGGAGTAACAATTTGAATAAGACCCATTATGTGAAGCGTGTTATTACCATCTAGTGTATTTACATTTATATCGGCATTGTCAGCAACGTATTGTATAAGTGTGCCACTTTCTGGTGATAAAACATGAGGAGGACGATGAAAAACTGCTGCGGCTTCGTACATTATTGTATCATTATAAGATGCACACAAACCAAAAGACGAAAAAATTTGAATAAGACGTTTGGATCCGAACCGTCGATGAAAGAAAACTGCGAGACCTAATTGTAATTTAGACTTGAAAGACCTTGGTCGAACTGCAGTCATAATACTGTGGCAAAGATTTGTACATATTAACTTTAAATGATCTAAATTTGATCGTTTATTTTTCAAAATAACTCGTTCTATGAAATATGTCAAAGTCTCTGGGATGTCATTATTTAAATCTTCAAACATGCGACCTGGTGGAGGGTAGTTCGAATTATCAAACACTGCAGATTGAATATCTTCACGAATGATAGCTGCAGCTGCTTCTAAAATTCTAAATCGTTCTTCTTTTTGATCCATTTTCTTTTTTTCATACCAGCTTTGATTCAAAATATCATGATGATTGTCTATTAAGCATATAAATGTTAATGATCCTGATTTTTCAGTGATAATGAACTTTTCACCATACTTTACTTTTAATCGCATCTTAATCGTCTTGTAATCTAAAGTTGTAATTTTACAAACATTTCTTAGCTCATTTAAAGTGAACTGGCAGTCATTACTATTTTCCATGTAAGTAAATATCTCTTCCATTGCCAAATTTGTAGTTTCGTCTTTAGGACGACCGACTTTACCACCAGTGGAAGGTTGCATGAATGACTTATAACAATCATCATGATACTTCGCTTCAGCAGCAACTAGATCATGTACAAAGTTGACTCGCGTAAACACAGTTTCTGCTGTAGCATCGGAACGAGTCCGAGCTGCTGCCAGAATTGAATCTTTCAACTTAAGTGTGCTTGCATGGAGAATTTTACGGCGATATCCCGGAGATTTTCTCCTCTCGCTCTCTTTTTTTGCTGTCTCACCGCAAAATAAGCATAATTCTTTAAAACAAAAATCTGATGCACTTACACGTGATCTAGTACGAGGAGGGATTGCTGCCCATGTACTGGCTTCTTGTTCATCACGTTGCCTTTTTTTAGCTGACCCAATAGAATGCTTCCGAGTATAATTTTTACGACAACTTACGTGTATTGTCACAGATTTCTGTTTTTTAAGATATTCGGAAAATTCATCAGCTCGTTCGATACTTGCATCGATTAATGTCTTTAGACCACGTTCAACAGTAACAGTTTCACTTTCAGTCAAAAGTTTAGCACAAATAAAACAATATTCGGACATTTTTATTATAAAACATAAAAAAACTCGAAATAGGTTAGAATGAACACGTGTTTTCACTTCAGAGTGACGCTCAAGACTAACATTATTTTATGTATTGAGTATTTAGACAAAACAGGTATACGACCGTAGCCACGCACACAACTGAACAGAGAGACAGATGTTGCCTCAAGGTTACACTATTGTATGTATTAAGGGATCGAGTTTCATTATACCTGATATTCTCAGAATAATACTCATGAGTATTTTATATTTTAAATGTAACTTAAAATCACCGACAGAAACATATTCTTACTTACATTACAGCTACAGAAAGTATATGGGTGAGGTACTTAGGCATATTATGACGCTCGCAATTTTTTGCATCGTTATATCTCAGAAGCGGTTGCTTTTAGGGAAAAAATTATTGATACCTTTTTTATAGGAAATTCCCTGATCTACAAATTATGTCTGGGGTAATTTTGCGATAAAACTTACCGTTTTCAAGAAAATCGCGAAAAACTCATTTTTTGGACCTTATTACCCCGCTAAAATTTTTTCCTTACATGGGATCGGTTGGGACTTTTAAGACAATGTTTATAATTATAATTTAAACAATTTTAAGAATTTTCAGCTTCCCCTGAATTTGTCGTGGGTCAAATGTCTAAATTGACCGGACTATGACTTTATGAAGCAATGCTAATCTTTGTCGATTATTGTATAGGTTTTAAGATATGAGTGGTTGTATAAGTCAACTAATGAAAAAAAATGTAAAATTAATAATATTAAAGTTTGACAAATAATTAATGAAAAAAAATTAAAGCCATAAACACTCTCATAACAATATAGAAAATAATAAAATATATTTCAAATAAATCGGTTGACTACTTTCTGAGATCGTGCGTTACAAACTTTAAAATGGTTTCGCTTTTATATAATAGTATAGTTATACAAATTAAGTTTTAGCTTTGAAGTCAAAGTCTAACTGTTTTGCCAATCGTGAAAGCAAGTCATATGTGTATATATGTAATTTTTATTCACACATACTACCTATATAAAATAGTGCCAAAAAAGAAAAAAACACTTGACATTTAAAATAATAAAATAAATATATTTTTTGAAACCCTCCCCGAAATTATTTTCTGCGTTCGCCCCTGTATACCGTTTATTATTTTAAAACTAAAAAATAAACACGTATTAATATTAAAAGAAATACGCAGATGAACTAAAGAAACTAACTTAAAACTACCTATCTACTTCTGGTAAATTAAATGATCAAAGACGAACCGAGTAAATCATTAAGCAAAAACACTTTATATGAAGATATAAATCCTTCGTACGTATCACCCTTCAAAACCCATTTGTTTACATTGTTGTATTTGTCATGTGGAAGAATTCAACGAGTAAAATTGACGTGTTTTCACGCATACATAGACACATTTACGGAGTTTTTAGGGGAAATTTCATAAATTAGAGGATAAATTACACGCACACTAAGAAATACTTTATGAGGCCAGTTTCCGGTTTAGCTTGTAGGCAAACCAATATGGCTACCGAGGATTTATATCTTTACTAGAGTGTTTTTGTCATTAAGTATTAAAGAATCAATTAAATTTACACGACAAATAAAATATTTGCAGGATTTCTCTGTGATTTGCATGCGTCCGGCAACGGCGGCGTGTGCCCGTTCGGGTAGACCCACTCAGTGATGTCCTCTCCCTGCGCCCGCCGCACTATAGTAATTAAGGAGTGAAAACGATCAGATTCCCCGGAAAGTATTGTTTCCCATGGGAATGCGTTGTTTTCCCGAGGTTAAAAGTAGCTCATGTCCTTTATTTATCTTTGATTTTTAATACTTTTACTTTCCTGTGTTTTGTTTTTAGTTTGTAAATTTTTTCAGGATTGTTTATTTTTGTGAAATTTGGGTTTATCTCTTGATCTTTTCTATATTTATTGATTTTTTCTAAAATTTTGTTTTTCGTGTTTTCTATTCTTTCGAATACTATTTTGTCGTCTATTTTCCCTAGGTGAATGTCTATTGGCCTTTCTTTTGTTGTTAAGTGTATTGTTTTGTTGTATATGTTTAATGACTTGGTTACCACGTATACCAGGTCGAAGATTTTTTCTGTCCTTTCCAACAATCTAATGTGTTCATTAAGAGTACTTTGGAGACGTTCTATGTCAGAATTTCCAGTGTGCCTATATGGGGTGGAAAAGTGTATTATTATTTTCTTTTGTTTGAAATAATTTATGATTGAATACGTTTGAAAGGATGAGTCATTATCTAATGTTATTTTACTTAGATGTTTGGTATACATAACTATGTAAATATCTTTTCAAGTGCATTTAGTACATCTTTCTGGTTTTTTGTTTTTAATTTTTCTATTGAAGCAAATTAACTAAATTTGTCTATACAAGTTAAGTATTTGTTGTCATTTGGTAATATCCAAATGTCTATATGGTAAAGGTGCGTGTCCATTTGAGAGTACTTCTGCTAGTTAAATATCGAGAGCAACTCTCAGGAGACTGTCCATTTGCGAGCCAAATCTTAGAAGTTTTGCTATCGCGAGCTCTCTGCTAGAATATTGCGAGTTTTCTTGCTGAGAGTACTCTCATAATCGTGTCCACTTGATAGATTTCTTCTGCTAGCATATTATCAGTTGGACATGTATTTTATCCACACTGATAACTTCCCATCCCGTCTGTCGATTTGCCTTGCTTAAAAGGTCTGTAGGTTTTCGTGTTTTGTTAAAAAGTTTGTTAGTTGAATTATTCTAAAAGATTTAAAAATTACCAACAACATTTTGCATTTGATGAAATAATTTGATTTCAAAATCTGTTTTTGTAAACGAGATTTTTAGTCGAAAAAATTTGTTTACCAAATTTAGTAGCATTTGTTAAAAAAATTTATTTCTTAAATAAATAAATACAAATTGGATGAATGAATCTAATTTAAAGTCAATATCTTCTATTGTTCACGAGACATCGAGAACCGAACATCAATTTTTACCAAATTTGCGTACTATTTTTTGTAGATTTTTTTTTTGAAAATATGGATTTTTATTAAAAAAAAAAACTACAGAATATCGAAAACAATATTTTCTGTGAAATAAAAAAAAGTTTGAAGACAATGTTTTTAATTTTTGAAAAGCTATTTGAGTCGAAAGTAAATTTTTACCAAGTTTTAGTATTGTTTTTTTTAGGTTTTAATTTTTTGTAAACAAAACTGTCATTTAGATTTTTCTCAAAATTTAACTGAATGTTGAAAACAATATTTCTTATAAGTTAAAATTATTTGCAAGCCATAATCTCAAATTTTTAAAAAGATTATTGTGTCGGAAATGAATTTTTACCAACTTTTGTCAAATTTTCTTTTAAGTTTCTATTTTTTGTTAAAAAACTGTCAATTCGATTTTTCTCAAAATTTTAACAAATGTTGAAAACAATATTTCTTATAAAATAAAATAAGTTGGAAGCCATAACCTCAAATTTTTGCAGTTATTTGAGTCAAAACTCAATTTGTAACAACTTTGAGTAATGTTTTTTTTTAAGTTTTTATTTTTTATAAAACAAACTGCCAATTCGATTTTTCTCAAAATTTGTTAAAAAAATATGTTAAAAACGTTATTCTTCGTAGCACCAAATTGTTTTGGAGATAAAATCATTTTTTATTCGTACAATTTTCGAGGTGACAAATTTGTTTCAGTTTTTTTTTAAATTTTTTTAAGTTAATTGGATTTTTTTCATAAAATATACTTGTTTGGTATAACGTTACAATATATAATATAATATTTAATTCAATTCTCTAGCGTTTTTGGTTCGTGAGATATTTGGGGTTAACCAACATTTTCACCTTTTATTTAAACTGCTATGGTAAAAAAAACCACCCACTCAATTTTCTTGAGATCCCTTTCTGCATCTTTCTGCATTATTATTTGTATATTTATTTGAAGTCGATATCTTTACTAGTTCTTGAGCTATGGACGACGAAAAAAACGTCGCGAACGTACGGACGTACAGACGTAAGGACGTAAGGACGTACGAACGTACATACGTACACACGCACGCACAGGCATCTTTCTAAAAATCTTTTATTTCGACTCTAGGGATCTTGAAACGTCGAGAAATGACAAAATTTTCAATTTGACTAATCGGACCCATTACAATAACTTCATATGGGAAGGTAAAAATGTATTTTCAAATCAAATTTATATGAAAAAAAGACAAAGTTTCCACTGCTTTGCCATGTTTACTCTCGACAGCTACTCGCAAAATACGAACTGTGTTGGTATTCCGAGAGCTTATTTCGGATAGTGGTAAACACATGTGTCCACTTGCGAGTGACTTTCAAAAAGATCGAATGTCGAGAGTAATTAGTCAACTCTCCGCGAGCTACTCTCCAGACTATGTCCACTTGCGAGATCGCTCTCGAGATCAGCTTGAGAGCGACTCGCAGCACGTTTACTCTCAAATGGACACGCACCTTAATGGATAAGGGGGTTTCCGTCTTTTCATAGGGTAATTTTATTGGTTTGCGTTCAGTTTTTAGATTACATTCTTCGCAATTATTTATAACTTGAGTCATTAATTTTTTTATATTAGGATAATATTTTTTTTTTGTAATTTTAGGTAATGTTTATCTTTTCCTATATGATTGAATTCTAAATGGGTTTTGGAAATTATATTTTCAATTTCGGGTCGTTCGAATATATCTTCAAGTAATATTTTTGTTCTAAATAATTTTTGATTATTATGATTGTTTTTCCAGAAGTATTGAAATTCTAAGAACATCTGTTCATTATTGAAATATAATGCGTTTTCTTTTCGAAATCTTTATTATCGAATTTTGTTTTTTGTTATTTTAATTCTTCTCTTATGAAATATGGGAATGTTATTTCAGTTTTGTCTTTTTCACTAAGTTCTATAATTATTTGTCTCATGAAAGTATTTAGTGGTTTTTCTGCTATGTATATTAAATTACTACTGTCAAAGTCATTTGAATGTCTTGTAGATACAAGTTCAAGTATGTTAATTTCTTCGATTTTAATCGGCTGCTTTATTTTATTTCCCTTGAATGTATTCAATTTTGAAGTCAAATTCTTCTAATTTGATTTTCCAACGTTTTAGTTTAGTTTAGTTTATTTGTAATTGTTACTAACACATTAAGATAAATCTTATAAGGTAGTGAAAGTTTATGAATAAATAATATATGATAACATTTTAAATAATAAGTTACATTTGTATATAATATAAAAGTGAATTTAAATAGCCAAAAGAAGGGAAAAGTATAATAAAAATAAATAATAATATGTACATCTATTAACGAAAAAAAAAAAAAACTTTAGGCAAAAACTTTATTGTATCCTTACTATTGGTAATTATTTAAAAAAGTAAAAGAAAAAGAAAAAAAGAGGGAAAAAAAGAAAGAAATAGAGAATTAGAAGTGAGATGTCTATAAAAGATAAGTTAGTTGTTTTGATTAGAAATGAAATCATGTAAACTTTTTTGAAATTTTTGTATGTCACTAAGTTCTCGCAAGTAAGGTGGGAGTGAGTTCCAAAGGTGGCATGCTGATGAAAAATTGTCTCTCAGATGTAAGACACGTAAAACGAGGATGAATTAAATAGGTTGATCTGTTTGATACTGAAAACCGAAGTTGTTCATAAAGATATGTTGGTTTTCGCGTAGTTATAATTTTGAAAAGTAGTATCAGTGTTCGGAATTTGATTAAGTTATCGAAAGACATTTTTAAAAAGCTTCGTCTCAGATGGGAAATATGGTCATATCTTTTTAATCCATAAATATATCGTATGACACTATTAAAGGCTACTTTTAATTTGTTTTTGCTATAGAAATCGCAATTGTGATAGATTTCACATCCGTAGGTTAAGATTGGTAAAACCAAAGACTTAGCAAGTAGAGTTCGTGTTTTAATCGGCGTAAAGCCTTGAGCAGTCCATAATGTTCTTAAAGTGCCATATGCTTTTCCTACTAATGAATTTATATGGTCATTCCATGTAAGAGTCCTATTGAAAACCACACCAAGGTTCCTAGAAGTGTTTACGAATTCTAATATAGTACCATTTAGCATGATTGACGGAAAATATGACAAATCAAGTTCTTGTTTGGATATCACAAGGCATTTGCATTTGTTTGGGTTATGAGCCAAACCGTTATCAGGCGCCCAATTTGAGATCCGCTCGAGATCCTGATTGATATCAAAAGCACAGTTTTCGATAAGGCCTAGTGAACAACTTCTATAGATTTGTATGTCGTCTGCATAAAAGTGCTTTGAAGCGTCGGGAATAAGAGAAGCGATTTCGTTTATATACAGCGAGAATAGCAGGGGTGATAAAATAGAAACTTGGGGAACACCTTTAAGTAAAGGTAGGTACTCAGACAGACTATTATTCAAATAAACAGCTTGTTTTCTGTTGCTAAGATAAGAAAAAAGTAATTTTATTACATCTGAAGATACGTTAAACTCCCAACGCAGCTTATTCATCAGCACGGTGTGGTTCACCATGTAAAAAGCTTTGGAGAAGTCTGGAAGAACTAAATACGTTACGCTATCCTTATCCAATTCGGTCCTTATGTCTTCAATGACTTTAAGAAGTGCAGTTGTGCAGCTGTGCTGAGCGCGAAGCCTGACTGAATTGATACCAAATAATTGTTGCAGGTTATATAGCCGTTCAGTTGTTTTTGCATAATGCGTTCACAAACTTTAGACAAAAATGGAAGAATGGAAATTGGTCTAAATTCCTCACAAAGTGAGTTTTTGGGAATAGGAATTATTTTACCCATCTTCCATTTCTGAGGAAAAATTCCTGTTGTAAGAACTGTGTTGATGATATGGGTAATATAGGGTAAAAGCATTGGCAAAATTGATTTCAAAAATACAGGATTTACTTCATCAACTCCTTCAGCAGTGGATTTTATTGACAGAAAACTTTCCACAACATCTAAATTGCTCACTCCTGAAAAGCTAAATGCAGGGTCTATCAAAGGTAATGTTGAATCAGTGGATAGTTGAGTTGAAATTACATAGTTTGGAGTAGATAAAAATTTACCATTAAGTTCGTTTTTATCAATATTATTTAGAGTGTTTTGTCGTTCTTTACCAATTCCAAGCTTTCGAAGATTTTCCCAGAGTTTTCGACCATCACCATTAACGTTTAGTCGGCTAGAGAAAAATTGTTCTTTAGCATTTCTAATTTCTAGGACAACTTTATTACGTAGGGTCTTATAAGCTCTTTGAAGTTCTTCCACCCGGAAAACTATCCAGCTTCTATAAGTTCGATCTCGTTGGTCCATTAATTGTTTAATTCTTTCACTAAGCCAGGGCTTCGATTCACATTTATACTTTTTTTTCAAAGGCACGTGGCAGTTAAACAGCATTCTTAAGTTTTCATTTAGAAATTCCACTTGGTCATCTGGCGAAGGCAGAAGATAAATATTATCCCAAAAAATTGAACGAATATGTTGTTGAAGTGCTGACATGTTAAAGTTTTTATAGTCCCTATATTTTATGATATTATTGTCGGAAGTTGTTTTAGTACAGAAGTCATGTCAGAAAAATCAGGTCGTGTTTGGAAAAAACTGGAGCGGAGAGTTGATTATAAAAAACAACCGGATCTTTCTCAGTTACAAAAAAGAGGTCCAATAAAGTACTTGAAGTCTTAGTAAAGTGTGTTGGTACAGACAAATTAACAGAATGCATATCAAAAGATTTCATATTTTTACTTAAGCTATCATCGACTAATAAGTTGCTATTAAAGTCCCCGCATATAATAATATTTGTGGACTTATTGTTATTTGGTCCATAAGATTGTATATAGGTTCTAAATCTACATTTCTATTCAGCCTATAAATAGCGCCTAGTAGAAGGTTATTGACTTCCCCTATTATATCTATAAAAAGGTATTCGCATGGAGAATCGGATGGCGAGAAAACTTTATTTTTACAAATTAGACCCTCTTTGACATAAATCGCCACTCCACCCCCTCGGTCAATCCTATCTGAGCGAAAAAGATTATAACCCTTGAGAGAATATGAAGCGTCACTTATATCTTTCGAGAACCATGTTTCCGAAACACAAACCGCGTCAATTCCAGAATTTTCAAACAAATATCTAAACTCGTCGATCTTCAGCATCAAACTTTGAGCATTAATATGACTTACTTTAAACCCTTCAACGCGATGGGTAAAAATATTTACCATTGTTCGAAGTATACCGTCACTGCTGCTACCAGTGGAACCCACCATCAACTCACTCAACTCTGTAATGATCAATTTTACAGCGATACCTTAGCAACATACTCATAGTATTGAGCGTATCAAAACAACTCCTTTTACATAAATATCTACAGACAATAAATTTTAAGTAATGGAAAAAAGATAAGAAAATGGAAGAGACAAAGAAAAATAAGATAGATAAAAGAAAAGATAGAACAGTATATAATCGAAAATAATAATACAAAATTAAAATAAAATAAATTTTACTACTCTGGGTCATGTTGGTGTGCTGTTGTTGTTTTCTCTGCTTTCGTCTTCGGGTATCGTAGCGGCAGCGATGGAATTCAGCATAGCATCGTTTTGTATGAGAATTGATTCTCCGTCTGCGCTCTCCTTAATGAAAACTGAACCAGATCTTGTGTATGCATTGAAAAGAGCACCACTTCTTTTGAGACGCATGGCTTGATGTAGCAGAGAGCGATTTTTTGGCGTTAAGCTCCCGTGCAAGGAGATGCTGTGTTTGGCATTCCCTTCCGTCTTAAAACCGATGTCTCCCATTTGTATTAATCTCTTGTTAGTTTTATGAAAGAGAGCAACAGATTTTAATACTGAATTTCTCTCATTAGGTGAGCTGAATTTAAGTATTATCGGTGCGGGGAGTTCATGTCTATTGTTTCTGTATCTACCTTTCGATCGGAAAGCAG
Organism: Eupeodes latifasciatus; assembly: GCA_920104205.1. Lineage (NCBI taxonomy): Eukaryota > Metazoa > Arthropoda > Insecta > Diptera > Syrphidae > Eupeodes > Eupeodes latifasciatus. The sequence goes on from OV049924.1 coordinate 241,892,152, forward strand.
CATTCAGTGTGGGAGGCGCACAGTTGATGGTGTTACAAATTTTGTTGACAATAGAAATTATGTTTTCATTTTCTAATTTGGGTATACCAAATAGGACAGCATCAGCTGCAACTTCCTTCCTTTCGGATGTATCACATCTTTTCTGTAGATCAGCTACTTCTCTCAAAAGGTGGTCAGTGTCGATATGATGGGATTCCATCTTCGCCACCTTCTCCTGGAGTGACTTCATCGATTGTTCGGCTTCTTTGACGTGAGAAAAAAGGTTTTTTTCTATTTGTTCGAAACGTAAGATGAATTCAGCTCGAAGATCATTTATCTGTTTTGTGATTTTGGAAACAATATCTTCACTCAGATTTTTCATTAGGATGTCAACGTCGATTGAGGATGGTGTAATTATTGTTGTGTTTTTTTTATTTAATTTGCTCTCCGAGTTCAGAGAGGCTGGTACGATTGGAGTGGTGTGCTTGGGAGTATGTATTTGCCAATTTCTCTGAGTTTTTAGAGCTAGATGGAATTGGAGTGTCTGGATTCTCAGAGATTTTGGTTCCCTTTCCAAGTCGTGTTTTACCTGCCATTCTCACATGCACAGAAATACAAACTAACAACACTTTTGATTTTTTAGGAAAAAATGTTAAACTTGTGAGAGGAACAAAAATATTTTTTTATTTTATTGTTTTTAAGCTTAAGCTTATTATTTAAAAACTTGGGATTATTTTTGGTTTGTTGCTCGCACGTCACTGTCGATATTTTCCTACACTTAGAGTTTTATTGGGTATTTAAAACAATATGATAATGAATATTTTGCCGCACGAAACTCTCGGTGCGTCTATTCTCTAGAGCACATAATACAATATGTTAGTTGCCCAAACAATAGCTAATAGTTCTTTCTCTATGGATATTGACAGGGCTGGACATAGCATATGTGCAAGATGTGCAAATGCACAGGGCGCAAGATTCGGGGGCGCATTACCAGGAGCAAGAAAATGTAATCTGATCTTGCAAACAAATATGTACTACTATTTGCCATTTTTTAACCACAAACATTCTTAAAATAATCCCAAAAAAACATCCACCACATCATTGTTGCATTAAATGAAAATTTAACTCAAGATATCGCAGAACTAAAAATCCTACCTACCTCATTTTCAAATATTTCACCCTGTTCGTAGAAGAGAAAAAAAGAAAAAATCTCAACACAAAAAAGTTCCATGCCACCTCATATGTGCAAGATTTATTTCATGCACACCGACTCCCAAAATTAACATAGAGAGCACAGATAAGAAACTATACAGATGTCTCATCCCCATAGAAGAAAATGTCCCATATTTTTTTCACTACTCCTTGGCTATCAACTGACAAAAAGCTTTTTGTCAGTTGATCTTCAAGCACAAAAAGCTGTTTTTGATTGCACATATTGGCTTGCCAGTATGCCTGTTCAAAGCTATGTGTATAACTATAAAAAATTCTAAAGTTGTTTTTTCTCTCAAGTCCATAGAGACAAAGAAAAAAAGAAACTGTTTTGGTTTCGATGATGTTTTGATGCCGATGATGTTACCATATTTCAGTTGCTATTGTTCAAGCGATGTAGGTATTTTATGCTATTTATGCTATTTATTATTGAATATGAAAATAAAAACCATAGTTATTAATTTTTCCATGTTATATTTTACTATATCAAATAAAACAATATACATATATGTTGAAAATACATTTAAGAAAGGAAGAGAAGATGAGTTAGGTGCAAGACATTTTAAAAATAATTTGTATGGATTCCTATGGTAACACTGATGCAAATGTACGTGCGCCGCTGGTGAGCGTATGAGGCTTAGTTTTGGTTGCCTTCCTTATTTTGATTTTTTTTTGATACATATATTGACAAAAGGGTAAGTTTCAATTTCGGTCTTTTTGTTGTTTGTTGATTGTTTCTTTGTTGTCCTATGCAAAACGTAAGTTGCGTATTTTGTGAACTTAAACAGGTGTAGGTAGGTACTCATGTAAATAATTTCGATACAAAAAAGAGGCTCGGATGTGACCCACACTGATAACTTACTATTGATGCCCACTTAAATTTTTCAAAATTTATTTTTTTTATTTGGAAAAATTGTATTAGTAAGTAAGTATGCAAAAATATACATTTAAGCTGTTTTCTGTGGAAATAGATGTATCGAAAAGTTAAATTAATATATTTTGAAAGAAGTTTGGTTTCTCTCAAAGAAACATTGTCTTAAATTGTTACAAAACATTAACAACAATATTTCTATGGGATGAAACAACTTTAAAGTCAATATCTTTCTTTATTCAATCTAATTTATAAATTCAATTAGGTTAATCATTTTTTTATTTTTTTTTTTGCTTAAGGTTTTTAGTTTTCTGTAAAATAAAAAATTGTTGTTAATAACAACAATTTGTACAATTTCTTTCTTTCTTTTTTCTTTCTCCTTTACCCGATATTTCAGTTTAAGAATAAATTTCACGTTTTTTTAGTACTTTTTTTTAGGTTTAAATTAAAGGAAAAAACTATCGGTTGATTAACTTTTTATTTTAAACTATATTTTAAACATTTTTTGTATTAAATTAAATAAGTTTGAAGTCAATATCTTTCTTTGTTTTCAAGATGCTTTAGTAGAAACTATTTTTACCAGTTTTTAGTAGTTTTCTAAAAAAAATAGTTAATTGGGATTTTAAAATAGGTCTGTTAAGTTTGTTTAGAAGTTTGTTTATGTTTAATACATCACTGCTCTTAGCCTATTTAAGCAAAGGTGGTTTTATAAAAAGTTTAAGAGACAATTTTTGGCCTTGACAATTAAAAATAAAATATCGTAAGTATTTATAATTATTTATTTTATTATTGATCTTTTATAAAATTGCCTTTGCTTAAATAGTTTCCAGGGGTCACGAACGTGGACGTGGCAGAATATCGACCCCCACCCACCTACCACCCGCTGAATTGTACATTTATATATATATATGTAAATTGGTTATGTATTTGTTTTTTTTTTTTTATTGTTTTTGTTTGAGCTACGCGTTCATAACATTCATTCATTTTTTTATTTTAGTTCTAGGATTTTTATACCTTTTATCTTTTGTGTCAATTACCCATTTACAATTTTTCCAAAATAAGACTTTTATTAAAAAATGTATGATGTCAATTTTATGTGCATAGCATTCATCGGAATCATCGAACCAGCTAGGATATTGTCTGTTTGTTGCGTTTATACATTCTCTTACAATGTTTTCTTTTAATCTCGATATAAAAGGTGTTTTTTTGAAGAAAGTTGTAAATATTTTTACGTGAAGACTACAGACTTGGAAAAAATTTTTAGAAGGCCATATAAGAACCGTATTTTCTTTTGAGGTTTCGTATTCTCTCAATTTAATTAATATTTCCGTTAAATCAAATTGAAGCTTATCTTTTGACATTTGTTGAATACAGTTTTCACAGATACTATTCATTTTTTTCATCGATTTAAAAAGGCAATAGCCTGCATAGTATCTGGTAGCAAGATCGTCGATTTCCGGCACCTTTATCAATATCGTGTCTTCAGGCGGTAAAGCATTTAATTTATTATCAATATTCATGTCGTTTTCTATATTCTCAAATGATTCACTCTCCGGTAGCTCATACGAAATCGATATTTGTTCCTCAGCATTGGTTTGTAAAATAGCATTCCAATCAACTTTAAGATATTCTGTATCGTCTTCTTCACAGTTTGAACATTTAGATTTGAATACAAATTTCATAGCTATAACTTTTGCTAGAAGGGAGCCAAATTCAGCAGCATTCGGATTACTTTTATTAACATTTCTTGCTCTTATCTTTCCAAATAAATTTTCTAAGGGATATTGGTTAAATTTGTTAATATTTAAATAATATAAATCATTATGGTCTATATATAATGCTTTTTGTATTTGCAAAATGCTCCCAATACTTAAGGCAAAACCTTTGAAACAAAACGCTTTGTTTCTTGAATTAATAGGCTGAATGTTGAGAATATATGTTTTCATTTCTCTTATGAATATTAGATTTTGATCATTTTTTTTAATAGCTGGTTTTCCATTTAAAAAGTCGAAAAGCCGGTTTATTTTGTTTATAAAATTAGCTGTTGGTTTTGCAAAATGCGATATATTTATGGGAAATTTATTTAGACCTAATAAAGCTTCAATTCCACAAGCTACAGATCTACTTAGTACTTGTGCCGCCAACTTTACATTCATTTTTTGAAATTCTGTTGGGTCAATATGTGCCGATGTTAATTTTGGACAAATTTTTGTTGCATTTAATCTTTCAGAATTGTACATATATTCAATTATTTTCCAACTTACAATTCCATCATCCGTGGCCAAATTATATTTCAATAAATTATTCCTAATGCTTTTCAAAAGCTTGTGGAATTGAAGCTTTATTAGGTCTAAATAAATTTCCCATAAATATATCGCATTTTGCAAAACCAACAGCTAATTTTATAAACAAAATAAACCGGCTTTTCGACTTTTTAAATGGAAAACCAGCTATTAAAAAAAATGATCAAAATCTAATATTCATAAGAGAAATGAAAACATATATTCTCAACATTCAGCCTATTAATTCAAGAAACAAAGCGTTTTGTTTCAAAGGTTTTGCCTTAAGTATTGAGAGCATTTTGCAAATACAAAAAGCATTATATATAGACCATAATGATTTATATTATTTAAATATTAACAAATTTAACCAATATCCCTTAGAAAATTTATTTGGAAAGATAAGAGCAAGAAATGTTAATAAAAGTAATCCGAATGCTGCTGAATTTAGCTCCCTTCTAGCAAAAGTTATAGCTATGAAATTTGTATTCAAATCTAAATGTTCAAACTGTGAAGAAGACGATACAGAATATCTTAAAGTTGATTGGAATGCTATTTTACAAACCAATGCTGAGGAACAAATATCGATTTCGTATGAGCTACCTGAGAGTGAATCATTTGAGAATATAGAAAACGACATGAATATTGATAATAAATTAAATGCTTTACCGCCTGAAGACACGATATTGATAAAGGTGCCGGAAATCGACGATCTTGCTACCAGATACTATGCAGGCTATTGCCTTTTTAAATCGATGAAAAAAATGAATAGTATCTGTGAAAACTGTATTCAACAAATGTCAAAAGATAAGCTTCAATTTGATTTAACGGAAATATTAATTAAATTGAGAGAATACGAAACCTCAAAAGAAAATACGGTTCTTATATGGCCTTCTAAAAATTTTTTCCAAGTCTGTAGTCTTCACGTAAAAATATTTACAACTTTCTTCAAAAAAACACCTTTTATATCGAGATTAAAAGAAAACATTGTAAGAGAATGTATAAACGCAACAAACAGACAATATCCTAGCTGGTTCGATGATTCCGATGAATGCTATGCACATAAAATTGACATCTTACATTTTTTAATAAAAGTCTTATTTTGGAAAAATTGTAAATGGGTAATTGACACAAAAGATAAAAGGTATAAAAATCCTAGAACTAAAATAAAAAAATGAATGAATGTTATGAACGCGTAGCTCAAACAAAAACAATAAAAAAAAAAACAAATACATAACCAATTTACATATATATATATAAATGTACAATTCAGCGGGTGGTAGGTGGGTGGGGGTCGATATTCTGCCACGTCCACGTTCGTGACCCCTGGAAACTATTTAAGCAAAGGCAATTTTATAAAAGATCAATAATAAAATAAATAATTATAAATACTTACGATATTTTATTTTTAATTGTCAAGGCCAAAAATTGTCTCTTAAACTTTTTATAAAACCACCTTTGCTTAAATAGGCTAAGAGCAGTGATGTATTAAACATAAACAAACTTCTAAACAAACTTAACAGACCTATTTTAAAATCCCAATTAACTATTTTTTTTAGAAAACTACTAAAAACTGGTAAAAATAGTTTCTACTAAAGCATCTTGAAAACAAAGAAAGATATTGACTTCAAACTTATTTAATTTAATACAAAAAATGTTTAAAATATAGTTTAAAATAAAAAGTTAATCAACCGATAGTTTTTTCCTTTAATTTAAACCTAAAAAAAAGTACTAAAAAAACGTGAAATTTATTCTTAAACTGAAATATCGGGTAAAGGAGAAAGAAAAAAGAAAGAAAGAAATTGTACAAATTGTTGTTATTAACAACAATTTTTTATTTTACAGAAAACTAAAAACCTTAAGCAAAAAAAAAATAAAAAAATGATTAACCTAATTGAATTTATAAATTAGATTGAATAAAGAAAGATATTGACTTTAAAGTTGTTTCATCCCATAGAAATATTGTTGTTAATGTTTTGTAACAATTTAAGACAATGTTTATTTGAGAGAAACCAAACTTCTTTCAAAATATATTAATTTAACTTTTCGATACATCTATTTCCACAGAAAACAGCTTAAATGTATATTTTTGCATACTTACTTACTAATACAATTTTTCCAAATAAAAAAAATAAATTTTGAAAAATTTAAGTGGGCATCAATAGTAAGTTATCAGTGTGGGTCACATCCGAGCCTCTTTTTTGTATCGAAATTATTTACATGAGTACCTACCTACACCTGTTTAAGTTCACAAAATACGCAACTTACGTTTTGCATAGGACAACAAAGAAACAATCAACAAACAACAAAAAGACCGAAATTGAAACTTACCCTTTTGTCATATACATATATCTATGGATACATGACATACACACATGCGTTCAATATATGTATCAAAAAAAATCAAAATAAGGAAGGCAACCAAAACTAAGCCTCATACGCTCACCACCGGCGCACGTACATTTGCATCAGTGTTACCATAGGAATCCATACAAATTATTTTTAAAATGTCTTGCACCTAACTCATCTTCTCTTCCTTTCTTAAATGTATTTTCAACATATATGTATATTGTTTTATTTGATATAGTAAAATATAACATGGAAAAATTAATAACTATGGTTTTTATTTTCATATTCAATAATAAATAGCATAAATAGCATAAAATACCTACATCGCTTGAACAATAGCAACTGAAATATGGTAACATCATCGGCATCAAAACATCATCGAAACCAAAACAGTTTCTTTTTTTCTTTGTCTCTATGGACGTTGACTTGAGAGAAAAAACAACTTTAGAATTTTTTATAGTTATACACATAGCTTTGAACAGGCATACTGGCAAGCCAATATGTGCAATCAAAAACAGCTTTTTGTGCTTGAAGATCAACTGACAAAAAGCTTTTTGTCAGTTAATAGCCAAGGAGTAGTGAAAAAAATATGGGACATTTTCTTCTATGGGGATGAGACATCTGTATAGTTTCTTATCTGGGATAGAGAGTATGACAAAGCAAAATACTTATTCATATTGAATCGTATGGGCTAGAACGTGCAGGTTTTGTATCACGCACCGTACCTGAATGTGAGTTCTCATTTACAAAACAAAACAACAAAAAAAATATATGGATATGGAGTGTCTTTGATTTGTAGTAGAAGGTAGCACAGCAACCTACCTGCTCTCTTTTTTCGGAGACATTTTTTTGTTGTTTTCTGCACGTTCTTCTAGCCCATACGATTCAATATGAATAAGTATTTAGCTTTGTCATACTCTCTATGTTAATTTTGGGACTCGGTGTGCATGAAATAAATCTTGCACATATGAGGTGGCATGGACATTTTTTGTGTTGAGATTTTTTCTCTTGTATGAACAGGGTGAAATATTTAGAAATTAGGTGGGTATCAGTGTTGGGACTTCTACCACTTAAGTGATATTTCTACCACTTTTGGTGTTCATGAAAATCTAACACCTAAAAATCAAATTCTACCACTTTTTGCAACTTACCGTTCACCTATCATTAAACTCAACCTTTTAATATTTATAGTATATTTATTTTTTTTGTCAATAAATCTTAAAATTATAAACGAGTTAAATAAAACATTTCAATCTGAGAACACAAAAATACACTTGATATTCGAAAGAATGACTACATTAAAATTAAATTTTATGAAAAATTTTGTAAAACCAGAAAATATGAATGTAAACACAAATATAAAAAACAGTGAAAACTATTTAACATATTCTCAAATGTATTTTGGTCTTTACTTTGAAAGGTACTTACTTGAAAATGATATTGTTGAACAAGATGTAATGCAACTACGAAAAATTATGTGCAGCTACTATATTGAATTATGTGTTCAAATTGGAGAAAGGTTTAACCTTTCAAAAGATGAACTAAAATTTTTCAAATATTTAAACCCGAAAAACGTCATTGATGGAACAATGCCATCAGTTTTAGGTCTCACGAAACATTTTTCACCAACTATAAATAACTCAGAACTAGAGTTAATTAATAATGAGTGGAGAAAATTAATTGGAGAAAATAAATTACTCCAAATTTTTAAAACTGATGACATTGTTTCACAATGGCTTTTGATAAAAAACTTAAAAGACGGAATGGACAATTTAATTTTTGAAAACATATCTTCTTATATGTTGGAGCTTTGTTGCTTACCGCATAGCAGCGCTATTTTCAGATTTAAAAAATATAAAAAATGAAAAAAGAAATAAATTAAAAACTGCAACCGTTCACAACATTTTGGCTGCAAGGGAAATTAAGTTAGAAAGTTATTGAATATAAGATTTACTACATAAAAATGGGTTTTAATTTCTACCACTTTTCTACCACTCTTTTGCTTCTGCGAGGTCCCAACACTGATTCAATGTCCATAAAGACAAAGAAGAACAGAAACTGTTTTGGTTTCGATGATGTTTTGGTCCCGATGTTACCATATTTCAGTTGCTATTGTTCAAGCGATTCAGGTATTTTATGCTATTTATGCTATTTATTATTGAATATGAAAATAAAAACCATAGTTATTAATTTTTCCATGTTATATTTTACTATATCAAATAAAACAATATACATATGTTGAAAATACATTTAAGAAAGGAAGAGAAGATGAGTTAGGTGCAAGACATTTTAAAAATAATTTGTATGGATTCCTATGGTAACACTGATGCAAATGTACGTGCGCCGCTGGTGCGCGTATGAGGCTTAGTTTTGGTTGCCTTCCTTATTTTGATTTTTTTTGATACATATATTGAACGCATGTGTGTATGTCATGTATCCATAGATATATATGACAAAAGGGTAAGTTTCAATTTCGGTCTTTTTGTTGTTTGTTGATTGTTTCTTTGTTGTCCTATGCAAAACGTAAGTTGCGTATTTTGTGAACTTAAACAGGTGTAGGTAGGTACTCATGTAAATAATTTCGATACAAAAAAGAGGCTCGGATGTGACCCACACTGATAACTTACTATTGATGCCCACTTAAATTTTTCAAAATTTATTTTTTTTATTTGGAAAAATTGTATTAGCAAGTAAGTATGCAAAAATATAAATTTAAGCTGTTTTCTGTGGAAATGATGTAGGTAGGTACCTATCGAAAAGTTAAATTAATACATTTTGAAAGAAGTTTGGTTTCTCTAAAATAAACATTGTCTTAAATTGTTACAAAACATTAACAACAATATTTCTATGGGATGAAACAACTTTAAAGTCAATATCTTTCTTTATTCAATTTAATTTATAAATTCAATTAGGTTAATCAATTTTTTATTTTTTTTTTTGCTTAAGGTTTTTAGTTTTCTGTAAAATAAAAAATTGTTGTTAATAACCCGTGGCATGATGGTTAGTGCGTTGGACTGTCATGCAAGAGGTCTTGGGTTCGATCCCTGGCTATGCCATCTAAAGTTTTTTTCACGGGTACTGCCTCTTGCGAGGAATTGACAAATTCTCCAAGAGTAATTCTTGTCATGAAAAGTGCTTTCTCAAATTTGCCGTTCGGATTCGGCTTAAAACTGTAGGTCCCTTCCATCCCTGACAACAGTACTCGTACACAGGAATGGTTGAGAGTTGTAAGTCACTAGGCCCTAGTTCTCAAACGGACTGTTGCGCCACCCAATTTATTATTATGTTAATAACAACAATTTGTACAATTTCTTTCTTTCTTTTTTCTTTCTCCTTTACCCGATATTTCAGTTTAAGAATCAATTTCACGTTTTTTTAGTACTTTTTTTTAGGTTTAAATTAAAGGAAAAAACTATCGGTTGATTAACTTTTTATTTTAAACTATATTTTCAACGTTTTTTGTATTAAATTAAATAAGTTTGAAGTCAATATCTTTATCTGTTTTCAAGATGCTTTAGTAGAAACTATTTTTACCAGTTTTTAGTAGTTTTCTGTAGGTTTTTTCTAAAAAAATAGTAAATTGAGATGTTAAAATAGGTCTGTTAAGTTTTGTTTAGAAGTTTGTATATATGTTTAATATATCACTGCTCTTAGCCTATTTAAGCAAAGGTGGTTTTATAAAAAGTTTAAGAGACAATTTTTGGCCTTGACAAATAAAAATAAAATATCGTAAGTATTTATAATTATTTATTTTATGATTGATCTTTTATAAAATTGCCTTTGCTTAAATAGTTTCCAGGGGTCACGAACGGGGACGTGGCAGAATATCGACCCCCACCCACCTACCACCCGCTGAATTGTACATTTATATATATATATGTAAATTGGTTATGTATTTATTTTTTTTATTGTTTTTGTTTGAGCTACGCGTTCATAACATTCACTAATTTTTTAATTTTAGTTCTAGGATTTTTATACCTTTTATCTTTTGTGTCAATTACCCATTTACAATTTTTCCAAAGTAAGATTTTTATTAAAAAATGTATGATGTCAATTTTATGTGCATAGCATTTATTGGAATCATCGAACAAGCTAGGATATTGTCTGTTTGTTGCGTTTATACATTCTCTTACAATGTTTTCTTTTAATCTCGATATGAAAGGTGTTTTTTTGAAGAAAGTTGTAAATATTTTTACGTGAAGACTACAGACTTGGAAACAATTTTCAGAAGGCCATATAAGAACCGTATTTTCTTTTGAGGTTTTGTATTCTCTCAATTTAATTAATATTTCCGTTAAATCAAATTGAAGCTTATCTTTTGACATTTGTTGAATACAGTTTTCACAGATACTATTCATTTTTTTCATCGATTTAAAAAGGCAATAGCCTGCATGGTATCTGGTAGCAAGATCGTCGATTTCCTGCACCTTTATCAATATCGTGTCTTCACGCGGTAAAACATTTAATTTATTATCAATATTCATGTCGTTTTCTATATTCTCAAATGATTCACTCTCCGGTAGCTCATACGAAATCGATATTTGTTCCTCAGCATTGGTTTGTAAAATAGCATTCCAATCAACTTTAAGATATTCTGTATCGTCTTCTTCACAGTTTGAACATTTAGATTTGAATACAAATTTCATAGCTATAACTTTTGCTAGAAGGGAGCCAAATTCAGCAGCATTCGGATTACTTTTATTAACATTTCTTGCTCTTATCTTTCCAAATAAATTTTCTAAGGGATATTGGTTAAATTTGTTAATATTTAAATAATATAAATCATTATGGTCTATATATAGAGTAAGTGCGGCAAATATGGCCCACCCTTAACATTTTTTTAAATAAAACCATAAATTTAAGTCTAATTCATTTATTTTTTTTTAAACAGTCTAACAAAACATTTTTAATTCAGCTTTTAAAAACTTTAACTAAAAAAAGAATAATAACAAAAAGTTAAAAACAGAAACTTAAAGGAACTTCATAAATCATATTAAAAAAAATTGCGGCAAATATGGCCTACCTGGTGTTAAATATGGCTCAGTGTGGGCCATATATATAAACTTTATAATTTTTTTTTTAAAATCATGATACCACATATGTTAAGAAAATATTAAACATAATTTAATTTAAAAAAGAAGTTACCAATTTAACTCAAAATTGAATGTTAAAACACTTAAGAAAACTTACCAAAAAATTACAACCAAAAGTAAAAAAAAAAAAAGTGCCCGTATATCTGTCACAACCGTAGCCCCACATTAAGCACGAAAGACTGAGGCTAAACCGGTTTGAACGTGTTCGTAATGCAACAATTTTTTTTTTCGCTCCGGCTTGCGGTTTGGGAAATACCGCTATAGGCCATATTAACCACGTAGGCCACATTTGCCGCACTTACTCTAATGCTTTTTGTATTTACAAAATGCTCTCAATACTTAAGGCAAAACCTTTGAAACAAAACGCTTTGTTTCTTGAATTAATAGGCTGAATGTTGAGAATATATTTTTTCATTTCTCTTATGAATATTAGATTTTGATCATTTTTTTTAATAGCTGGTTTAGGTTTTCCATTTAAAAGGTCGAAAAGCTGGTTTATTTTGTTTATAAAATTAGCTGTTGGTTTTGCAAAATGCGCTATATTTATGGGAAATTTATTTAGACCTAATAAAGCTTCAATTCCACAAGCTACAGATCTACTTAGAACTTGTGCCGCCAACTTTACATTCATTTTTTGAAATTCTGATGGGTCAATATGTGCCGATGTTAGTTTTGGACAAATGTTTGTTGCATTTAATCTTTCAGAATTGTACATATATTCAATGATTTTCCAACTTACAATTCCATCATCCGTGGCCAAATTATATTTCAATAAATTATTCCTAATGCTTTTTAAAAGATGAGGAATATCATACATACCATAAATTTTTTGTTGTTTGTAAACAAAGTTACAACTTTTGTCATCTAGACATAATTTACTAAACAAACTTCTATTTTTAGGCCCTTGATCGCAGCAAATAGCTCGTACATTTAATTTTAATTCCTCGCATATATTTCAAACAGTTATGCACTTCTACCTCAAGTTGTTGCGAAGGGATATTACTTGGGCAAATGACATGATACAAAACTTGTTTAAAGTTGCCGCATAAACTACGTATCATAAAAACGCAGGCTGACTTAGCACATATATCAGATCTTTGGTTTTTGCCATAATCTACAAAACCTTCAATTACATCTTTGTATTCATTGTAGGTTAAACTTGTCTGAAGGCTCATTTCATCAAAAATTAGAACCACTTCTTTCTCTTTCGTTGCCAATTTTGAGGTAATTTTTTCTATCTCCTCTAAAACGTTTTTGTTCAAGCCTGGAGAAAGGCCTTTAATACTTATCCATCTATGCAAAGAAGATGGATGAGGCAAGTGAAATTGTAATTGATTTCTCAAAAAATTATAACCGGCGGCTGAACGGAAAAATATACACTGCGAAATCCATTTTTCTTCTTCAGTGTACTCTGTTGTACTTTGCGACAAAATGAGTTTTGCAAACGTTTTTGAGTTTTGGTTCATTGGTAAAACGTCAATTTTCTCTTGTATATTTAGCTTTGCACGGGCTTTAAGTATTTTAATTTCTTCTCTTAAGCGATTATTTTGTTTCCAAACATTTATTTTCGGTCTTCGATTTTTGTTTATTTTCATTTTAAGAGCAATATTAATTTTCTTAAGACTGGCAATTTTTTTTATATAAAAAGTTTGCCTTTTAACGTGAGCCTCACAATTTGTGCAAGCAAATTGAACCTCTTCATCTAAACTTCTGCTTGACAATATCCTTGAAGCTAGGTTTAGTTCCTCAATCGTGATTTTATTACCAATCGAACATGTTTCTTTTCTTGTTAAATAATTTTTGTGGGCATTATTTTCATCAAAACAAATGGAATCATTAGCGTCAATCGAAAAGTTTTCCTTATTTTTGAGATATAATGATGGATAAGCATTTATTTTTAATTTATTTTTCCCAATGAAGCTATTCTCAAAATGATTGCTGCATTATTA